>JAWNNB010000960.1:3000000-3560445 GCA_035043285.1 Drosophila subsilvestris
TAATTCCGTGACTCTCTTGTGATTCTAATTCCGTACTTGTTCGTATGCGGAAAAACATATGTTATGTTATCGGAATAATTCGTATAGGATTTTTCAGCGTATGGGTATGCCTGAAAGTGAATTGAATTTGCTTTGACGTGTTAAATTCTGTGATTGGATTGTACCGTGGTAAAAATTAGCTACAAATAAGTGTAGTCTCTTTGTTGAAAATACGAGTGCCATACAAAAACAGCTCAACAAACAGTTTAACAAATAACTAAAATGAAATCAGATTCGTTCAGCTACTGACTTGTATTTAAATAGAATACATTTTTGATTTCATATCAGCGCAAAATGTATTATATTAATAACAAATATAAACAAATTAAAAATATTCTTTAGGAACTTCAAGATCAAGCTATGATCTTTTACAAATCATTTCTGATGTTAGTAAGGATGTGTTTTGTGTACTTTTTCTTGTTTGTATTTGAATGACTGGGAGCAGCTGTGTACTTGAAGATACGCGTTTTTTATACCCGTACTCAAAAAGAGTTAAGGGGTATACTGTATTTGTGGTAAAAGTGGATGTGTGTAACGCAGAGAAGGAAAATTTTCCGACCCCATAAAGTATATATATTCTTGATCAGTATCAATAGCCGAGTCGATAGAGCCATGTCTGTCTGTCCGTCCGTCTGTCCGTCTTGTTTGACGCCTCGTTCTCAGAGACTATAAAAGCTAGAGTAACCAAATTTTGTTTCCAGACTCATGTGATATCACACTGATTCAAGTTTCTTTCCAAATTGTGCCACGCCCCCTCCGCCTTCACAAAGGACGAAAATCTGTGGCATCCACAATTTTAAACATACGATAAAACTAAAAACGCAGTAAAGAATGACCATATCTACCATATTGCTAAATCTGGTACAGATCAGATCATTATTATGGCCAGAATGAAGAAATTTTCAGTTGCTTCCACCACCTCCTCTGGCGTTGCTGACGATATTCATTCTCTGTCTCGCTCGCACACACTCTGCCCTGTGCAATGCGCGAGCAACCTCTAGCGGATGAGATGTAGAATCTAAATGGTAGATGTAGAATATTTGTTCTAGATGTATTATCTACATTTTACATGTAGATGTAGTTATCAAATGTTGCAAAAAAAATTTTTTTAAATTTTAATCTTAAGCTCACAAGTTTATATACTGTCCGAGTACGGGTATAAAAGTAGAGTCGCGACTAGAAGCGACTCACGTTCCTTCTCGTTTGAATAGATTTCGAGCACTGAGAGCATTTGTAGGGTCTTTCCCCCATGTGTTAGAATGTGTGCATCAAGTTTGGACTTTTGTAGCAAC
Organism: Drosophila subsilvestris; assembly: GCA_035043285.1. Lineage (NCBI taxonomy): Eukaryota > Metazoa > Arthropoda > Insecta > Diptera > Drosophilidae > Drosophila > Drosophila subsilvestris. Next base: position 3,001,332 of record JAWNNB010000960.1, read on the forward strand.
ATTAAATTTATATTTAACTTAAATAATACAATCAATTTTTGGGACTTTCTAGGCATAACTTAAGTTAAATAAATTATCGAGTAGCCAACATGAGAACAATCGTTCTGTGTTTTATCCTCTTTATATGATGAGAATATTGTCTGTTATCAGTATCTTCAACTGCTTCACTTTCTTTGTTAGTGGACGTTCTTTATGTGGCGTATAATTTTATCTCAAAATAATTTAATTGTTCCATTTTTTGTGAGTTCGGTTGTGTCTTTGGAGATAAGAGTTTTTCTTAAAGGTTCTTGGGCAGTGAGAACACGTGTAGAGTTTTCCCTCAGTGTGGGTAAGGATATGTTTGGTGAGATGGGGCTTCTGATTGAATGACTTCAAGCAGTGAGAGCACGAGTAGGGTCGATCTCCTGTATGAGTACGGGTATGCATTTTCAGATGGCTGTTTTTTTTAAAGGACTTTTCGCAGTAAGAACACTCGTACGGAGTTTCTCCACTGTGCGTACGGATGTGCACACTGAGGCCAGTTTTTTGCGTAAACGATTTTGAACATTGACTGCACTGATATGGTCGCTCCCCAGTGTGCGTACGGATGTGTATTTTGAGTTCGTAATTTTGTTTAAACGACTTCGGGCACTCGGAGCATTTGTAGGCTCGTTCGACGGTGTGTGTAAGGAGGTGAACCCCAAGAGTTCCAGCTAGGGAAAAGGATTTGGAGCAGTGCAAACACTTGTACGGTCCATCTCCCAAGTCATTGTTGCTTGTGTGATTAAGGATATGTTGTTTGTAGCTTCTGTTATTGTATTTAAATAACCTCGAGCAGTGTGGACATTTGTAGGGGTTCTCTCCCGTGTGGATACGACTGTGTACTTGGAGATGGGAGTTTTGTAGAAATGACATCGAGCAGTGAGAGCATTTGTGGGGTCGAACCCCTGTGTGAATACGCATGTGTGCATTAAGATGGGATCTGTATAGGAAAGGCTTTGAGCAGTCGCTACATATGAACGGTTTTTCATCCGTGTGCATTCGAATGTGAGTTCTTAGGCTGGTTTGATTTTTAAAAACTTTGGAACATTGAGGACACTGGTAAGGTGTTTCTAGTTCATTTGTGTGCATACGCATATGAGAATTGAGAGCTTTGGGCTGAATAAAGGCCTTGGGGCAGTGAGTACACTTAAACGGACGCTCTCCCGTGTGAGTACGAATGTGTTTTTCGAGCTCGTGATTATAAGAAAAAGACTTTCCGCAGTACGAACATAGGCATGGTCGTTGCCCTTTGTGGGTAAGCATGTGTCCCATGAGATAGGTTTTTAGTTGAAAGGATTTTGGGCAGTCGGGGCATTTGAATGGTTTGTCACTAGAGTGCGTACGGATGTGTTTTTCAAGATTGGATTTTTGTGCGAAACTTTTCGAACATATGGAGCATACGTAGGGTCGTTCACCAGTGTGGTTACGGAAGTGTAATCTGAGATCGCATTTTCGTGGATAGGATTTCGAGCAGTGGGAGCATTTGTAGGGTCGTTTTGGATTATCCGTCTTATTTATGTCATTTAGATGTATTTTTGCGTCGGTTTCAAATTGTTTCAAATGCTCACTTTCGTTAAGTGGCGGCTTCCAGTCCTCGTCTTTCGGATCATCAACCAGGTCTTCTTCATTATCCTCCTCCATCTGTGTAAAATAGAGTTGATGGCTCTGCTCACAGGTTTTTATAAGATTAAATGCATTCACAGCTTCCTCAAGGCAAGGCGGACATATATTTTCTGGAAGTAAATCACCTCGCCTAACCACGTATCCGGTACACTGGCCAATCATGTCACCAATGCAAGTGTCCCATGTTTGTTTATCGTCGAAAATGTTTGTCAATGCTCCAGACGTTCCCATGCAAACTCTGCATATTTCCTCCATTGTCCTGCAGGTAAATGAATATTTAATAAACGGAGTACAGGAACGAATTTAGACTATACAAAAACAACAACCAACCAAATTGTGCCTCTTTTCTTAATTTCTTATGTTTCTTGCTACAATTGTTTTGTTTTGAGAAAAATGTAGAAGAAAAATGTGCTGTTAGGCGCCACAGACATCTGTTGTAATGTTATTGTTATCGGAAAACTTCTAATTGGCTGTTTCAGAATAAGGGTATGTCTGGAAATGAAATAGATTTGCTCGGGACTAATCATTTCCGCGATTTGACTGCGGATACCAGAAAAGCTAGAACCCGAGCCTCTGTCTAGACTTGCGTAAAAGGGTAAAATATATACATATAATCGTATGGAACGAATTATGAATTTCTTATAGTTCATAGCCGCAAATAAAAATGCAAAATATGAGCGCTACCAAATTGTAGAAAATGGGAATCTGTTGCACAGATTCAAATGATGCAAATAAGGTTTGAATACACACTTTAATAATAAAATAAATTTATTTTTCATCGGTATATGTACGGTATTTTTTTGAATACGAACGTATATTTCGGTATATTTGTGGTGCATTTTTTTGGTGGTCTTGGAAAGGTATGGATATCAATCAAAAGCCGCCAAGGGAAATTACATGGCTTGTACAAACCTCACCTTACCATGAAGACTGGTACATTTTTATTAGCTTCATGGTATGTTGGAAAAAAGGGGTGGATTTTACCTAGCATGCGTTGCATCTTGTGGGCCGTTTCGCTTGTTGTCCATACCTTTTTTCAACCTTTCCGGCAACGAAAAAAAACAACTTTTAGTTTTAGCCAAGTCGGACGTGATTGCGGTAAAAGTTTTTTGTTTTTGGATTTTGCTTGAAAATTACGCCTTCAATTATTGCCCGATTAAAGTAATTTATCCGTCTTTGTCGAAACTTGTGCAACGAAAAACGAGAACGAAGCGCCACTCTTGTTGCAGGGCGACAATACAAGATATGGGCACAAGTTCGTACCAAAATGAAAGTGGAAATCGTGTGATGTCATGTTGACGACAAAACTGTGTTCTGCTCTGCCGTTTTTTGTTAATTGAAACAACTTCCTGCGCTGCTGCACTGCCTACTGCTGCTGTGTGGGTGTGGGCGAGTGTGCAACACGCGCCTGGAATATAATTGTTGTTCAAAGTGCGACAAGTGCAAAAACAAACGCACATTTTGGCTTGTGGAAAAAGAATTGAATTGAATTGAACAGAAATTCCAATTTTCATTCCACTTCACTGAAGAGCAGCACAAAAGAGAAAAGGTAAAACGCACACGCACACACCAGCGCAGCGCAGAGCTGAGAACATCACAGTGTGTGTGTGTGTGTGTGTGGAGTTATGAACGCCTCCCCACATTTGGAATGTGTGTGAGTGAGCTGGCCAGCAGCGCTCCCACAACCCCCGCACTCCACGTCCGGCATAAACAAAAAGAGACGAAAAACTTTTATTGATTTCCCTCCAAAAACAAACACAGAGGGAGAACAAGAAATCTACGATTCCGCCCAAGCAACAGGAGAGAGACAGGCGGAGCCGCTGCCACGCCTACGGGCTGCCTTTACCGTCCGATCCAGCCACATTCCCCCCCTCCATAAGCAGCACCCTCGTCTGCACCAGCCATGTCCAGTCCCATCCAAACGGAGGGCAGCCAATCCCTTGAGGAGCTGCGCATGGAAGTGGAGCGTCTGACCCGGGAACTTGACCAGGTTTCCTCCGCCAGCGCCCAGTCGGCCCAATATGGCTTGTCCCTGCTGGAGGAGAAGTCGGCGCTGGAGCAGAAGTGCGAGGAGCTGGAAACGCTCTACGATAACACCCGGCACGAGCTGGACATCACGCAAGAGGTAAGCGGTGCTCGGGAATGGGGGAAATAAACAGTGGGACATCGATGAGGTGTACAACGGGTCGATCAAAGATCTGTTAATATATCATTGAGGGAAGGGGTTAATCTGTTATATGTTATTACATTGCGGATCTCCTTCCGGTTAAGCTCTTATCAGACTTCCGTATGTGCTCTTAAGACCTTCGTTACGCAATACAGCGGAATCTCCTTTAGCCAGAGTCCACTGTAATTACCATTCTGATCTGTTTCCAAGCATTCGCCGCTTATCTGCTATCTTGCTCACCCAACTATTTGGCACGCACACAGACACAGAGCCAAAGCGTTTTCACAATCGACTTCAATTTGTCTTGCTGGCAAATTAACTCGCTCACCTGTTGGCCAGTCTCTCTCTCTTCTCTCTATCACTCGCTTCTGTCTTTTGCAGTACTCTCTTTTGTCTTGTCTGCCAGGTCTACCTGAAATAATCGCCGATCGAACTGAGTCCACTGTCCATGACCATATGGTCACGTGCTGCTTTTCTAAACTGGACTTGCGGTACTTTTAAACCGATTCAGTGATTCACTCCCCTCTCTCTCATGCATTCTAACTCTCGCTTTGTCTCTCTCTCCTGAACACGGTTTAATTGTTGCAGGCATTAGGGGTCTTCCTGAAAGTGTTCTTGATTGGATTTTATTGACAGCTGTTTAGCTTGCACTGTAACGTAACTGATAAAAGTATACATTTTAAATATATTTGTATGTTAAAATGTCAAAATATCGCAAATAATACGCCAGAAAAAACACCTGTAAATAGTTGTAAACCTTAAAGAAAACAATAATCAAAAACAGCTGTCAAGAATACTTCCGTTATTTTAGTTCTCTGGTTTTTGCACGGTCAATCTATTTTTGCCATTTCATTTTGCACCTACGTATAGCGCCATATTCTCTCTCTTGCCCCGCTCATGCCATTCAGTATGAATAAACTCTCTGCCAATTAGTCGTCGCTACCGCTTGGCATTTCCGTTGGCATTCCTACCGTTTGGGGTCCCTAGGCGGCTGGATGGAAAAGACAGGAACCGGGCATAGCCAGACGACAGGCAAAGTTTTGTCCCTTTGTCTGCAAAAATCAAATGGGGGAACTACAATCATTCTGTCTTCTATTTTTTCTGACTCTGACTCTACTTTTCTCTTTGTTTTGTTGATAATTAAAGCGGTTGCTAAAGCAAACGATTTTTTCTGGGGCTATGACTATCAGGGGAGAGATAAAGAATGTCTAATAATGCAAGTTATGCGATAATTTTGAATTGTTTTTAATTGAACGGAAAAATATTTAATTTCGGTATGTAAGCTAAGTGCTTTGCTAACTCAAAGTAACACGTGCGAATGTGTGTACATAGTATGTAGTTCAGAATACTCTCTTTTTTTCCATCAATATATCCACAACGAAACCTTTCAGAAATTTTTAAATTAAATTATAACAAAATATGCATAATATTCATCCACAAACTGTTTTTTGACGTTAATTATGTCATAACTGCAGGGTTAACTTTTCTTTTATGCAAAGTTCAAAGATCTGGGGTAACATGCCCCCCATGGGACGTTAACACCTGCATATTCAGAAAAATAACAAAAAGCCTGCCAATTAATTGTAGTTTGTACTTGTGCCCCGCTTGATAGTTTCCAGCTTGTTGGATTTGAACTCAACTGAACTTTTCCGAGAACACAAAAAAGCCAGTGCGAGAAGAAAACCCCATGAATGTCTGCCTCTTTTGCTCTCATCTACGCTCACATTCACACTCTCTCCCACTCGCACATTTTAATGGATGCTTAAAATTAAAAAATGTAGTAACGCCAAATGGATACGCAACGACTTAAACATACCCTTTCTTTTCGACGACCAGTGAAAGTTTTCATTTCAATCTACTTGAAGTTAAAAAGTCAGTTTGAAATATAAAATTGTTGTACATATATACATATGCATGTAGTATTTTGCTGGTATTTATCTAGTATTTTCTGGTTTGATTTACACTTATATCTAGTATAGTTATGGTATTTTCTAGTATTTTACTGATCTTATATCTAGTAAACTAAGAAGACTATGGCTATGCGCAATGTTATATGAAAATAAAATGTCTTCTTATGAGTTGATTCCAGTGGGAATGGAATATGCTTCGTTCTATGCGTTACAAACATCTCATGAACACGAAAATATCCCGAAAGAGTATAATAATTTTCGCAACGTCGACGACAACGTCACTTCGGGCATTTTTCACCAACTGCAACTCAGTGGCTGTAGCTGTGGCGCATGAGAAGGGGGGGAACATATTTCCACTTGTAATCAAGATATCAGCCGTGGGCGACCTCACCGTGAAATGACACAAATCTGAGGGGAATGGTACGGTACGACACGGAATGGAAAGTTTCCGCCCCACTGTGACTCCAGAGACCTGTGCCCGGGGCGTGAAATTAGCTTACTAAAATTAATACATATAATCGAAAATTTACCATGAGACTTGGCCCGGAGGTAAAAATTTTCCCACTGAATGAGTTTTAATGCAATGAGTTTCGATTAGGTCTCGGGGCTCCTGCAAATTGGCAACAACTGCAGCCATAGAACAAATATTTGGCCAGGAAAACCTGTCAGCCACACAGCCAGTTGCCCAATTGGCAATTTATTCAGTTCATAGGGAATCAGAGTTAGTGCAAGAAGAGGGGGCAGGGCGACACACACGATGTTGTTTGGACGTTTGTAACTGCGGCAATTAAAATGGGCTCCGAAACAAGGGCCATAAAGCGAACGATGGACGCAGTCCCTCCTCCCATCCACGTCGTACATGAATTTCCTGTCCTGTTTGGTGCTGTCCGGGCGCTGTTCTGTCCGGTTCTGTGTGTGTGTGTGTGTGATGGCCATAATTTATGGCCCACACCAAGGACATTCCGCCGTAGTTCTGTGGGTTCTGTTCCTGTCGCGGGGCCTGCTGTGTCAACTTTGCTACTTTTTGGGCCCTGGTCGAAACCGAAAAGTTTTTAATACAAATTTAATAATTAATGCCATTATTTGTCGTGGTTTCGTGTGGAATTTCCCAAAGCAAAGTTGTGTGGAATGTTGAAAAAGTAACAAAAAGGTGAAAATAAAAGAATTTAAGTGAACTTTCGAAATGGAATTTGTACGTTAGTTTATAGAGAAAAAAATTGTCGTAATGTCGGGCACTTGGCACATTTTCTAAAAACTTTGGGAGCCAATGAGAGCAGTTGAGAGCAAGGACCCACCGTTGCTCCAAAAGCCATATTTCCATTGATGTGTCTACAAAAAGTATGCATTAACGAATTCCACTGCCATTAGTGACTTTGAATTGGTATCCTAATTAATGGCTCTGTTTCCACATAAACATTTTCGAAATCAAATCCAAATCAGTCCCATTAATATAATCCCCCCAGCAATGGTGCTTGAATAACCTTAAGTTTAAGCTTCATTAATTTATGGCCCTGTGAATCCTTGCCAAATGCTCAGCCAAGCCAAATTCTGGGCAAACAATTACAATTAGAAATGCAACAGCAACTGAAAGCCACAAAAGGAGAAGCAGGAGTACAAAGAGGACCAGGACCAGCAGCAGCAGGAGCGGGATTAAGAGAGGACACAGCAGAAAAAGAAAAAAAAATGGAGAATTATAATGATTTGACACTGATGTTCTGTTCTTTTGGCGCAAATTGCAATTCTACGGCAATCAAACTGGCAGCAGCAACAACAATAAGGGGAAGAGCCGCAACTGCAAGTGGAAGCCACACAAAAGGTGGGGGGGGGGCATGGGTTGCAAGGGGTTAAATGTGGCGCTTGAGCACTGACAAAACATGTTTCCGTCGCATTCAGGCAGCTGCATTGGCATCAGTGGCAGTGGCAGGAGTCGCAGCGGCAAAAGGAAATGAGTAGGAAAAAAGTGTTGTATTTCCCGCCAAGCCGACCCCACAGCCAGACAGCTCCCCCTCCCTTCCCTTTCCCCAGAGGCCGTTGCAATGAATTGCAAGCAATGAAAATGTAAAGTACACAGAACTTGTGACGATGATGAGCAAAATCTCAGCAAGGATGCTGGGGCGCACACAGGACAACTGTTGTGACAATTGAACTTTTGTAGTCCCAAGTCCTGCAGGGGATCTGGGCGAGAGATGTCGCACAGGATGGGGCTCGTTTGTGAGATGGAATTCTGTCTCCTGGTGGGTTCTGGCCGATAGATATAGCCTCCGTCTCCTGGATGTGACTGTGCAAGTAAGATGGCTCTGAATCTTGAATGGGGTTTGGGGTGAGTGGCGAGGGACCCCAGATTGGTTTGTCCTGCATAATGACTGTGCCATTTATTTGCGTAAACTTTTTGGCGCATCCCCTTTACGGTTCCGTCTCCTAATTTGACCTCGAGTGTTGCCATTTCGCCATCCCGTTGCTGGATGCCTGCCAGATGACATTTGCATGACCATCATCTGCACATCGCTTTCGAAACAGTGTGCAAATGTGTTCAACCAGATGGATGCAACGCGGAATGACTATTGGCTGTTAAATGGGGGCGAGGATTCCAGTATTATGCAACACACATTGCCAGAATAGATATTACAGTAGCAACAGCAGCAGCATGAGGAAGAGGATGCTGCTGCACTCGGAATAGTTATTATTATTATTTCGTTTTATGTGGTTCCGCTCCTTCAAGGATTTGTGGTCGGATGCCCCCTCGCTGTGTTCCTGCATTTTTCTTGAGAGCTGTCTGCTATTCTGTCGGCATGTTGTGGCTGTTCTCTTTTAAATATTTAAGTGCTTCTGTAGCCGTAAAAAATGAAGTGTGGATTGAACGCCAGTGAAACTTTTGTTTCATTAAACGTGTGGTCAATCCTTTGAAAAGACTTCGTTCAATTTTCACATCTTCAGCTTTAACTTTAGCTTTATTTTCTTTTCTAAATATACGTTAAGACACGTAGAATATTCAATATAAAAATATAATCTAAAATTCCACTTGTATGGACATGTTAGGACACCCCCAGGTATGCTTCAGCTCAACAGGATAACTCCCTTCATATGCTACCACTTTATGGGGTATGCCACATTCCGCTTGCCCTCGCAGTTGGCAAATCTCACGGATTCCCATTTCGTTGAGGGCGTAATTTGAGTTCTTTTGTGCCACAGTTTCCATGCTAACAAATTTCCACACACACACACAATATTTTCTCTTGCAGTTTTCTCGCTTTTCTGGTCGCCGTTTTCATTTGTTGTTTTATTTTATTTTTTTGTGGCTTTTCTTTTTTCTTCTGTTTGGCGACATTTCAAATTCAGAGAGTGTCATGCCCGTGCATTGACATGGACACAAATGTGAGTCCGTCCACTCTCTCTCTCCCTCCAGAGTGTGTGGGGATCTCTCTTTCTCTCTCTCTTTGTTTTTGCATGTGTGTGGGTTAGAGATTATGCCAGAGACCATAACAAACAGTACACTGAGGGAAAATCCTAAGCTAGAAATCAGTTTCCGAATCTTATTTGAAGAATTTGGAAAATCTCTAAGAATGGATGGAAAAAAAAATGAAAAGTGGTAACATGATATATTTGTAGATAGAATGATGGAAAACTTTAAGAAAATAGTTGAAAGATAAATGGGATAAATGAGATTAAAGACATATGAAAGATAGTTGGCAGATAGCTGGAAGATCATTTAAAGATAGTTTTTAGATAGATGGAATATAGATTTTACATTGATTAATTGTGTGCAATTCTCAAAGCAACATTTATGATATCTCTTTATACGTCTGTCTCAACAAAAACTTTCCGACACGGTACCCCTACTTTTTCCCGTGTACAAAACCGTTTATTGTTGATTGTTATTTGTGTTGCATTCGTAGGCCGTTACCAGATTTAAATTTACTCTGCTGCGTTCCACTAGAGTGAAGCGGCCGTTGCCGTCTCAGTCGTCAGTTAACGAGATGGGCGTGGTGTCGCCCCCATGGAATATACAATATATACAATCTGTTCAGTCATTCATGGCATACTTTATCAACATTGGGGAGCATAACTACCCATAGCAGACCCCCCGCCCAGTCTTGTGTATCCGTAGCATTGCAGGAAAAGGAGGAAGAGGAAGGAGAATTGTTATGGTCGCACATTGCCGGTACGGACCGTAACCTGCTGTTCCCACCCAAGTGCGCAGCAACAGTGCGCTCCAAAATTCTGCTCATCGGCGTCATAATGTGGGCAATCTGGTCTATTTTTAGTGCCTGTTCGGCCAGGAGAAGCTGTGGCTGTGGCAGTGGCAAACCAAACATTGCAACATCATTTCATCCAGATGGGGATAGAGACAGAGAGAGAGAGAGAGAGAGAGAGAAGAGACAGAGATGACGGCAACAGCTGTTGCTGCCACAGCCTCCTGCCTCCCCACTCTCAGTTGATTTGAAGGGGATCTCGCTGCGTCTAATCCAACCGCAGATACATTGTGAAATGTTCTATTAGAAACGAGGATGGGGGCATAGGCCGGCCCGGACACGGACCCGGTGTCTGGTCTGGCGCCATACTATGTGGAGTGCCTCTTATGCTGCGCCTCCTCCGTTTGGCCTCTTCTGAACTGTGTTAATATTTGCTCGACTTAATTAAAAATCTTTTCTAATTTGCATAAAGTTTATGCCGTCATTTGTTTGTGGCCTGTTGCCTGGTCTATGGCGTCACTTCACATGGATGGGCAGGATGCACTGTGAGAAATATGTGGGAGTAAAGATATTAAAGGATGCAGTATTCTAATTAGAAAATGCCATGTTTCTGAAATTTAAACTGATAGTGCAGAGAAATATGCTTAAAATTATAGAATGGAATTATTTTTCCTTAATTTCTTAGGTATTAAAAAAAATGGAGATATCAAAAGTATCAAAAATTCGATTGTATGCATAAGTATGTATGTATGTACATATGTATTGCATATTGTACAACTTGGGATCCCAGAAAGAATAGAGATCGTAGGTAAATTCCATTTCACAATCTTTCAAACTAGATTTTTAGCTTATGTGTTCCCACAATTGTGATGCTTTCCTTATCTCTGAGATGTAAATGTTGATTACATGAAAGGTTGACTTATAGAACACGTAGCGTGATTATACTCTGAAAAATGTCTGAATAGAAACAAAGTTTGTATAAGAATGTGAAGATCTCTATTAGATAGTATACAAATTATACAATCTGCGCAAGAATACAACTCACCTGCGTTGTTCCTCAAACGCAGCCTATGAAATTGTTAAGGTACATTCTCCGAGAGCGCTAAGCTTGCATCTCATTCTCATGTCTGTTTATCTCTCTCTTAGCAATGATTCCATGTATATGAATGTTATGTGATCTTTATTATCTGGTGAACATACCAAGGATCTCTATTATATGGATAATGCACTCTGTTAAATTTGAAAGAAATGCTTTTAAAATCCGCCCTCATTTCAGATTCTTTGTTTGATGATTATCTCACACTTGCCCCACCCTTCACCCTCCATTCTCCCAGCTCTTTCCCTTTTAGACATCTTCCTCTCTTTCTCCTCTTAACTTGAGAGGCGCCTTGCAATTCGGTTGCATGAACGAACGTGCGACAGCTTTTAGGCAGCTGAAATTCCATCCGACTCTTGCCTTGGCCTTTTGTTTGCTTTCTCTTTTAGCCCCCTTCCTTCCGCTTCGTATTACACTAATTAACGAAATGCACTTGGCTTAAAGCAGCCCGCCGCCCGAATGGCTAGAGAGGGCCGTGAGGCGGGTGATTGTGGGTGTGTGCGATTGTCAAATTGAGATTGCAGAAACAACAAGAGGAAAAGCGTTGGTTGACGTCGCCCCAGAGCCGTCAACGATAATTATACGGCCACAGTAAAAACTAAAGGGAAATGAAAAGAGTGGGCCAACGAGAGCCGGCTTATCAACGGGTTAAGGGTAGACACGACTGGCGTCATTTGTTTGCCTCTGCCGCCTGCTAATTACACAGCATTTAAAGCGGGAGACAGAGAGAACCCAAAAGAAAAGCCCAAATGAAACTTTTTACTGGTCCTTAATGCAGTTTCCTCTATTTTCGCTTTCCTTTTCGTGGTCACTCCTCGTGGGGCAATGTGGCTGCTTCTCTGTGGGTCCAACTCTCTGGCCTCTGGCTCCTCTCTGGCTCTGAGTTCGGACTGCAGAGGGCCCACTCATGATTTCTGACCGCGTTTTGATGATGAAACTTGTGAAGCACGTACTCGAAATGGGCCCATAGAAAACTGGCAGACAGGAAGACGGGGTTTGAGATTTCAATTAAAGCGGCCATAAGGATTATGCAGCCCCCAAACACGGTAGGAGCACACCCACCACCACACCCACCCGGTGTCCATCCACTCCGTGACCATATGGACATGCCGCATGCCAACAATCAGCAGCGTCTCCAGCGCCCAGTTAAGGGCTTGGCCTGGCCCCCATAAACATTATGTATACTCCTCGTATATTCGTACATATTTACCTCGTTGGCCAAACAGACGGTCATGTCTCTCGTCGTCCTGGGTACTGGGTGTGCCCCCCCATTAACCTTTATGTGCTTCCGAGCGTCTTTAATGCGCTTACCGACACTACTGCCTCTGCCACTGCCACTGCCCAGGTTCGCAATTAACGAAAATCCAATAAATGCGAACGACTGAGTCCCGGTAATCCCAGAGCGCAGCTAGCTGCTACATCTGCATCTGGGAGATATGCAATGCACTGCAGAGGGAGGAAAATAATACACGAAGATGATTAAGGAAATATTTTTCAATCAGAAAATGCGAAATGTACTCTTTACGTTAAGGGGCTTTTGAAATTATAGAGGTAGAAGGGATTTTAGTGCGTTGGGATGTAAATATTTTAACATTTAGCAACTGTGAGTATTCTCTTTTCTATTGGTACTAATCAGAAGAAAACTTTTAGCCAGTTCCCTCTAAGTGCTTACATACCCAAAAGAATAAAGCGTATTGGTGCTACGGAATTTAATGAAAAATGAAACCAAGTGAAAGGCAGTGAGCCACAGCAAAGGTCCCTAGTGGTAAACGCCTCTGCTCGAAGCAACCCCAGCGAACCACACCCGTTTGAACACCCATGCCACACCCCCCATAACTTACACATGTAAATTACTGCAATAAAAATCCAATGGCTGGGGCTGCTGGAAGGAAACTTTTATGATTACTACTGTGCCTGCCCCATCTGACACCTCGCTCATCCCTCTCGTCTGTTCTTATCCATTCCAGGCCCTGACAAAGTTCCAAAGCTCACAGAAGGTCACGAACAAGACGGGCATCGAACAGGAGGATGCACTGCTCAATGAGTCCGCGGCCAGGGAAACCTCGCTTAATCTGCAGATCTTTGACCTGGAGAATGACACGAAACAGCTGCGCCATGAGCTGGAGCGTGTGCGGAACGAGCGCGATCGCATGCTGCAGGAGAACTCGGACTTTGGTCGGGACAAGAGCGACAACGAGGCGGAGCGACTGCGTCTCAAGTCCGAGTTGAAGGATCTAAAGTTTCGGGAGACGCGTATGCTCAGCGAGTACTCGGAGCTGGAGGAGGAGAACATATCGCTGCAGAAGCAGGTCTCCAATCTGCGTAGCTCGCAGGTGAGTCCATCTGATAATTGATGTGCTACAGGAAGATGAAAAAATATTTTTTGTTCTCTTTTAGGTGGAATTTGAAGGTGCCAAACATGAGATTCGTCGTCTCACCGAAGAGGTTGAGCTGCTGAATCAACAGGTCGATGAGCTGGCGAATCTCAAGAAGATTGCCGAAAAGCAAATGGAGGAGGCACTGGAGGCATTGCAGGTGCAGCATTTTAATGATCAAATGTATCCATAAATACTAATAGAATATCATTTCTGCATTAGGGGGAACGCGAGGCAAAGTATGCGCTGAAGAAGGAATTGGATGGCCATTTGAATCGCGAGTCCATGTATCACATCAGCAATCTGGCCTACAGCATACGCAACAATATGGAGGACAATGCCAGCCAGAATTCGGATGGCGAGGAGGAGAATCTAGCACTGAAACGCCTGGAGGCTGACCTGAGCACCGAACTGAAATCTCCCGATGGCACCAAATGCGATCTCTTCTCCGAAATCCATCTGAACGAGCTGAAGAAGCTCGAAAAGCAGCTGGAGAGCATGGAGAACGAGAAAACGCATCTGACGGCCAATCTGCGGGAGGCGCAAACGAGTCTGGACAAGTCACAAAATGAGTTGCAGAACTTCATGTCCCGCCTGGCACTGTTGGCCGCCCATGTGGATGCTTTGGTGCAGCTGAAGAAGCAGATAGATGTCAAGGACCAGACGGCTGGCCAGGACCAGAAGGACGAACTGCAGCAGCAGCTGCGGGCAATCATCTCGCAGTACGCCAACTGGTTCACGCTCTCCGCCAAGGAGATCGATGGCCTCAAGACTGACATTTCCGAGCTTCAAAAGGGCCTGAACTACACGGATGCCACCACCACATTGCGCAATGAGGTGACGAATCTGAAGAACAAGCTGCTGGCCACCGAGCAAAAGTCCCTGGATCTGCAGAGCGATGTGCAGACCCTCACGCACATCTCCCAGAATGCCGGCCAGAGCCTGGGCTCGGCGCGCAGCACCCTGGTGGCCCTCAGCGATGATCTGGCTCAGCTTTATCATCTGGTCTGCACTGTCAATGGGGAGACGCCCACGCGTGTCCTACTGGATCATAAGAGCGATGATATGAGGTAAGATTGGGATAAAAGAGTTATTTGTTATCGTCTTAATTCTCATTATCTTTGTAGCTTTGAGAACGATTCGCTTACTGCCATCCAGTCGCAGTTCAAGTCTGATGTGTTCATTGCTCGTCCGCAAATCGTTGAGGATCTGCAGGGTCTGGCCGATTCGGTGGAGATCAAGAAGTATGTGGACACGGTCAGCGATCAGATCAAGCATTTGAAGACAGCTGTGGAGCATACCATCGATTTGAACAAACACAAAGTTCGCTCCGAGGGTGGAGATGGTACGTGGATCTCTCTTTAGCAGGAAAGCTTTATAATTTATTATCATTTATTACAGCTGTGGAAAAGGGCAACACCGAGGAAATGGAAGAGTTGCAGGAGCAAATAGTCAAGCTCAAGAGTTTGTTGTCGGTGAAACGCGAACAAATCGGAACCCTGCGCAATGTGCTCAAGTCAAACAAACAAACCGCCGAGGTGGCTCTCACCAATCTCAAGTCCAAGTACGAGAACGAGAAGATCATTGTCAGCGACACCATGTCCAAGCTGCGTAACGAGCTTCGTTTGCTCAAAGAAGATGCAGCCACCTTCTCCAGTAATTATCCAGCTATAAATTTCTGTATTTTTCCTATTTAATCATTGTTTTTTGTTTGTTTGATTAGGTTTGCGTGCCATGTTTGCTGCACGCTGCGAGGAGTATGTCACTCAGGTGGATGATCTTAATCGCCAGCTGGAGGCTGCCGAGGAGGAGAAGAAGACTCTCAATCAGCTGCTGCGTCTGGCTGTCCAGCAGAAGCTGGCACTCACACAGCGTCTGGAGGAGATGGAAATGGATCGGTGGGTGCATTTGGGTCAGCTAAAATTCAGCCATCAATCCCCTACACACATCTGTCACACTGTCACATAAAGTTCTGTTATGTTCTCCCCTGTATCCCTCCCAAAAATCCTGAGAATCCAGCATTCGGTAAGCATTTGCAAATTGCAACCAAAAGGCTTTGCATGTCTGCCGCCTTCCTGCCTGCTAACCCGCTGCTGGAATCCGCCTAATCCCAAGAAAATCCCCGCTGTGCGCTCATCAAAATTTATAGTGTTGAAACAATGGGGACTAAAAATAACCATTGTAGTCTTGTTGATTTCCTATCTACTCACAAAACTAACAAATTTCTTTCGTTTCCTTTCCCTCCCAAAAACAGCGAAATGCGTCATGTGCGTCGTCCGATGCCACCGCAGAGCGGCACACGGGGCAAATCCTCGTTCAGTACGCGTCCATCGAGCAGGAATCCAGCGAGCAGTAATGCCAATCCCTTCTAACATAAAATCAGCGTGCAGCGTAAACTTTTGGCTTTAGTTTATACTTTGCTTAAGTTGTAAGTTCGTTGGAGTTCCTTCAGAGAAATAGAGATAGAGAGATATATATAAAGAGATCAGCCCCCTGCAGCAATACAGCAATACACAAAAACGTACTGCAGTTTGAGAACGATTCGAGAACGAAGCTATAACTATTCTCCATCTAACTACTATAACTATATATTTGTTTGTATTGTATTTGTATTTATTGAAAGTTTAGTTAGAATGAAAGTTTTGTGTTAGACAAGATCGAAAGGTAGCCCGAAAGCAGTAAATGGTTATTCACGGTTAGTTACTTAAACGTCCAATTAATTTAATTAAAACGAAAAAAAAGTGTGAGGTAACGAGAAGATATAACGTAACGAATTGTATTTTTCTAATCGCGAATCACATGTACTATATGTACTCGATAGCGTCCTAGTTTGATTTCAATCTGAGTTTTGTTAAGTTTCGCGTTGAATATTTGATTTTTGTTATCAACGCTGTGCGCAAGCAAAGAAAAGTAAAAAACATAAAAAAACGAAAGTATATTGATAAACAATGTTGACGTTGAACAAACGAAATTGGTATTGGCAATTGTGGTATCATGTATTGTATTAATTGGCCTGCCCTGCCCCGATAACCAAGAGTATTTTCACAAGGGTTTACCAGTCGTACCCCCTAACAATGTACGTAACATGAACAAGAGGAGAACCTCCCTCCTCGCCGAAATGTATATTATCGATGGTGTTTGCAAGCCATTGAAGTACCAACACTGTAGCAGACAAGCTACAAAGTCTCAAAGACGATTCTGATGATGATTATTTGTATTTATAGAGCGCCACTGGGGCCTCGCCTAAATGAAGAAATTGTAGGAAATTAATTATTGTTTGCAATGGAGAAAAAAACATAGTTTTTTTTTTGTGGTTCACACTTAGCATTAATTGCAGAAATAACATATGATTTGTGCATTATTATTTAATTTAATTAATAAATTGCAAAAACACACACAAAAATATCAAGCAAGTAAATAAGAATTTTGTTTTCATTTCGAATGAGTTTTGTTATTTTTGTTGCTGTAGGAAAATATAGAATATCTTGTGCCACGCCACCTAATGAAACCATTAGACGAACCTTTAATTATATATTCTTTCAGCAGCAACAAGCTCTTATGGCCTTAATATAATACATACTTTATGGTTTAGCACACGCACACACAATTAAATAACTATGGTGATTACCAAGCAGCTTAACCAACATACAAAATAGCAAGACAAAGCGTTAAAGTTTAAATAAATATTATTATCGTAGCTAATTAAACACGAAAGTAGTGTCCAACAACCAGAGCACATTATCTAGTAGCTGTCCCCCATCCAGTCTACCCTCCAAGAGATGGAAACTTGAAAATTTGTTGCTTCTTTTTGGGTTTAAGATATTTCGTTTTCGTTGTCAATCGGAAGAGGTGGAGATTCTACATGAAATTTATATATACAAGATCGTATATTGTGTAAATTACCGAGCCATTAAATTGAATTTATATTTAAAGTACACAAAACGACACTGAAACACACACACACACACTCAGACACACACATACACACAACGTCCATTCATGCATTCACAGATAAAAACTCCTCGGAGTTGCCTATGAACAAATTATTTATGAATAAAAAAAAACCAAACTCTAACCAATTGTAAATATATTTATATACATACATACATATGAAAGTTAGTAGAGATATCGAGCCAGAAACAAAAGCAAAGCAAAACAAGCAGAAAATACATACATATTTCAAAATAATGATTTTATTGTAATTTTTACCGTCCCTTTTTGCGAACGAACTAAAAAATACAAAGTCTATTTATGCAAAACCAATCACTGAACCAATAACGAACAAAAACAAATGCAACTTTCAGTTCATCAGAGATCATATATTAAGCTACTCAAATACCATAAAATAAAACTAAATACATACATCGATTGATCGTTCATCCAACCAGCCAAAATATTGATAGCCAATATGGATACTACATACATACATACATTAAAATAAAACATACATAAATATGACATAAAGATATTTCAATTGCGAGTAGGCGACCATGGATGATAGCCGCCGCCAGAGAGACTGGTGGTAGAGGTGGCATCACAAAAAGCAAATAGTTTTCTATTTCCCCAAAACAAAAACACACACAGAATGTAAGAGTAAAGCAATTGAATTTAAGATTTGAAGGATATTTAATGTAAGTTTTACGATAAATTTGCCGGCAAATTGCAATAACTTTGCGTGTGGTAACTGTGGACATATGAAAAATGCAACCGAATGTGCAAGGATAAACGGAGAGATGATGAGCATTAATTATACAAAATACTTATTACAAGATATGTGAAAATAAAGAAATTAGCAAATAAATTTGAGTGTTTTTATTGGAAAGTGGGCTGTGCAGTACATGCAATGGGAAGTACATATTTCAATGCATTTTAGTTTGAATTTAGCTCTTAATTACGATTATTCATGCGGAAGTTTTTCAAACAGACTTTAAAGAGATAAATACGTACGTATGTACACCGATAGAAAACAGGCCTGAAATTTTAATATTTTCACTCATTTATGCCATTAATTTTCATCCAAGAGTGGTTGTATTAATATTGAATATATTTCACTTACATTTTGTTATAAATATGAAAAAATTTAAATTTAATATATTATATATTTATTTTAATATATTTCATATTTAAATTTAATCTATACTATAAATTTGTAGAAAAAATCGTGTGTGTAAGTGTCTACCTCCTAAACGCGTGCAGTAATTTGAAGGTTTTTTTTTTAATGATAGCCAGAGAATGTGGCCTGGTTTTTTCAAACCAATTTGTAATTTTTTTTTTAATTACTTAAAAATTAAAAATTAATCAAAAATTTGTTTAATTCGGTCTAAAAGTATGTGTTTGAACGCATATTTCGTTTAATTTCTCCTCAACGCGTGCACCAAAGTGATAGCCAGAGTATGTGGCTTTGTTTCTATACAAAAGTTTGTACCTTTCTTCAAAAAGATTAATCAAAACAAAATTTTAAAATTTGGTATAAAAATGTGTGTTTTAACGACTATTTCATTTCTTTTTGTGTCATTCTGTACTTTTCTGTATAAAAAAATTTTTTTCTAAAAAATTGAAATTTGTGTAAGTATATTTGTTGCTTTTGAAAATGTGTGCGTTTTAAATCAACCAGTGTGGTTTTTAAAGATAAATGTCGAGACGATCAAATTTGGGCCGGCGAAAGCGAAATGCGTCACTAGTTTTGGCTTCGAGGAGCCGTGTTTTGTATATAAATTTAATATATTATATTTATTTTAAAGATTTTTATATTAAGATTAAATTAAATAAATAAAAGACATTTTAATACATTTATATTTGAAAAAAGTTAATTATATTTAATTTTACTACGTTTGTATTTAGAAACAGCATTTTAAATTTAAATATGATTGCAGTTAATTTTAATTTTGTTTTTTTCTATTAATATACATATTTTTTAGTGTGTTACATAACACACAAATGTCTTTATGTACAAGTTAAAAAATTCAATGGATCTTAATAAGTTTTTGATAAAAAGAATTTTAGGTTTTACTTTCTCTATTATAAGAATTTTTGTAAAAAGTAAAAACATTTAAATATCTTTAACCACCACGATTTTCGTATGTATTTCTTATCGGTATTTCAACTCAAAGAGAAACTCTGTGCGATGATTAAATATTTTGGGAAAATAGAGAGATGTGCATTTGACAGTTGTTGGGAAGTATGACTGTTACTTAAGAAAAATACTTATAATTATACACATTTCTATGGGAAAAATCTATAATATATATCATTTATTGATGTGTAGCAATTAGGGTGCCTGTTTTGATAAGTTTCGGAACGGATTAAATTCTGTAATCACCTCGATTTTGAATTTCACTTATCGGTCTTGCACTATCGAAATTTACTGGCCGAAATGAATAAAAATGTAATATTTTCGAAGTTTAATTAATTATATGCTTTGCATGTTTGATAATACTGTTGTTAGGCTATTGTTTTGACTGATTCATTGTCCAGAAACAGTTTAAGCAGCTCCGCCATGAATCATCGTTCTATTCACTTCACGGCACCGATACCAAAATTACCAAAATTCGATGTGGGAGTCACGAGGCCAAGAAAACTACCGATATTTCGGCCAGGCCAACAGAAATGCATAGATGAACGACCTTGGCCCTATCGAGCGGATGACAACAAATTCGATACACTCGTGCATTAAAGCCACACGAGCGATAAACATTTGCTTTAAGGGTAACAAAAGCAAATATACAATGCGGACGGAGACTAGAGCAGAGTTGAATGTGAATACATACTCGTATATTTTTGAGCCCAAACAGAGAGAGGAGCACAACAAAGAAATTTATAGAAATTGTCGACGAATAGTACTTATCAGTACTTAGCTATGTATGAACAAAGGGAATGAACTACATATGTATGTGCTAGCTATCTGTTATGGTTTTGTAATTTCCCTTCGAACTGACTAAAAATGCTTATAAAATAAATGCAGAAGAAATTTGTACTTGTACTAATTGAATCAACTATGTATAAAGAATGCACGAAACGTACTCACATTAAGTTACCAAGATACCTGCTAGTAGCGTAAGGAAAGTACAACTAAACGGAGACTTACAAGACTTAACTAAATTACATAAATCTGTTAGTTTGACTAAAAACGGAAAATATTACGATCATACACAATGCAGCCACAATTTCTTCAGCTTATTCAATCTCGTGCTTCTGTTTTTGTAGAAAATGACTTAATAACAGAGTTTCCCCATGGATTTAAGCCATAAATCTTTCAATGATATCCAAGAGATGCCTGACACGATCAGTTTTACATTCAAATGGCCAAAAAATGATGATCGGTGAGTGCAATATCAAGTACTTTATCGATACCGATTCCAATCAAATCAATGACGATGTCACGCGGCCAGCAAAACTACCGATATTTCAGCCAGGCCAACAGAAACCCGCAGAAGGACGGGGCGTGCTCTATCGAAGCCAGATGAAAACGAAAGCAGCAAACAGCGAACACCAAACTCACAGATACACAACGAGCACACAGCCAAACCAACTCACACACACTGTGGCAGTCTGAAAATTCATGCCCGTACGTGACGTTTCCAAATGCGATGCGATGCGGATGGATGCGGGCGTTTGTGCCTCGTTTTTGCTTCTGCTTCTTTTATTCGTCGCCGCTTCGGGTTGGTGGGTTTATACAGTTTATTGGTCCGCCAGTGGCGCATTGGGCTGGGCGAATGGTCGAATGGCACAAACCGGATAACAGGTACACAGCGAGATTCAGATGGTGGTTGCCCTCATATAGTTGGATGGCGGCTCTTATTGGCTGCCGTCACAGCTGCGATTGTAATACTGGGTAAATTTAGAAAGCAAGGGTGTATGCATTGGTTGGATGTCATGGAGAAAGTGTTTCCCATGCCATTGATTTTCTAGATTTTCAGGCAGGCTCCGGTTTTCACATTCACTTTGCGTTTTACTTTTCAGCAAAAAGTATGACTTTTCATTTCGAGGCGCTCTGGAATCCACTTTTATGAATTCGTTTACTCTTTGTACTGTTAAGCGCGAAATTTACTGCTGTTATACCCACGCGTTAGTGCCAGCTCATACAAAAAGGCCTCTGTTATGTTTAACAGAGACTTATCGATAGCCAAATCGGGCTGCCACAGCTGTTCGTAGCAATTCACTTTTTTGTTTTTGCCCTGACCAATTTTGCAGATACAATTTTGAGGTTGGTTTAAACAAAAATTATTTATAAAAAGGGCACAAGCTCAATTGCCCAGTTAATGAATGCAAAAGGAAAAAAAATAGATGACTTATTGATGTATTGACATGAATTTGACACTATTAACTGGGCAATATTGACATGAATTTGACACTATTAACTATTAGATACAATTTTGAGGTTGGTTTAAACAAAGCTCAATTGCCCAGTTAATAGTGTCAAATTCATGTCAATACATCAATAAGTCATCTATTTTTTTCCTTTTGCATTCATTAACTGGGCAATTGAGCTTGTGCCCTTTTTATAAATAATTTTTGTTTAAACCAACCTCAAAATTGTATCTGCAAAATTGGTCAGGGCAAAAACAAAAAAGTGAATTGCTACGAACAGCTGTGGCAGCCCGATTTGGCTATCGATAAGTCTCTGTTAAACATAACAGAGGCCTTTTTGTATGAGCTGGCACTAACGCGTGGGTATAACAGCAGTAAATTTCGCGCTTAACAGTACAAAGAGTAAACGAATTCATAAAAGTGGATTCCAGAGCGCCTCGAAATGAAAAGTCATACTTTTTGCTGAAAAGTAAAACGCAAAGTGAATGTGAAAACCGGAGCCTGCCTTATACACTGTTTTCAAATTCTCAATTTGAATGATACTAATCTGTAACTTTTATACATACGTATCCACGTGTGTCGTGACTACCAGGTATCTTATTGTCGATACTCCAAACTATAGCGATTCCCTCTTGCTTTTAAATGATAGCGCGTCAAGGCTGGCGTCAGCTGTTTACTGTGACTGGTGCGACGGGCAGACCAACCAGAAATGCTTTAAAGAGGGATAAAACCATTACTGGCCAAAGTGGCCCAAAACGGTGGGACAGGGAACCAATAAGTTCTATTAAACAAATGGCAGGGATGGGGAACACAGTTCTTGAAATGCAATCGAAGTGATCAAGTTGGTGGCTGCAAAAACATGAACAGGTCCAAGGAACAGGTTTATGTTGCAAACATTCGCATACACAAATACACAATGTAGCATTGTCCTTGCCTCTTTCAATAGCCCACCAATTATGTGGGTGGAGTTCGAATATCATGTCGCATTGGCCATTGTTTTTGGCGATTGCATTCGATGATAGGTCCCGAGCCTATTGGAAATCACAATTGTAATTGGGCCTGATTGGTGTCTGATTGAGTTTTCTCCCTGCTGCTTGAGAGTGGGCGGCCGGCCTGGGCCTAAATCCCACATTTTGCTCAACAGGTGAGAGCAGTCTTTTGGGGCAGAGGCACGTAAGTGTTTGGTGTTAGAAAAATGCGGCAAGCAGCAAAATTTCTCTTATAGCACACAGCAAAAGGTGTGCTAGTGAGTGTGCCTTGGTGTGTGCACACTTTTAACACACGGTTTTCTCGTTGGCTGAGACTTTTTCCGCCTCAATGTAGTGCGATTTGTTGTATCGCGCGTCATTTAACAGGCGCACAGCGGTTTTAGCAAGCAATTTTCAGACATTTTTGTCGCCGCAGTTGATTCGAGGGATGACGCGAGAGCGAGATGGTCATAGTGTTGTAGCATAGAGTACATATATGCATAGCTGTGCGCTAGAGCGGGATAACTATAGTGATGGTGCAGCTTTGGATGGTTTCGTGTCTTCGCTAAACGAAAAGCTTTCAACTAAAAATAAAAGCTTTTGATTTCGAATTTAAATGTATTAATTTAAATAAAATAAAAAATTAACGAATTCGCAAAAAGGCCGAAGCTAAGATATACTACTACTTTCATTTAGTCATTCATAGGAATAAAATTTGATTATACCTTAAATTTTGAGCACAGTATTTATTAGCCATTCCTACTACATTTTTTTCCCTAAACTATTTTAAACAATCTTTAAATCTATCGCACCCATTTATGCATATCTTCACACTTTTGAGTAACGAGTAAAATGAATATTTAATCAAGCGGCAAGAGAGGTCATACAAATTTACAACTGCAAATATTTAACGCATCTCAAATTTAATTAAACAAAATTGAAAACTGAAGCGTGGACCACCAATCCCCAGTGTGTATGTGCTAAGGTCAGGCGGCATACATGATAAATGGTTCCATTAGCTTTTTTATGTTGGGATTTTTCAAATAGTCATAGACATAGACTTTGAGATGCCTAGCCTATGTGGGAAGTGGATTCGTTGCGCTCTTAAGGTCTTTAAGATCGTGCGTGAGAGAGGGTTTACTAATTTGCAACGTATAGAATAAATAAATGAAACCTATGGATAACCAGGACTAGATACTTTTATATATAGCCTCCTATATGCCATTCTAGGCCAAATCTAAATTAAATGCACCACTTAAGCATTTAAGGATCGTTTTTTTCATATACAACATTAGCATAGGTTGGTTGTACTTCTTTCGAGCGCAGCTGCGTCTATTACCACAAACTCTAAAAAAAATTACTGAAAATTTGTTATAAGATAGGATCTAATGCTTTAATGAATGCAATGGCTGAAGCATGTTAACATAAAATTTATGAAGATATTCAGTGACTTTAATAGTTTTTTTTTAAAGTTTGTTTGTTTGTCTTAATTATAAATAAATATGTTATGCATATTATATTTAACCACAAATTTTTCCCACTTGTCATTCATTTTTCATTGTTTTATTGCGGCTGTTCTCAAACTGTTGCTTTATTTTGACTTTGCATTTGATTACATTATTTATTTCGTGGGTATTATAAATATTAATGAATTATCGCATGAGATATGCTTATTTGATTTACTCATGTTACGAGTAGGTGTTTGAAATATCATCTCATTGAGATGGTTTCGAATTTCCAACCTGTTTTGAAGGTTTACACGTGATTGAAATAAAATTGAAATATGAAACAGATTAAATGATGGAATGGACATAAAAGGTACATTGAACTATGGGGGAGACTTTAAGGCTATCGCTCATTTACTCACATTTGGAAATGCTAAGAATATCATATGATTTTTATTGAAAAACGAGAAGGAACGTATGAGTCGCATCTAGTTGCGACTCTACTTTTATACCCGTATTCAGTCAGTATATAAATTTGTGAGATGATCAGGCAGTCTCCGGTTTTCACATTCACTTTGTGTTTTACTTTTCAGCAAAAAGTATGACTTTTCATTTCGACGCGCTCTGGAATCCACTTTTGTGAATTCGTTTACACTTTGTGCTGTTAAGCGCGAAATTTATTGCTGTTATACCGACGCGTTAGTGCTAGGCCTCTGTTATGTTTAACAGAGACTTATCGACAGCCAAATAGGGCTGCCACAGCTGTTCGTAGCAATTCACTTTTTTGTTTTTGCCCTGACCAATTTTGCAGATACAATTTTAGGTTGGTTTAAACAAAAATTATTTATAACGAGAAGGAACGTGAGTCGCTTCTAGTCGCGACTCTACTTTTATACCCGTACTCAGTCAGTATTCAAATTTGTGAGCTTATAATTGAAATTAAAAAAAAAATTTTTAATATTACATTTTACATTATTTTGCTACATCTGCTAACTACATATAAAATGTAAATTATACATGTAGAACAGCTATTCTACATCTACCATTTAGATTCTACATCTCCTCCGCTAGGGGTTGCTCGCGCATTGCACAGGGCAGAGTGTGTGCGAGCGAGAAAGAGAATAAGTAGCGTCAGCAACGCCAGAGGAGGTGGGGGAAGTAACTGAAAATTAATTTCTTCATTCTGACCATAATAATGATCCGATCTGTACCAGATTTGGCACTCTGGTAGATATGATCATTCTTTACGACACTGCGTTTTTAGTTTTATCGTATGTTTAAAATTGTAGATGCCACAAATTTTCATCCTTTGTGAAGGCGGAAGGGGGCGGGGCGAAATTTTGTAATACACTTGTAGCAGTGTGATATCACATGAGTCTCGAAACTAAATTTGGTTGCTCTAACTCTTATAGTCTCTGAGATCTAGGCGCTCATCAAGACAGACAGACAGACGGACAGACAGACAGACATGGCTCTATCGACTCGGCTATTGATGCTGATCAAGAAAATATATACTTTATGGGGTCGGAAAATTTTCCTCCTCTGCGTTACACACATACACTTTTACCACAAATACAGTATACCTCTTAACCCTTTTGAGTTCGGGCATAATAACAAACACGCTGCACGCTGCCGCTCACACAGCACAGCTTACACCAATACAACTGCAATGAGTTGAGACTCCCGCGGACAAACGGCTGAGACTCCTTTGGGCAGATGGCAGCCAACTCTGTTCTTGATCGCTGTTTAATCCTCCAAACCAGCTTCACTTATTTTCCAGATCAGTCTTCTCGTAATTATCACAAAAGCTGTTATTAGTTTTATTTTATTTCAGTTTTATTTTCTGTAAATGTTTTCGTTGCACACGACTCGTCACGGTAAAAGAAAAAACAAAAGTAAAGCGTCGCGACGCTTCATTGCGGGATATAAATGTGTATGTGTGTGTATTCGCACATCACATACATAGCTGAATGGTTGTATGTGTATGTGGTATGGTATGTTTGTTTTTGTGTTACGCAGAAAAACAAATTATTTCATCATCCATTTACACACATGTACTCATACATGCGTCTCAAAGGAGTAGCCAGATCGATGGACTTCTGCATTTTTCAACAATTTTCGTTTTGCAGAAAGTTTAGTGATGGAAAATTTTACAAAGTAACATTGAATTTGGTTTTTTATTAAGCTAAATGAAATGATATTTTTATTTTGGTGTAGTGGGTTGGTTCTTTTTTGGAAATATTGTTTAAATATAGTAAAATGTAGATTTTGATTCAGGTAAATATGGTATTGCTCCAGGGGTTAAGGGTTCAGTAGTGAGAACTGCTGAATTTATTCGGAGTTGACTTCTTCTGTAAAGTGATGTTTCCTGATCTCGTTACAGTTATTATTCTTCACTGGCTGAAACTTCTTAAGGTAGTATCCTAAGTGGCAATTCACATTGATTAATTGTTTCTGTGATGACCAATCTATTGACAAGTCTTTGCCCTTCAGTGCTAATGAATTGGCTGTTTATATCCTCTCTAAACGAATTCCTTTCACTTCAGATAAACTTAATGTACGATTTTTGCTTCACTTTAATGTCAGGATCAAGATATCCACACTGCTTACTCATCAATGAACGATATAAAGTGATTCATCTTGAAACTGTTACCAATAACAAGCCAATTCATTGTTTTCCACTTCACAGCGAGCTCCAAAAATATTATTTAGGTTCAGAGCGGAACAAGTCACAAGCTGGTTAATGGTTCTGCCACGTACCGGAGGCGGCGGCATCTTCTTCGCTTCTCGGGCCAACGTCATCGAGTGGCTTATACATTCACTTTTTTTTTCGCATCCGCGTTATCGTGGCGACAGCAACAACAAAGTTAACAGCGACGAGAGAGAGAGACGGAGAGACGGAGAGACCGAGAAACGGAGATGGAGACGGTTCAAGAAGTGCTCCTCAGAGTACTGGTAAATCTCGTACCTCGCACTGGCTACGGGTACGCAAATGTTGTTGTCGCTCTGCTCAAGGTTGAGGCAAACTGGTATCATCATCCACATCCCCATCCACAACATTGTTGGTTGTGTCGGTCGGAGTCGCTAAACTGCCGATATGCGAGATTGTGTCTCAATATGGTCGCCTCGCCGCTTGGCACGAGTCTGGTCGAGTCTCCATGGATTAATTAATAACATCTACGAGTATATCCAGCCAAAGAAGATGTTCTTGAAGAACTAGAAGCTTTTCGCTTGTCACATAAATCTAGCCAAAAAGAAAGATTTGTGTGCTATTCGGGGGGTTAAAGCTGTCCTTGAACTGAAGCCAAAATCGGGCAGATCAAAAGCCGCACATGGAGTCTGTGTGTACTATGTACATTATCAACTGTTTGCATGACTACACTGGCAGAAAATATGCTCCATTTCAATGAGATATTTAGAGTTAAATTAAACATCCCATGGGTAAAAATCAATTCGTTCCTTAATATTTTAATTTCGAAATTTTATATATTCAATGGCAAAACTCACGGAATATGCATTTCTCTTTTAATGGGTACCTACAAAATCTTCAGAATTTGGTTTAAAAAATATTTATTTACATATTTCTTTTGTCTCTGTGTACAGTACATTATTGTAAACAATAAAAATATTTTTAATGACTGTGCGGAATGCACTTAGCACTTCTTGAACGTTTTACATTTGAAACTGGCTCGTTTGCTCGTCTCTCTCGCGTTGGGGTTTATGATTTATGAACAATTTCTAAAGTGCACTTGTTTGACCGCAGACCTAACAACAAGTTGGACAGGTCTGCTGCGTGTTCAATTTTTTGTGTCTCTGTAACAACAAAATTGTAATAACAATTTGACTTTACTTGGCACGCATCTGCCAAAGGGGTTTGGGGGAGAGGCTATGAGGCAGACATGTGACAAGATCTGACAAACGGCTGCGATCCTCTCTGCGGTCCAATGTTGTAGATGTTGCTTCTAATTCTGCTGACAGATGAGATCGTGTGACGCAGTTGTGGCCAACAGAAAAAAAAACCAGCCAACCCTGAAACTTTTAAGCGAACTGCAGCCCCCAGAGCAGGCCCCAAAAACACATCAGAAGCAGCAGCAGCAGCCACATCTGAAGCAGCCACATGAGCAACATCATCTACAAAATACCCGTCGACCCATGAACTTTACACAACGCAAGTTGCTTTTGGGTTGAGCGGACAGCCGCGGATGTTGTGGGGTTAGGTGAGGCAGAGGTAGAGGTTGGGTGGAGTAAGAGTGACTGATGTTGGCTGTGCAACAAGTGCGTTGCAGCAACCCAAGTTGCAACTGACCAGACAGCAAAAAAAGATCATCAATTTCGAGTAGACCTCGAGGCAGGAATTTTCCGTAGAAAATAGTTAGCAATAGGATTTTAGGGTCTTTTTAAAGAAGAAGACTGCATAGAAATCACGAGATGTAAATTGTACATGTGGATGTGAATACAAAGGAATAGCCACAGAATATAATTGCATGCAGAAGAATAAAAAAGAAAACGAGCTCGTAAAATGGAATAAGTAAAGCAGAATGGAATCATTAAAGCGATGAACTAGTTAACAAATTCTAAAGCAATTCAAAGAGAGAAGACGAAAGAAGCGAAAAGAATCAGATCATTTATGTCCACCATTGAGATACATCAGCAGAGAAGCGGCCATTACAATGGCGCAGTAGACCAACCTCATTTGCAGGCTGTATAGTCCAACATCTCTAAAATCTCCAACATCCATCCAATCTCAATTAATGACCTGCAGTAGTGTACTTGTACCTCCGCCAGACAAAAGAGCGAGAGAAGTTCGCGTTCGTTGCCCAAGTCTTTTGTCTGGTGGCGGTTCTCATCTGTGGGGTGCCGTAGAAAATTGTCTGACTAAGCGCTTCTGATTTATGACTATACGTGTGTACACTGCCGTGCGCTGGCCGAAACATATGTTCAATTGATTTCATAAGCATGACACCCCAGCGCTGAATAAATCCAACAACAGAAACTAATTTCTTGCCTTATAAATATGCAACTTCCTCCACGACGACAATGCTGAACGCCGCCCGCTGTCGGATGGTATGATGATGATGTAAAAATTACAAAAATATACATATATATACACATAATACTGAATGTAAAACACTCACAAATTATGCAAAGTTGAGCTATTGCATATTCACGGAGACTCTCTGGACTCGGATTGGGTGGCTGGCTGCATTCTATGGTATGGCTATCTCAACGTTGCCACATCCGCATCTGCCCCTGACTGACTAAATCGTCTGGGGTGTCTAGTTGTCTGGTTGTCGGGTTGTCTGGTTGTCTGGCTGTTTGGGAACCAGTGTTCGAGTGGGGTTCCGCACACACCTACTTTTTTCCCTTGGAGTTTATATAATTTGTCGGATTTATGGCGCTGATTAGACAAATGGCGATTCTAAATGAACTAATACAAGGCACTCTTCACTATGGGCCCAAAGTCTTGTGCAATTAGCCCGCCGGTTGTTTCTTTATGTTGCATTGTGTTTGGCAGCATTTAATATGGCCATAGCCAGATGTGGATGGGCCGAGATCGGATTGGATGGGTTGGGATGGATGGGGGCGAAGCTCCGACTCATTCATAAACAGCTTTCAGATACCAAGATTCTTCTAGCTGTAGCTGTAGCTGTATCTGTATCTGTATCTCTCTCTGTGTGTATGCCAAATGTGTGTCAAAGTTTGTTGTACTGTGAATTTTCGCAATCATCTGTTGGGCCGTTGATGTTGTTTCAGCTTTTCGCATATGGAAAATTTTTGTCACGTTTTCCGTGACGAATTTAAAATGTGCCCGGGCACTTAATTCTTTTGTGTCACAACGAACAGTCGGTCCGTTTCTCGTCTTCTTATTTTACACAGATGCGCTAAATTGCAGACATCAATCATTTTGATATTTCTTTTTGTTTTTTTTCAGTATTTTTGATTTTACAATCCATTCGCTCGTTGCGTAATCTCTGGTAGATGCTCTTTTTGGGGGGGCTGAGGTTCTTCTTCTTGGCTTCACACCTAGCCTAGCGCCTGAATTAAAGGTTTCATGATTACACTCCGGCTGGAAACCATGGATGGGGCTGCTGCTGACGCGAGACCCTGCAAGGTCTTGATTAATTTGTTGCCAATCACTTTTCGTGTGGTGCGACAAAAGCCAAAAGCGCCAACACTTGAACACCAAACAACAAACAAGCAACAACCAACAACCAACGCACAGCGCGCGCACACACAAAGAGACAAACAGCTTTTGTTGCTGCATTTAAATCTCAACTAATGTGTAAATGAACAACCACCGACGGCCGGCCTCTTGGGGTCAAATTTGGCAACATTTCCCATCTGATGATCAGGCAAAGCATTTAAAAAGCATTTTTAATACTCTTAAAAAGGGTATTATTAGTTTTAAAATATGTTTGTAAAGCGGAGAAGGCATATCAAGTAATACACTTTAAGTTGTATCTATGTATGTATATAGGTAAAAATACCATTATTAGAACTACTTCACTGCACACAATTATATTATACAGAAACCATAGGAATGCATTTTGCTACAGAGGTTACAAAGAGCAGAAGTCAAAGAATAAAACCCTTAAGAAATATATATTCTTATTCTGCATTAATCAATGAGTCGATAAACCTCTCTCCGTTACTCTGTGTCTATCCAAAATACTATTTGTGGCAAGTAAGATTAAAATCAGAAAACTGTATCCCGCAGATTCCATAGACACTATCGCAAAACGCTAATATCACACCTGCAAGAGTATTTAAATCTTCGACTCTCAAATGTATTCTTTCTTTTCTCATTTAATGTTTAGTTGTCGATTTTTTGTGTTGGCTACTTGGCAGAGCTTCTTGGCCGTAAAACAAGTTGCAATTACGCACGGGACCGGGCCCCAAACAGCCTTCACGCATTCCCCAGATGAGTTGAAGTGCCGCAGTGGCTGACCCATTCAATGTTAATGATAGAAATTCTATACGGCCAATCAATGCTATCTAACCAAACCTTAAAATACAAAAAATACAAAATACCGCAAGCATAAAACAAAAAGTGAACTTAAGTTCAATTCAAAACAAAAAAATTAAACAGCAGATTCAAGTCGAGTCCAATCCAATCCAATCCAATCCAATCAAATCCCATAATTCGAGCTAAGGTCAGCTTCAGGCTATTCTTTTTCTCGGATTCGTTTGTTAAAATAGATTGATTATTTTTGTTGCTATTTTGTGCTATTGTTGATTCGACAATTTGCATCTTGATTGTTTGTGTGATGTGTGATGTGTGTATTATGTATTTGTTTCTTTATTTTTGCTCAAAACCCAACGCATCGCATTGAAGCGGAAGCCTCGATGAATCTGCTTCAGATCTGTAGATACTGTTGCTGCTGCTGATGCTCATGCTGCTCATGCTGCTGCTGCTGCTGTTTCTGGTGTCGACGGGTGCTTCCGCGCTCAGGGCGAACTGATCTTGTTTAAAGTTGTATAAGTTTTTTTTTGTTCCTTTGCTTTCGAACATCTCTTGATGTTTTGCTTTAGATTATGGAAATGCGATGCTGGCCACATCTGCGTAGATACATAGAGATACAAAAATAAAGCATGTTCAGCCATTCGCATGCCTATTGTAGTTGCAAAAGGTTTTATGCTTCGTCGAAGGTCGGGCATCGCATAAAACTGTCAATCAATTTGCTTTTTTTTGAATGACTAGCTCACGATGCGTATTAGCTTCAGTTGAGATCTCCCCCTGAGATGACTAAACCAAACTACCCAGAATGTATCACATTCGAGTGGCTTCTTCTGTTCCACGTACCGAGTATCTCTGATTAAGAGCAATTGACGTGTCTCAGGTCTCGATTTTTAGCCGCTTTTGAACTTCACAAGGTCCATCGGTGGCTGGCAGAGTCGCAGGAAGTGCAGGCATCTGTAAAGACACACACACAAAAACCCGAATTCAAAAACCCGATTCAAGGTCGAAAATGTACAATAACTGACAAAAACAAAAAAAAAGGAATGAAAAACATTCAACGGATGCAACAGATGTAAAATGGGGAAGGCAACAAAAAAGATGTTGAGATTTGCGGATGTTGCAAGCTTCAAGAAGCGTCAAGAACATTGTCGATTTGCATTCAAATTATTAAGTGGAAACAATGGCTGCTAATTATTCTTGTAAAGGGAATCCAGATGCACTTTGCGTTGGGTGCTTTAATTGCAGAGCTCAGGCTTTGGCTGTGATATTATGAGTCAGCGAAGATGCTATGAAAACGAGAGAAAAATCAAATCAGAATTAAATATATTTGTATGTACGAGAATGTATCAAGAATTTAATATACGATAACTTCAATGGAACTTAGAAACCAAAAAATTATTTACCGATTTCTTGATTCTTGATTTTAATCATTCAAGGAATCGGATTTTATTGCAATGACCATTAAAAAAACTGATCAACTTCCATAGTTTGGAAAACAAATTAGAAAATTATTTATGTAGGCAAAGATATAGCACAGAATGCGATGATGAGTCAACAGTTGAATCGGTGTTCTTCGAATCGGAAGCGGAAGACCCATAAAGCCAATCAATAAAACCCCCAAGAAGTGTGGAGCCCCACTGAGAGCACCGACTAAAAATCAATGTCTAATGAAACGAGTCTGGCCGTGTGCACCAATAAGAGACTGCTGTTAAATTAATTAATTAGTTTTTGATATTATTTTTTAGGTTTAAACTTTTTCAATGCGTGTGCAGCTAATAAAAAATTATAGTACAAGTAAAATGATGTATCACAAGTTAAGTTACGTCCAAAAGTTATGTACCTTTGTACTTCCCCACGATTTCATCCTTGATCAACGTGACCAGCCTTCGTGCTAGTCACCAACC
Organism: Drosophila subsilvestris; assembly: GCA_035043285.1. Lineage (NCBI taxonomy): Eukaryota > Metazoa > Arthropoda > Insecta > Diptera > Drosophilidae > Drosophila > Drosophila subsilvestris. The sequence continues at coordinate 3,034,299 of JAWNNB010000960.1, forward strand.
GAAATGTTTCCCAATCACACAAGTATTATGTGTATTTTTTTTCGTTTTTCGTTTTTTTTTTTGGCAATGTGAACTTAGCACCGAACAGCTAAAAGTGTAATTAATTTGGTGTTGGTGTTAATCTGTTGGGCCAACACCATTCAGGGCTTTGGCGCATGGCCCCTACCCAAGGCAGGTGACTGCCAGACTTTAAAAGAGTAAAATGTTAATATAGGGCTAATTAAAATATGCAAAGGGGCAGGGCTGGGAGAGTCCCGTCGTAGAGAGGGAGCAGCTGCTGCTGCTGTGTCTGCTGCATGACTGTCAGCAGCCGCTCCTTTTGTACGTTTAAACTTCAAATCCGCTTTCAAAATTAGTTCGCTATTAAATGCCACTAAATGGCAAACAAAAGTGCCACCCAAACAACTTGGCTGAAACATCTTCATGGTCAATTAGCAGACAAGAGAAAAATATAACAAAAATAAAAATAAAAGTAACAAAACGCATACCTATACGAAAAGCGAGCGTCAAAAGAGTCACCCGTCACCCCGTCGCTGGTTGTAAGGTTAAACATTAGAGCTGTCCAAGAGTCACGGGTTCAAAATCCGTCAAATGTCAAGTTGATGATGACAATTAAACAGGATTTTCAACTTGAACTTGCCCCCCAAGATGCGTCGTCTTGTGACACAAAATGCGAACCAAATCAATCCCAAATGATTTCAGCGGGGTAGGGGCAGAGGGGACTCACTCGCACACAGACACATAATAAATTACATAATCAAGATATAAATTTGCATATTTATGAGCGAAAATACAAAAAAGGCAACACATATAAAACTCTACAACTTTTTAAGAACAAAACCCGAATAACTCTCAGATCCGGCTGGCACTGCCAAGCACCCAAGGGGGGGGCCCCCATCAAAGGGGGGGCGTTTACGAGACCCAATCTGTGCGACCATCCTTTCCCCCAGTTCATTCACATGGCAATTAAACAAATCCGCAATTTTTTGGAATATTTTCGGAAAGAAACAAAAAAGTCTGTGGAGACGCGATCAAATCGAACCGCTTTCAGCGCGTGCGCAAAGGCCGAGCGCGGAAGCCAAAAGCCGCAAAAAAGAAGCCAAATCATCGGTGGTTTTTTTTTGTTTTAATGGCATTTCGAAAGGCTTTTCAAGATCAAGGCCTAGCAAAAACACTCTATCGAAAAAAAACAATTTTGATATATGAGGGGCAGGCAGGAGATGGATGAGCTGGGCTGAAGGTGCGCCAAGTGTTTGCATTAATCAATTTGGAAATACTACTATAACAAAATGATGGGATATACTCGTACTCGGGCTCGAATCGAGTGCCAGGCACTACAACGATCCACTACTTAATGGATCCATCTGTGTTGGGCTATAAAAAACGATCAAACTACAGTTTGAGACAAAAGCTTGCTTTAAATAAAAAGTAAATAAATAAGAAAAAAATATCCAACGCTAACACAAAAAAAGAACGTCTCGGGGGTATAAATATTTATAGACAAGAGTTGTCGCCATCGTCTGAAAGATGTTCTGGCCAACTCATCTCGTTGAGATTTTGTTGCTTTGATTTTGTTGCCCCCACAAAGCTTGACGAAGCTGCTGCTGCTGTCGAAGCTGAGGCCGAAAGCCGAACTCTGAATCGCCGTCGACGTCGCAGCTTTTCAAAGCTGCACGAAGTCGCACCTGGTAGGGGGATCTCGACTATAAAACACTTTGCTGCTTCCAATTGACTTTTGTTTTCGTTTGCGTCTGGTCTCGTCTGGTTGTCTCCCTTTGAAAGAGTGGACAATACAGCGGTGTGAAGTGTTACCCGAAAAGCAAGCAAAGGTAAGCGCCAGACCCGCGTTCAAGGATATATACAGTGTCTCTATATATACATATAATAACATATGTACATTGTACATTGTGCATGCATATTGTATGTGTGTGAACAATCGAAGGACTACCAGACAAGTGTGTGCTAAATAATATAATCGAAAAACAATTCAAGTGCTGTGAGCTGTTCAAGGATATGCAAGCTTGATAAACCCATTCCGAGACAAACATACGAAAACAAAAAAAAAACCCAATTCAGAACTTGAAAGACCAGAATAAATAAGAGCTAATTTGGTTTGACGGGAGAAGCTACAGAAAACGAGTTCGTTGCCTCAGTCATTTGTTCAAATGCTAATATTTCTGTTCCAAGAACATGGAACGTGTGTGATCTGCATCATTTCAAGAAAGAAGTTTGCTTCCTAAGTCTTTTTGTTTGAGATGAAAAATTAGCCCAAAGATTTCAAAGAATTTCATAGTATTATGTATCTTTCTGTTCAAACTTTAAGCAGTTCCCACCAAAAAAATTATGCATTCCATTAAAAATGTTTGCGCAAGCTGCAGATGAAAATGTTCATAATCCATAACCTCTTGAAGAAAAAGGGCTGAAAAAGAGAAACACACGATTACAGACAGACAGAGACTTTAAAGGGCACTGACTGACGGGTCTGTTTGTGGTGCCCCATAGCCCAATCCATATAATTAAATGCATCATCAGCCTCGTCGACTGATTGATTAACATGCATGAAACGACGGGATATGAAACGGGGGAAACAATCAAGTGGCAAGGCGCTGATGGACAAATTACAAAACGCAACAAATGAACAAACAAAATAACGATAAACCGACAAAAAAAGAAACAATAATACTCGTAGATATTGAAATGCATATTTCCACATGCGTGGACCGATGTTTGACCGTTGGATGGACTGAGAGGAGAGGCGCGTTTCAGTTCCGAAAATGTCGCTGTCAAAAATGAAATAAATAATAGGCTGGCTATGCTTTGAAATCCACTTTTCATTATGCATGAAATTGATTTCTTTGCGTTTCCAAATCAGCCATCGGCCACCGTTGATAAGCGGAGTCATTAATGATTTATAGTTGCCAAATCAACGGACAGCAGGCGATCAAATAAACGCGATAAATATCAATGGGAGATACGCAATCAAATCGAAGCGAATTTAATTAATTTTATAGCTAAAAACCCTGCCCGGGGACATTGCGCTCTGATGAATGGCCATTGCATTAGCATAAGATGGGAGTAGGAAGGAAGAAATAGCTTCGAGTTGAATTAAAATGCTAAAAACGTGGAAGGTTCTAGCCCAGCCGGACCTGCAGACACGCAACGTCGGAAAGCAGGCGATAAAAAGTCAATAAAACCAGTTAAGGTCAGCACCCAAAGCTTGTGTAATCAACATGTTTGCTGTGGCTGCTGCCGCTAAAGCTGATGCAGATGTTAAATGAGTTTGTATACCCTACTTGGTGGAAGAGTTGGAAGAGTTGTTTGACAGCCAGAGAAGGAAGCTATAGAAGTGCTTCTAGTTTCTATGCTGAAACTTTAGCATAGATCTTGCTTCGGTTGAAGAACAAGTCTTGCAAGTCAAACATCAAAGAACTGTATCTCAGAGTGGCTCTAAAAGGGTATCTTATGGTTCGGTATACCCATTTATGTTACTTATGAATAATGTGATGTGCTGACGATGATGCCGCTGTGGCTGGCCGCTTGATGCTCGATGCTCGATGCTGATCACGTTGCCACTGCGCCACAATAAAAAAATAATAAAGTCTCAAGTGTCGTCGCCACCATCAGCCAACGGCAGCAGCCAGCAGCCAGCAGCCAGCAGTGGTGCTTGGTAGTCAGTGTGGCAGTGTGTCAGTGGCCGCTCTCAAGTGCCCCCGGGGGCAACCGGTTGCGCATCCTTGACATAAAAACCGATCTCACACGCCAGCTTACATCTTTGATTCGCCATCGAGTTGAAAATTTATACAAAATTGCGTATACGCACGCATTGGTGAAGCGGACAAAAGGGCGCGGTGCGGCATGGCATCTTTATCGCCCAATAATCGTGTACAAATTTATGTTAATGACAACGTGTTAACAATTTACATATCCCCCCCGTAGCTGTATCGCGTATCTCCCTCCGTCTTTAACTGTACGAAAAACTTGCCAAATCCGACAAATGAATGGCTCGTTTTACCATATTTCCCTTTGAGTTATTTACAAACGTTTTACTCACGCTTTTTCCACCTATTCTTCTTTTTTGATTTTTCCAGATGAAAGTCACTTTGGCGTTAGCGACTTTCTGCGTGGTGGCGGCCTGCGGTCATGCGGCCAGAACCACCACAACAACGACGGCGACCAAGCCGGGTCGTTTCCTCTCACTGCCCGTGCCCGCCAAGTGCGCTAGCCGTAAGTATCCCAAAAATAGATTCAAAGTTTAGCCACAAATGGGACTCAAAAATGCATTGGGCGAAAAGTAAAAGTGGGGGGAACGTGTTGAGAATATAAAGCACAGTCGGCAGTCGGCAGTCGTCTCATCGTTTTCCAAGTTTGCACTTGAAATTGTTGGGCAATGCGACGTGTGGGTGTAGCCACAGCAACACAGCACCACAGTGGTGCGGGGGCTGGCCTGAAGGTCGCTGACGTGTTTTGTTAGCATTTATTTGGTTTAATAGTTTTTACACACTTTCTTTGCTTGCCTTTTTTTTGTTAAATAAAATTCCACAAAGCTTGTTTCGGTTTGAGCGTTAGCTCTGACGTGAGCTCTAGTTCAACGGGAGCGGGTCCTACACGCAGAACCAGTTGCGGGTTATTTCTTCATCAATTGCATATATTTTGCAAAAGAGAACTTGTTATATTTTATTACTCCATGGCTAATCGTTTCTACTCCATTTGGCACCATAAAAACTATCAAGAACTGAGAAAACTAGATCCCTGCACAGCTCGAAACACTCTTACTTACAAGAGCTGCCGCTTTGGCTGTCTCTCTCCAGTATCCGTACCCTGCACGTAATTGGTGCTGCCAGTCATCGCTTGAGATTGCAAAAATTGCATCAGGGTTCAGGCAGCGGCCAGGCGGCCAGGCAAAACGCTTGAACAATAGCATCATCATCACTGCATATCCGGTACACTAATGAACACTTTGCAGTTATTGCTAATTAGACAAACCCTAATACACTCACACAGAAAAATACATACACACATAGATATACAAGTATATATACATATACAGGTCGAGCAGTTAAACATGCAACTTAATTTTGGGGCGTCACAAAGTTGCATTTCCAGTTTGGTTGTCCAAGCTGTTGCTCCGACGCTGCTGCGATTTAGATCTTTCATCTTTATTTTTATTTTATTTTTTTTTAGAAATTTCCAGTTATGCAGGCTTGCGCCTTTTTTAGGTCTCAAATAGTTAAATCAACTGATTAACTATTCAAAACTTAATTGCCTTTTGTAGACGAACAACAATAGCACTCTCCCAGGCATGCATTCGCCTAATCATTAACATTCGAAAACGGTCTTTTTCTGGTTTTTCTAAATCATATTCGACAAGGGGTATACTCGACCAGGCGCTCGGTTTTCTAAGCCACATTCGAGTGAGACGAGAGAGCGGGCGGGGAGGGTGTTTTCTGTGGAAATTAACAGCTCATTTACAGATGCCAATCGCAAAAACTGAAATGCTGCAGGCGCTAATGCTACACTACCTGATTATTATGCAAGTTAGGAAAATATACTTATACTACAGCCAAAGAAAGTGAGGCATTGAGCATTGAATGTTGTGTACTTTTTACTGTTTATTGCCTTGACCTGGGTGCCACACCACACCACACCACACCACACCACAGCACAAAGGAGCCTGGAAATGTGTGATGGGGAAATTGGAAGCGGCAGCTTAAATAAATAATAATGTGCAAACAATGGCAAATAAGGCCATTATGCGGAGACTTAAGCTGATTTGACGTGAAGTCACAGACTGGAAATTGCAAAAGTGACGGCTGCTGCAACGGCGCCGCTGTAAAAGCGGCTTAAAGAGCGCGCGGCTAATGACGCGTGCCAGCCAGCAGTGCCAGAAACAGGCTACGGGCTAGAGGAGGTTGCTTGGGGCGTGGCATATCGCACATACTCGTACATATAGCTAATCAAATGGAAGCTGGCGAAGAGGTGCAGTAGCCAAACGGAGGCAGCGAAGTGAAACAAGTTCGAGAAAGAGCAGCAGCAGTGGCACAATGGCCTCACAGATGTGCCACCACGACTCTGGGTTTTAGGAAGCGCGGGGGCCTCGCCTCCCATTGTTGTTCCCCGTAGACAAACAAAGGCACACAAAACCTTTTGCGAGGCACAAAACAGAGGCAGACAGAAGCATGCTGCATAAATTGCGAAGATTGCGTAACCCCTCGAGGCTTTGAGTGGGGAAGTTGTGTAAGCCCCATGGCGTTTTTGCCTTTTCGCCAATGGATGAGGCAGCGGAGGTTCGGGCACAGGCACAGGTACAGGTCCATTGCATTGGGATTCGCATTGAAAAATTGAAATTGAACTCGGGAACGATGATAACCGGTCGGTCTTGTGCCACACCCAGGCTAATCACACTCTCTCTATCTTTTGTTTGCAGGCCCCAAGGAGTTCTCCTACCGCGGCAAAAACATGTTCCTAACCACCCACGTGCCCGCTTTGGCCAACAAGAAGGTCGACTGGCTGGATGGCCGTAACCTGTGCCGCGAATACTGCATGGACCTGGTGGCTTTGGAGACCCAAGAGAAAAACAATCTGATCTTCCGTGTGATCCAGCAGAACGATGTCCCATACATCTGGACAGCGGGCCGCATTTGTGACTTTGCTGGCTGCGAAAACCGTCCCGATCTGGAGCCCAAGAGCGTCTATGGATGGTTCTGGTCCGCAACTCGCGAGAAGATCCAGGCCACCAACCGCATTCCACAGGGATGGGGCTACAATCCCTGGTCGCAGACCGGTCACAAGAAGCGTCCACAGCCCGACAATGCCGAGTACGACATCAACCAGACCAAGGAGCAGTGTCTGTCCGTGCTGAACAACGTGTACAATGATGGCATCGCATGGCATGATGTTGCCTGCTACCACGAGAAGCCCGTCATCTGTGAGGACAACGAGGAGCTGCTGCGCTATGTGGCTGCCACAAATCCTGGCATTCGTCTATAAGAAGGTCGTGTTGTTTGCCTAATTTTAAAGCTACTTATTATAATATTCCTTAAACGAGTTTTTGTATAATTTTTGTTTGTATGTGTACGACGAAAACGGAAGAAAGCAAGACAAATAGACTTTAGAATTTATAATTTCCGATCTTACCACCTACATGCATACCACATATGTATATGTGCTCCTTCTCTCACACCCCCTCTCCCCCAGCACTCACTTCCCGCCCAACTATACTATATTTCACTATCTCGTTCCGAAACTGCCAATTTTGCACGTAAAACTCCATTCCGTGGTAAACAATTGAATCGTTTTACGACCACCTAAACACCCACAAAACGAAAAAGAGACGAAATATTTATACTGGAACTTTGCTCTGACTTTTCATCTATACAACAAATTGAAAATCTCTTTAGTATTCTTGTTTGAGACACTCATATTTCCTCCTCCACCCACAAAGAGATTGAATAAAATTTTTGTAAAGATCCCATAAAACAAATTTAAATGATTACTTTGGCTTTTATTTGCGACGTCTTTGATGGGGCTGAGGGGATCTGGAGCGATTATGTTCACTGCGGCAACTCAATTCTTGGTGGGATTTTCCACCATATGTTCTAGGACCAGGACTAGGACTACTATCACGACTAGATCTGGAGGAGTGGCAGTCTTTATATGATTTATAGGAGCTGCGATCACCTCTTGAAGAGTAACCGCGACTAGATCTGGAAGAACTCCAATCTGGCCTACGATCACTGCCATTTCTTGATCTAGAATGATGCTCAGTGTGGCGGGGACTCTTGAGATCGTGATTGCTCCGTGACTTTTGAATATGATTGCCCAAAGCCTTGGAATTCTCCAGCTCCAGTTCCGGACTCTCCGACCAGCGCCAGTTCCTGCTGCGATTATCGTCACCATCATTCCAGCTGCTCAAGTGGAATGTCGAATGAGTAATTATGAAATGGACGCACTGTAGATAGCCATACCTTGGTGTCTTGGGCAGGGGAGACTTTCCTGGGTTGCGGGCACTTCTTGGTGTAGTCGTGTACTCCAAGTCCTTGTTGAACAAATTGTTCGGATTGCGAAACAAATGCAGATAGCCGCAGCTATTACCTTTGGGACATTTGCGTGTTAAGGACAAACCTTTAAGAATCAATAGATTTGGATAAAAATGGTATAAAAAATAAGATAAGCGTGATTGGAAATGGTTTGGTTTTGTTTTGGTTTGTTTTGTCAAAGGATACGGCTCTTGGCATGCAGTTCACGTACCGCAGACTGCGCCACGCCAGGTCTGAAGATTGGAGAACTCGACGTTAAGGCGCCTGGAGGCATAGTAGCGACCTTGCAGCTTGATAAAGGCACGTAAGGCACATCTGAAAAGGAAATGAATTAAGCAAAACTTTAATGGATGAAAGGGCAAGACAAACTTTTCATTCGCGTATTCCACAAACACATGACCACTAAGATGTTCCAGCGTATTCCTCACAGCACGAAAATTGACAATTTTGCCGAATTTCTCCAGCTCTGTGACCGCATCGCTGAAGAACTCATCGTAGTCGCTGCGCAGATCGTGCTCCGTCTGCTCTAAGCCTTCATCGCCGCTGGCGTACTCCTTGTGCACTTTCTTGTTCTGCAGCAGCGAATGGTTGAAGAAGTGGCGGATCAAGAGGATCCTTCCCAACATGGGACGACTGTGGTTGAAGGTGCAGCTGTGGCCGTAACGGCAAGAGTTTGTGCGAGTGAAGAATTCGCAGGGTCGTTCTTCGGGGTGCGTATCTACCATACGCAACAGATGAGTCGGTGGCTTTTCCTGCTTGGCGTTGTGCAAGTATTCGTCCATGCTCTTCATCATTGATTCGAATTCGCCGGCAGCTTTTTCGGCAAACTTCTGCCGTTCCTGACGCCGCTTTTTCTGCTCCTCTTCCCGTTTTGCCAACGCCTTTGCCTCTGTAGCCATTAAACGTTCTACTTCTGCCGCCTCCTGCTGCCGTTTGGCCGCATCCAAACGAAATTGCCGCTGAGCGAGGGCTTCGCGTCGTAGCCAGGCTTCCTCCTCATCCTGCTGTTGGCGCTCCGCAGCCAAACGCTGGAAATCCTCAAGCTCCGCCTGCTTTTTGAGCCATTTCTGGTAGGCGCAGTCTTCCTGCCTTCTGGCTTCTGCTTCTTGCTCCTCCCTGTCGCGCTCTTTGGCATGCTTCTGCCGTCTCCGTTGCCTTTGTTTCTTCTTAATCAGCTGGCGTCGAGCTCTGAAATGCATTGCAAATGCGTTTTTAATGCGTGTTAATGCATATATTAATAAAAATTACCTTTTCCCCGGCATTTTTCGCGAACAAGCTACGATTGTTGATTATATCGATATATCGATATGGGTGATATTTTTATTTTTATACGATACGAGCCAGGGCAGAAAAACCAGGGTAGGCGATCAAACGAGACTTAACCCACTTAACACTTTTCTATTTAAAAAGATTAGAACCCCTTGTTTAACCGCGGAAAATAATACTGTTTCTGAAGGCTCCTTGTAGCTTCATCCTCCTCTTTACTTACAACATAAAAATGACCACCGACATCTTTCACCTGTAATGCGTCAAATATGTTTAAGTTACATCAATTTCGTGGAAATACTAAATATTCCCCTGGTCGACAATGGGATAACGTTCTATTTAATTAATTGAAATCGTATTCCATGATTTTGATATTCGGTTTAAAATAACTAGCAAGTTAGCCCTTTCAGACCTAATAAAAACAATTTTGTCGAATTCCTCAATAAATTTTGTACACGATTGGCTAGTTTTTTGAAGTCTTATTTATTGGATTTCTAACATATTAAGGTTCAAACAAAAGCGGCCAAAGCGGCTCACACCACGAAAAAGAGAGCAAATTTTGAAAAACCACTTCGATTTGAGAGCGAAAAATGTCGGTATTTTCTGTGCGCTAAATGGAGTTTGGCGGTAATTTTGAAAAGTTCTTTAGTATATACCGTAAATATACTGAGTGACACAACAAGATGCGTTGATATTCCTTGATTTTGATATTCGGTTTATTATTACCAGCTAGCTAGCTCTCTCAGCCCTAAACAAATAATTTTATTCAATATTCAATATTCAATAAATTTTTTACAAGATTGACTGGTTTTCAAAACTCCTTTTTATTGGCCAAAAAGCCTAGTACTCAGTACGTCAGCACAGTGTCGCCGCTGGGCAGAAACTCTCGCGTCTGCTTCTGTTCAGCTGCCTCTATGGAATACAGTACAACTTAGATTGGACTGGTTTTCGACTTGCAAGCCTCTGGTTTCTTGTCATCCGAATTTGTGCCTTGAGTTTTTGCCGTATTCCCTGTGCTCTTGCGCTCAGGTGTGCGATCATAGCGTGGCTTGTTTGGGGACACACTGAGGGAGCTACTGGCGAGGGACTTGCGCACTGGGTCTTCTGGAACAGCTTGCGATCCAGCCGGTTTGTCAATTCCTTGGAGACCTCATATTCACTGTCGGATGAGCTTATCAATATTGTATCGCCACGGGCAGCACTGATGGGCTTCTCTTTGCGCTTTGTCGGTCCTGTGGCAGTGTTTTCCGTGGCCCGTTTCGTAGCGAGCCTATCCAAAAAAGGCTTCATTCTCAGTAGTTTCTGCGTGGTCACATTGCTATGCATAAAGAAAGAAAAGGTTGATGAATTTGAATGGTAAAACATTCGACTAGAGGCACTTACTCTCGCTCCACAAAGCGGAAGAGGGACTTAAGGCATCTGATTCGTTTCTGGTTCGAGCTGTTCTTAAAGGTCATCAACTTTTCGCTTTGGCAAAGGATTTCTTGCTGCTTTGCGACAATCGCTGGGTCCAGTGGCAATGTAACCTCCTCGTCGTCAGAGACATTCTCAGGGGAGACACTTCTATTGGCGGACACTTGGACATCTTTGTGGGAAACATCGCCGGCCGCCTTGGAGGGTTCAGTCACTTCCTCCACCGTATTCTCATCCTCCGACACACAGATGACCTCCACATCTCTGTCGTTTGCTCCCTCCATGTTATCCTCCGTCCCTCTCGTCTCCTCCGCATGATTATTCTCCTCGGAGCGCATAATCCTCCGCATCATTCTTCTCTCCCGGAGCGCATTATCCTCCGATCCCGTACCACAAGACGACTCCATCGACCAGCACGCGTCGAGTAGCCATGAAGGAAGACCTCGTGAATGAGCCAAATAAATATGAAAACCTACTTTTGCCAGCTTACTCGTGTCGCCTTATTCTTGAACCAGGAGACCTTTTCTTTCAGCTACCGCGGCGATCATACCCCGGCCGAAGTGCCGTCACAAGGTTCAAACAAAAACGGCCAAAGCATACCACAAGCTTGCCAAGTTTCGAAACTTTCTCTGTTAAAAATAAGGGTTAATGGCAAATTATAACTGTAATAAAGCAAATTTTATGGAAAATTATAACTTTTATAAAATAAAACTTTCTTATTTTTTTGTTGATTTATAGATTGCCAAGTTTCGAAACTTTCTCTGTTATAAAGAAAGGTTTATGGCAAATTATAACGGTTGTAAAGAAAGCTTTATAGAAAATTATAAACTGCTATAAAGAAAGATTTATGGCAAATTATAACTTTTATAAAGAAAGCACAACTTTCCTATTTTTATACAATTTAAGCATTCTTGAGTTCTTTTTCTTTTCTAGAATTAATTTATTAAAAAGTAACTTAATGAAATATTTGGCTGCCTTTGTAATAAAATAGAATTCTACCGAAATTTGTAGTGTAACGTAACAGTCACAGATTATGAAAAAATTTGTATTTAAATTATATTGCATTGTTTTTAGCCTACTTTTGAATTAAAATACTAAATCAGCAATATTTAAATTTCTGCTTTTTTCTGAGTGGAATTCTATTTGTAATTTAACAGTCTTTTTCATATATAATCAAATATTTTCATATTATATAGGTTTTTTAAACTCAAAAATACTTTTGATGTTTAGATAAAAAGTAAGAAGGCTCAAAAGAACAAAAATTCGAAATAAAAATCTACTGAACATCTCAACACAGATTTAAAATTTTGAATGCTAATATAATAAATTTAAAGATACAGTTTCATGTGTTTTGGGACGATTTCCGTTAAAATATGCGTTCGTTGAAATATATAATTAAAAATATATACATATAGAGATTTCATCCATGTGGATGTAAAATGGTGTTCCTTCAAACTTATCCAAGTTTTGAAGGTAGTTTATATGACCATCATTTAATTCCTGCAGGTGTTTGTAGTCGACGAGATCTTCAAATGTATAGCTGTTATTTTCTTTTGCATTTAGGAAGAGATCGTCCTTCTGGTCTTCCAGAGCATTCAAAATTAGTTGCTTGTACATTTTCAAAAATTTTAAATTAAACTGTCAATTAATTGAAAAAAATCTTGTGAAAAACAGTGCTGTGCAGTACTAGTGATATTAAGCCTAGTGCTGTAAAACAATTGTTACCGACGACCACTGATTTGATCCAATATGGTTATTGAAGTCATTGTTAATAGAACCATGGATCCTGCCGAGGAAATGGAGGGGGTACTGATTCAAGTGGAGCTACCCCAATACACAACAACACACTATGTGCCCCTCGGAACGAATCCACATATATTACTGCGGCCACTGATACCGGACAGCTCCTCCTCGTCCTCATCATCCTCACATGACATCCTGGAGACAAACTTGGGCGACCTGATCAGCGATGGTAGGCCCATTTCAGTCCAATTTCATTGTTTTGCATCACACACTTGCAGCATTTAATAAATTTGTAGAGCCCCAGAAACAGGAACAGCCTATCAAAAACAACAGATCCGCCAAGGAGGCAAGTGACAAGTCAAATCAGAATCGAAAGCGAGTGAAAGCGCCTTTATGGATACCACCCGTTGAAGAAATTGTCGAAATACTCCCTCCAAAAGCAAAAAGCAGGTAAAACACTTGCGCCCATTGCTGCCGGAGGAATCAAAGAACCCAATGCCAAGACCAAGTTCCTCAAAAGCAAACTCGACGGGCACCTTACCGCTGTTGTTGTTCCTGGCACACCGGGCTGCTGCCAGATAAGTGCGCATTGCTGCAGTGGAGAGGGAGCTGCAGGAATTTGACTAATTTTATCATGAATATTTTCACATTTTAATATAAATAAATTCATTTAAGTTTTACTACATATTTGGTGTTGTTAATTATCAAGGATGTGTGTGTGTGTATGTGTGGCGTAGCGTCACAATTTTGTGAAAAAAAAAACCAAACAAGTATATATGTTGTTATGTTATGAAACCCAGTACGTACCCAACGAATCCGTATGTAGATTTTTACAAATTGCAGAGTTATGTTAGCTGGTGGGCTTAGTTAGTAAACGCGATTAACTAAATTACAAGACTATTAGTAAATCGATACTAGTATTGATATCGATATTAGTATTAATATCGATAGTTAGTTACGATACTAGTAAAATCACATAATTTCTTTTCTGAACTAGATTATCCACCTTAAGAGACTAAACGAAACATAAGTCTAGTTAATGTCATGGCAAAATTAATAATATTGATTCGAGTATTAAATAATATACCCCCATTTTATCGTATATTATCGATCAACTAATATTAACAACGGTAAATATGGGGGAAAACTTAAATGCAAGCAGCAACATTTGTTACGCAAATATGCGCAGAATAATAAGTGATTTAAAAACCAAAATACATTACAATAGCTAATTGCATTCCAACTCAGTGTCTATGTCTAGTTCAATGTATCGATACGAACAGTCGATATTTTTCAGTCGCAGCCAACTTCCATCACAAGAAATAGCATGAACACATGTTCTGCTTTACATGAAAAGCCAAAAAACGTGCAAAAAAAAACAAAAACTGCAAAAACCAAAGTCAAAACAATAAAATTGAGTGCGCCTTAAGATAGCCATGGCCGGAATGATCTGCGCTGAAGAAGGGAAAATGTGACTGTCATCTGAATCACTGCCTCCTTGTGGGTCGCACTGGCGTACAACCAGGGCCAGAGAGCCGCGTCGCTGTGAGGATCCACGCGCGAAGTGTGATGTCTGCATCAGGTGATTCATCGCCATCGATCTATTGGATCCAAACTCTACAAGATACGACACTAGTGCCGGATCAGCGGATGTTCCTCATGCTCATGTTGGAAAAGCTCAATGCACTTGCCTTTCGGCGCGTCAATCTGAACAAGCTTCTGCAAAAGCTCTTTCCAGTGAATGAAAGTGGTATACTAGCTTGTAGGGGAAACATACTGCGCAGAACCCACCAACTTCCCCGCCATGAGAGTGGAGCGCTCTCATTTACGATGTCGATTCTCTCTGCTGTGTCGCTGGAGAATTTTGCCTATGGCGGGCCGACGCACTTGTACTCAGTTGTTCGAATCGAGTGGTTGATGGTGATAGCCCGAAATTTCCCCTCATTTCGGAACTGCGATTTTGTTGCAAGAACACTTTAATGCCACAAATGTTGCTCGGCTCAACGGGAGAAAAACGTAGTCGCAAAATGCTCGAAAAAAAAAATCACATTCAAAGTGAAATTTGTGTCGTCCACTTCGTCTCTCTCACTCTCTCGCCACGTAGAGTGTGTATCGCTGTCTCTTTCTCTCCGGTGGCTCCATCTCGCTCTCTCTCCGGCTAAGCTCTCCGGCTAAGATTTCGACAATCCGGCGGATCGGTGTGTGCATCGTATCCAAAAAAAAATACAATCAAAAAATTGAAAAACCAAGTCAAAACAATTGAAGTGAAATTCTCGCGGCACAATTTTTAAATTAGATAAATGAGATAATTCATCCCGTCGCGAGTATTACGAGTGGAACAGAAATATTATTAATAACAATCAGTAAAAGTGGAAAACGCGATGCGGCTAATTGGATTTATACTAAATTTGGCAGCCCTAACAGGTGAGTGTGACTTTTCGTCCCAGCCATAGCCATGGCCTGACTGACATTGGGGTAGTGTGTGGGTGGTTCTGGGGCAGTGGGTATGGTAGTATGCGGTCTATTCCCAGTTACGTCCTCTGTTTTATTCTCGGTCTCATGGACAGACTTTATTATGTTCTTTCCGTTTGCCGTTGAACAGTTACGAGTTTTTATTTTTATTCATATTGTGATGGTTTTTTACCCGGTACTCGTGTAGCAGTTTGGGGTATATTGGAATCGTGTTGAGGAAAGAGTTTTTGAATCCAATTCATATTTATAATATATTAAATCAATGTGTAGACGCGCTAAGATCTCATAAAAAACAAACCTTGAATATTTGCGTTGCTATTTACTTTTGTGATGCTATCCAAAAAAGATATATAGCTAAGATTTAGTGGAAATGTATTATTATTTATAGATAAAAAATGGTTAGGAATATATATATTGTGCTCCTGTAAATTCTATCACGTTCATCAAAAATAAAGTTAAGGGTATCTTTTCGTCGTAACTATTAATAGTATTCTTTGTTATTTTTGTCGCAGTTTTCCTTTTATTTTTTCTCATTTTCCGCCAGTTACGTTTTTATCAATATTCTCTGTCGGTATTTAGTTTTCTAGCTCAAGTGTCTCGTGGCTAATAGAAAATCGATGGCACATTGTTGCATATGAAACCTCTACGTTTTATCTTAAAGATACGAAAGTATCTGTTGCACTCCTACTCGTGCTCTGCTGTGATTTGCTCTTCTCTTGTCAGCAATATTTGCCCTTTGTCTTTAGATCAATTTCTATAGCATCAAAAGTTCGTGGAGGCCGTTCTTGGTTTTTGGGTGGGGCTTTAATATTGAGCTCCTTTGAATGACATTTCCATAGCCTGGCACATGCCTCTGATTTTTCAACGTGCCGGCGTTTCCATTTTCCCATTTCTGGCTGACACTTCAATCTGCATGCTCCACATTTCTTCCCTTTCCATTTATGTGGCACTGCATTTTTGGGCTCTTTATGGCTTCTGCTCTGTTCTCTGACTCTTTCCTTTGATTTGATCTCTCCGGCTCTGTTTTTTTCTCTTACACACCCTCAGAATTGTTCCTACAAATATTTAATTTAAGTCCTGTGTCATCTCTTGCCAAAGGGTATCATCAATTTGTGTCGCACTTTGTAGTGCAATTAACAAGCGAGAAGAGGAGCTCAAGTTGCGCATACATTTATATGCTCTACTCTTTGGTCCTTCTCTTTTAGCAAATCGGGGCGTTTAAATACAGATACACATACATAAATTAATAAAATAAAATAAACTAAGCAAATTAATTTAAAAAAAATTTTTTTAAATGTAATTAAATAAAATAAAATACGATCGGAAAAGTGTATCCTCCCAATGAGAGTATTCATTCATCATCATTGTGCAAAATTGATGAACCTTTTGCAGTGAGTGCATTGCATCTACCCCTCCGAAAACTGTATTCTCTTTGTAGACAGACTATCCCAACTTATATATGTATATGCGATGTATATGTATCTGCTCTTAGCAGTGCCATCCTTTTTGTCCCCCAGACTTCGTTGCTGTTATTCCTGCTGCTGTGTCCCACTTGCGGTTTTGTTTAATTACGCATATTACTCCGTCTTTCCCAGTTCCCTCACAACCCGTTCTGACTCCACCGCATTGCCTTTCCTCCCACAGCGAGTCGCCTCTACCACTGCTGCTGCTGCTGCTGCTACTGCTGTTGCTGTGGTCACTTACTGACGAGGACGAGTGTCTTTGGTTGGGATCTCTTGAGGCTTGTCAGCAGCAGAGAGCATTTCCGGGGTCGGGTCCCGTTAACCGCCCTGCGGTTGTCAAGCATTTCCGCCAGGGATTGTCGAGTGACCAACTGCCTCGGATTGACCAGCAGAGTGACAAAGCCAAGCTAAGCCAAATCGGGGCTGGTTAATTACTTTCCTCGGTTGCCGGGATAAGGGCTCCTTTTCTCGCCCGATCAAGTTTCACTAGGAACAGCCAGTCGGGTGGAATTCCGCTCGAGTAGTCCTTCTGCCTTTCCATCGCCTGTATTTATCATATTTATCCAGTGAATTCCACAAATTAGAATCAATATGTAGCCTGCACGGGCGGGGTGGTGGGGGGGGGGCCCGAGTCATTAATTATACAAGCGGCTGCTGTCGCTAATGAGGTAAAGTGTCGACAGCAACGCCTCTGCTGAGAGAGTGCCCCATTACTTTTCGCCGGCACTGTGCCTGCGTTGCGTTCGTATGTGTGCGCTTTTAATTGAGGGAAAGGTCAGCGTCGCATCGATTTTAATGCCAAGCGAACTGAAAACAAACACCGCCACGTGAACCTAGACCCGCCAGAAGAAAAGCGGGCGGAAAATGTGTAAACATCCAAACTCGGTTCTGTTTATTTAAGCTTCCTCATATAATATTCCATTCGCTGTTATATCCGTTATTGAAGTTGGTAGTTTTGACAGCTCGTATACCAATAAAATGGTGTGTTATTTATTAGGATTTTTATGCTGCCAGCTTTTAGTGAACAATAATCCACTAATTGTACTGAAAACTTGACACTAAGACAAACAGAAGTTGTAGGATGGCAAGACAAATATGATTGATTTACTATTAATTTATTTTGACAAAGTTAAAGTACTCGTATTTGCAAACAAACATAGATAAAGAATTAGTCTAGCTAAAAGGTAATCGAAAAATTAAATAAATAAATAAATTTTTATCTTAAGAGGGAGGTATCCATAAAAAATAATTTACTTCCTGTGCCTTTTTCAACAAAAAATAGTCAAAATATAAAATAAAATACGAGTATATGAGCATGCATTGATAAGTAACATTTCATTTACATACAAATATTTGAAATTACTTCTTCTTGTAAAACAAATGATGTCATAAATGAAACAATTTCCCAAATACCCTCTCTCTATTTTAAAATCTCCCGCCAAAAATATGTAGAAACAAATCACTCTGCATCCAATGTCCAGGGGGTTAAAGTGAAGCGGAAGAGAGAGTGAGAGAGCGGTTGCCACTGCGTTAGCTGGAGGCGTGTCACCAGCCCACGCATAGTGCGGCGCTGCCGTTTCAATTTAGTTTGCCACTTAACCCCACACAGTGGCCCTCGCAGCGGTGGGGCCCCGGACCCGCTGCCACCTTTGGCACCGCGGGGCGCTGCGCTGCATTGCATGATAAATTGCCACTTGACTTTGCATATTTGTGCTGTCATCGGGCCTCGGAGATGTCGGGGATGGCGGGGATGGCGGGGATGTCGGGGCTGGCAGAGTGGCGACACACAGCCTCTCCATCATAGCCAGCCACAAAATGGTTTCAACTCGCCTGCCCTCTCCTCGTTTATTGTCGTCTATTGAATTTGCAAAACTTTTGTCCGAACTTTGACTTGTGCCTGGGGCTCGCAACCGTGTGTGGCTGCATGTTTTCCACAGATACAAACTCATCAACCTTGACATGTTTTAAGTTTTTCGGGTTTTCCGGTTCTCTACGAGCAGCGGGAGGCCCACAAAATAGAAGACAAGGAAATGATAGATTCGGGGGTAACAGCTTTAAAAATGCCCTTGCGGATCCATTGTTCTTATGAAGGCTTTGTCATATGTTTATACAATTTCGATTAAATTTTTCACAGTTTTTCACAGGAGGGAAGGCAGAAAAACATCACTTTATTTATGGATACGATATAGTGAATATATTGGCTCATTTTTGAATCATAATTCAGATTAAGTTTACCTTAAAGATCCCAAAATGTTTCCATTTTTATGTTGGCAAAGATCTCCTCAAAATCATAGTACCCCCAATACAAAAATGCCTAAAAGAACTAGCCATTGTTCTGTGTCTCTGAGTGTGTGGCTTTTCATTTAACAGACACATTCAAAAGTGTCCTGTCATCCTTGGTAGCTTTTCCTACTGTTTTCCTCTACCCCTATCCCACACAGCGCCAGTCATGTTTCCCCATTTTCCTTTTCGCTTTCATTTTGCATGCATGATTTTTGCTTTCCATTCTTGTCGGTATTTTTTTTTGTTTTTTGACATTTTCCGTTCGTTTTTGTTATTATTTTTAAAATCCGACAAGCACTCGCCGTTGAGTGGCTGTCAGGTGTCGGGCCGTGCATCTGAGTGTGGAAGTGACACCACGAGATGTCGCCCCATTTCCCTCACTCTCTGCACAGCACATCCTCTTATCTATGTGGCCACGCAGAATGAGCGTTTCAACTGAGAGATACTTTCTGAATACTTAATAGGTGTACAGATAGCCCCAGAGGGCCAGAGGCCAATCTTAATATTTAAGCATCTTATGGGCTTGGTTGGGCATCTGACATCTCGGCTGGAATTGAGAGAGCTATGACCTTTTCAATGATATAAATTGAAACATACTCCATTAGAATATTCATAAGAAGAATATGATTTAATGAATGGGGTTGTTCTATTGATGTAGCTTAATATTTTCAGCTTGTAAAACGTGCTCTAGATTTGCTTGACACACATTTAAGGCCATAAAAAGTACGAGCATATCCGCACTTAAAGTCTGATGGAATTACCATCATACGTATATCCACTTAGGCCTTTGTTTGCAGCGAAACACCTAGCCAAAGTTATAGCCTCTGGCATCATAAAACTAAAACCCAGAGTATCGTTTCCCGTAAGAGTAACCATTGCACTATATTAACAGTTAGAGTCACCGACACCGACACCGTCACAGTCCCATTCATTATCCAGTCCCCCTGGTGGAATGTGGAGGCTTGACAAATTCGAGTGCAACACAGTCCGGTCTGGCTGACACTCTGACATTTCAACAAATTGCGACAACAATTACAACGCACCGAGAGTCAAACGTCGACGTTCATTTGATGTGGCATGTCCAGAAATCATTGCACTTGTCAGGGTGAAAGAGAGGGAGAGGGAACTCCAACAATGTCGAGTGAGTGGGGGAAAAAGCGAAAAGAAAATGCAGATAGAACGTGAAAAAAAAACGAAGAGAAAATGCCATGACATTGTTGAGTATTCAATTTAGATTGTACGATTGTGTGATTGGGTGTCGCTGGGGTGTCCGTGCGCTGCTTTGTTTATGATTTAATCAATTGCTCATTAATTAAATGCCTTTTCAGCTTATTTCTCAGTTCTTTCGCAACGTTGAAAGGGGGGCGGTGATGGTTCAATTTGTGTGGCTCCCTCACACATGCTGTATTTATCATCAATTAACCTCTGACCCCATGGGGGAATTATTCGTAGAGCCATACATACATTTGTATGTATGTGCATATGAATGGGAACCACGCCGCTGGTCAGTGAGTCAAAGTCAGTCAAGCGGCGCCACGGCCTGGGGTTATAGTCCCTAAAAAAAAAAGTCTGAAAGTGTACACATATTGAATGCACTGTATGTGTGGGGGATATAATTAAATTAAATGGTACACAAATATATGCATACTATATCCGTATCTATAGCTCCGACAAGAACAATCCATGTATAAAAACACATGCCAATTTTTCAGGCGTATTTAATTGATGTTTATGCATGGACATTGAAATGAATTGGCAATCGGTACGCAGACCTTGCCAGTCACCGTAAAAAAGTATTGGCAAAAAATCGTTTGTAATAATCGATTTGTGTGTGTTTTCAATCAAAAGAAATAAAATAAATATTCGGCACGCAGGCGTTGCCGATGGTGGCGAATTCGCAATTTAATCGCTGTGTCCGAACCAACTATTTTATGGCACTGTCGGACATTCGTTTTATTTGTTTTCCACCTTTTGTTTTAACCCATTTGCTTTGGCAGGGATTTATTCGCTTAACATGGAAAACATTAAAAAATGAATACAAAATGTTCAACAAATTGAAGCAAAATTCTCACTCGGTCAATATCTAAATGTGGATACAGTGTTGTGGTTATTGTTTGACGACACAATTTGTTGGCGATCAATAATCCCGGGGGGAAAAGTGCTCCGGAAAATATTTACCATAAGGGGAAAAAGTTTATTTTGTACTGCCTTTAATTTATATATTTAATTAAAATGTTTAACAATTTTGAATGTATTTAGTAAGGCATGATAAAATTATAATACACGCAGTTTGAATTGGAATACAAATTAATTCATATTCTTTTTTGTATTAATCAAACAATTTTGAATGTGTTTGTAATATTTGTAATTCCAATGATACCAAGTATTGATAGGCTACTTATATTCCAGGCAATATAAAATATTGCACAGATTGCTTTCAGGGCAACGAACAACCCAGAAATAATCACCCCTAGAGTAAACCTTTTTAAGTACTGTAATTTACCAAAAGAGTTTCATCAGAAACGTTTTACGTTTTCCGTCGGTGGGTATGGACAAAAAAGCATTTTCAACTCTGCGGCCAATTTATGTGGCGGTTGCGATTCTCCGGGAATAAAAAAGTGGAGTGAAGACTGTGGATGCTGGGGTCTGGGACTGGGGCTGGGGCTGTGGCTGTACTTACGGGCATGTGTATGCATATGTGATAAAAGGCAGAGCGACTCATAAAAAATGCACCACATAATGCTGACTGACCCGGCCGAGGCACGCCCACATGACACCCCCACAGGCATGGCATGTATGCAAAAGAAGACGAAAAAACTGAATGAAATAAATGCGCGTATTGTCTGGAAATAAAGAAGAGAAAATGTGGAAAAAACTGAGAGGAAATAAAGCGCAAACAAAAAATGGAGAAACAGCAACAAAAGCTGATGAAGAAAAACTCCAAACCGACCGACAGTTATTATAAAGAAGGCAGCCAGACTGTGTCCCACTCTGTGTGAGTGTGCTGAGTGAGTGAGTGGGTGGCTGTGCATCTACATACATCTCTGGGGCAGTGTGGCAGTGATGCCAACCTAGTTTATGACAGAGTTTAAATTATCCCTTTGTTTTTGCCACAGTGTGTTTTTCCGCTCGGCAATGAAGAGCAAGTCCTGCCCCACTGCACACACCTACTACAGTGGCAGGCATTTGTATACGCACATATGCGCGGGTTAGCGGTTTTAGCCTCAACTCGTATGAGTCTGTGTGCGCTAATGGCGATTCTGCTCTCCTGAAATTGCATATTAATCAAGTGAAGACAGCAAAGCTGTAAAGGAAAGGAGTTTTCGTTAGGGTTAGATACTTTGATACCCTTTATGAGATAGAAAGGGTAACTACACACTGAAATTAACAAAATTCGAATAAATTTTGGAATTTCATCTACCAAAAGCTTGTGTAAACCCAACCCCTATCCATAATCGAGCTATTGTGTCAGCTTCCTTACTTCCTATATACCCCAACACTTAATGACTATCATCCATGAGGGAAAAAAACGTTATGAACCTTTAATGATAGACCAAATCGTGTGGCGCATTTGTTGCTACTAAATGTGTGTGTGTATTTGTAGGTGTTAGCCCGTCTGAATGTGTGTCTGTGCTAGCTCTAATGGTGTATCTCTCTTCCTGACTGCTGTTGTTCTTGCTCTTAGCCATAAGCCATAAGCCATCTCTGGAGTATGACAAAGTCTTTATGGCCACGCAATAAACACAAATTGCTTGTCATATGTGCGCTTTATATAACGAGCTCGGAAAGTCATGAAACTTACCAATTTGTCGTCAAAAAAAGCGGTCAGAGAGCGCCTACATAGGGAAAGGCGGTAGACAGCGTATAAATCTACTGGCCCCGGGGTTCATAAGCTCCAGAAATGGGAAAGAGAAATGAGAGAGAGAGTGCCTTTGCTGGACAACAGCAGCAGCTGCAGCAGCACCACTGACAATTGAATTTATTGAGCTGAAGTCTATCAATCAGTAAATACGAAGCCGCTGGACCACCGCCTGACAGTTGCCATTTACCACAACCGGCCTGACTTTTCCCACGACCAGGATTGGGAGTGAAGTCATGTCCATTGGTGCCTTGTAATGACAAAGTCGTAAGAAGTCCGCCGGCAGTCATTGTAAATTGCTTTGTCTGCACAGTGGTTTGGGTTTTTAGTTGCAAAGAAAGTTCCCGCAATATCCAGAAACCTTTGCCGTAAATAATGGATAATAAAATTGTTACCCTCATCCAATTAGGAATCTACTTGTATCTGTATGCGAAAACCCACTGTACCTTGAGGGTGTGTAATGGGTCGTATGTGTGGCGCTCTGTAAACTGAAGCTGAATTATAGCCAGAGGGGAGCACTTGAAAGGCTCGTTTAAGCCACGATCTCGTTATTTTTCGCACCTCTTGTGTGTACAAAATACCAGAAATAAATGATGATATTTTATGCAAAAAGGAAGCAACTTTATACAAAGTCAAAGGATAACCCCCATGGAGAGAAGCCACACGGGGGAGGGGTCCTGTATGCCATAACCATAAGTGCACTTGTTGTTTGCCGGCCATGGCCAACAAAGTTGTGGTCTGGGGCATTAAATATTTAATGAATTGCATTAGCCTGCGAGTGGACCGAAAAGTTTAGTCTAATTAAATGTGGTCCAAACTTTGGCAACGACTTTTGGCCACGCCCTCCTGCAATTTGTCACTTTTAATGACTTGTCAGCGAGGCGCCTCCGTGCACATGTTACTGCTGTTCCTCGGCAGCTCCTCCTCATCGTAGTGGTCTTGAGGAGCTGCTCCTGAGTTGCTTGCTCCTCCCCAGTCATCGACTGGAGAACCTAATGTAATTGAAAAGTTTCAGAGCACACGCCAGGAGAGAGAGAGAGAGAGAGAGAGAGAGGTTGGGTCTAGGGTCTGACTTAGCCGCAACTGCAGGGTTTCCAGCCAACTCAAGTCAGGCATCATCAATGCATCAGCAACAGGAGCGGCGGCAGGAGTAGCAGGAGAGGAGCGGTAGAGCAGCAAATGGAGCGTGGCCATGCCATGAAACAACAGCACGTCCCTGGGCAAATTCAATTTGTCAAAAAGATGCTGTCACGAAGGAAATGCTGAATGCTTGCTTAATTCTTTCGTGCCAATGTATCTGCCAGAGCAGAACCAGAGCCAAACAACCGATGAGGAAAAGCTGGAGAGAAAAGTTAAGGATGGGGAGGGGGAGGGGGAGGAAAATATCGTTTGTTAGTTGCACGTGGACAGTTAATAAATGCCACGACAAATGCATTGAAGGATGCCAAAGGAGTGCGTGCTGCAATTACAGCACTCTCTTGCCGTCTGCCGTCTGCCTCTTGCCGTTCCTTGCGGTGCTGCCATCATTATGACCTATTGTTGCCACTGTGTTTGTTTACATGGCGTATGGGCAAATGCAAACTGAAACAAGCATCGGAAAAATACTCTCAAAATGGGCGAGGTGGCATAAGAAATCCTCAAAGAAATGGGGAGGTGGAAAGCAAAGCGAAGAATCAAAGTCAAAGTCAGACTCGTTTCATTTCAATGGAATTTGCGTTTTCCGCTTAGAGAGTTGCTATTTAATCAAAACATACATACAATACACTGAGGGAAAATAATGTCTGAATCTTGTCTTTAAATCAGAATTTTGAAGGAGAATCAAAATGGACTGTAAATGTTTTACCTTGTCAGTGTATACAATAAATCTATAATTACTCATTCAAGTATTCAGTTCAGTTCTTTTTTTCTGCTGATAGTTTTTCTTTGAGTGCACACACACAAACACACATGCACATCTCGTGTCCTTTGCAGATTTCAAAAAATAAATGCACTCGATTTATACGGCACTTGGCAGGTCCTTGCCTTAATAGCTGCTTGAGGAAAGCAAAGCGGATTTTGATGGTTACACGTTGGCAGTCGCTCTAGCATCTGCACTCTCACCACTCTCGCACTACTTTCGCACCACTAAAGATCAATTTCGCTGCAATTTAAAAATGCATTTAACTTCGAGCCCGAGTGCGAGACTGCGTCCGCCCAGGCAGCTCATAAAACTATTGAGGCGTCCCAGAAGCCAAGCTCTCGAGTGAGTAACGCAGCAGCCTCCCAAAACGAGTTGAGAGAAAAACCTTTCAAACTTCTTATGACTTTTGCGAGCAGAGGAAAAAACTTTTGGCTGTTGAATAACAATAAGCTGTGAAATGGGAAAACGCCTCGGCTTCAGAAGCGAATGGATACTGACTAGAGAGAGAGAGAGCGAGAGAGGATTGGAGTGGAGTGGAGTGGCAGAACTTGCAGTGGAAGTGGAAGTCGTAGTAAATGGCCTGGCAGATAAGAGCTGGTAGCTCTGGCAGTGGCAATGGCAAAGCGTTTATCTTACCTGGCCCACACAGACACAGACACACACAAGAGAGGGCTAAGATTTGGTGGCAAAATGTGGGGGTGGGGCGCACTTTGCGCTCAGGTTGGATATATGTATCTTTTCCTACCAGCAAGATTTTATATGACTTATAACTGGATGACAGATTGCTAATTATCTCTTAAGCTGTGGAAAAGCACATTTTTCCCGGGCCAAAAAGATGTCACAAAGTTTACAGGTTTTTTGGTTTATCTTCAGCTACTTTTATCAGACGAGCTTAATATATTTTTTGGCATACGATATGTAGGTGTACAAAATTGTTTAAAGAATAAGCACCATACAAAAAATGGACTTTAAAATGTAGTTTCATGTGCACAAAAATCGTTGGGCCATTTCATATCTTTTCGAATCAAAGTTCATTACTAAAAGTATCCCTCTCATGTATTCCAGACAAATAAACGTTACTCTGAAATTCCTTATCCCAATGAACATTTAACCCAGATAATAATGAGTCCTTGGCTTGTGTTTCCTAGCCAAGCTGAGAGTTTTTCGGGTGAGAACAAAGCCTAAGAGTGTTGGTCAAGGTTGTTTTGCCATTTGCTAAAAGCTTCTGGCTTTCGTATTATGGAAATTAGACAACTCGTAATTAGACAACTGCAAACAGGCAGATGAAACGGAGAAACCTTTGCAAATAGAATTTACATTGTGCCCCTCTAATCCTTTGGCCCGCCTGTCATTTGCACTCAGAGTACCAGTGCCAGGGCCGAATGGCCAGAACGAAAACGGAAATAGAGCTGAAGCCGTTGCACTGGGCCTGGTGCATTCGTTTGTTCGTTGTACATTTTCATTTTCAACACAAAGTTTTGTTTTATTACCCCGAGGACACGAACAAGACTTTGTAACTTACAAGCCAAATAACAAGTTGGGCTCACAGAGAGAGAAATAGAGGTAGAGTAGTAGAGTGGAGGGGCAGAGAGTGCGGCAGAGACAGTGGAGCCATGGGGCCCAGGTTTGTTGCAGTTGTTAAAGTTGGATTTGATAATAAAATTACTTTTGCTATGCTGTTGCTTCTGGTACTAGTCCTCTGATAGATGTTGTTGCCTCAGTTGTTGTGCCTGGAATAAGTCCATAAGTCCAAGTTGGCCCAGTTTGCATTGTGACTTTGTAATGAGTCTCAGGCTGCGTGACTTGAACTTGTTAAAGTCCGAGTCCGAGTCCACTCCAGGAGCACACCCAGTCCCAGTGCCAGTCCCAGTCCCAGTCCCAGGCTATGCCCAAATCAATCATACTTACGAGTATGATGCTTGGGGGAGTCCATTCTCGCACACTCTCCAAATCAAACATGAAACATCAAGATATGCAATTAGTGGCATTATGCTTGAATCTCTAATGCATTGCCAGCTCCCACGGCTCACTTAATCTTGCACATTATGCAGAGTGTGTGAGTGGCGTGTGTTTGTTCCATTTGGTCTAATGAACTGGCTACTTAACATAAGACGGGTCCCATACCACTCGAGGTGCCTGGCGGAGCCAGAGGCCTGATCTGTTAATGGCACAGAAAGGTCAAATGTTTGCCAAACGGAAAGTAGCCTTCTCAAGTGGGTGTCGCGCAGCTCATTGTGTTCTCTAATGCATGATTTATGTAACTATTTGGCATATAGTTTCTTGGTTTTTGCAATGGAGAGTTGATAAGTCAGGTATCAATGCGAAGTCTGTCAGTTCTCCTAGAAATTACCAATCATCTGGTCAGATTTCATACCATTTGTTCTGTAATTTCACTCAGTTATCCATCTATCATTTGTTGCCTACCTTTTCTTATTGCCAATCAATGTTGCGCTAAACATTGACGTCTCCTTTGTCTCTCTTTTCAGTTTTAAAAGTGCAGTAAACACTTTGTTCTGCCACTTCTTTCAGTTGACTTATCCCTAACATCATTTGCATGCTGTGTTGCTGTGCTGTTAATAATCGTAAAATGTTTTCCCTTGCAAATTGTTCGCACAAACAGTTTTTCATTTGGCAAATGCGAGTCGAAATAATTGTCTGTGAAGGACATTTGGTGCCTGGTGCTGCTGTTGCTGCTCCATCAATAAGTGACTCTCAATAATGCAGAACAACATCCGAGAGGCAGCCGGAAGAGGAGAACAACCGAAACAACATCCACAGCAAATGCGTTTAATGTGTCAGACCAGTCGAAGGCAGGCTCTAGACCCACTTTTTCGTTCATAAAGAGAGAGGGTCTGCAGGGGGGGTGGTGCCTGCGAAGTGTTGCATGGATTGATGATTGAAGCGCTTGTTGCAGTTGTTCCCTGCATTTGCTGCCATGTCGTTGGGCTGCAAGGGGCGGCAGTCACCGGCTATTAGGCAACCGTGCTCCAGTCTATGCATGTCCTGCACGTCCTCCATTCATGTGTACGTCAATCAGGCATAGCAGGTGGCATAGCAGTGCTGCACCTGCTGCAGGCCTCTCGAAGAACAATTCGTGAGGGTACGAGTCCGAGTCCAGGTCGCTCCGATGCTTAGGTGAGACGCGCTTTGTTTAGCCAGGCACCAGGGTGACAACTCACTTAAAAGTGCTCGTTGCGTAACGTCCAGCGGTGGAGGTGCTGGTGGTTCTGACGATGGTTCTGCTGGTCACGTCAAGAGCCTGTCCATCTCTGGCCGGCATCCTGTCTCGCTTTTGTGCCTCTGGGCTCCAGGGCACATGTCCTTTGCTTAATGCCCGTTGCTTTATAAAACTGTTGCCGAAATGCACTACAATACAAAGGGGGTTGGGGTCGGGGTCGGGGTCGGGGTCCTGGCACAGCAGGAGCTTTCAGGAGCTGGTCCTGAAAGAGTGCACTTAAAGCATTTCCAACATAAAGGATGTATCATCCGCTTTAAGGCCCCCATTCTTCATTGTCTATGCATGCAATTTTCACTCTGCCCGAATGCGTGTGTCCCGGTCCCAGTGAAATATGCACACGCTTAAATTGTTAATCATACGCAGCGTGGTCCGGCAACTGCTGCTGCAATTGCAGGAGTCGCGGTAGCAGTGTCGCCGCTTCCTGTCGCGCTCAACCAATTCCGGAGAGAGCTGCTCCGCATAAGGAGTACGAGGTGGTGCAGCACTCAGAGAAGTTATGGCAGCTGCAGCGCCAATAATTCTCTTTTCTGTTTTAAAGAAAACATTCGATTAAATCTGGTCTTATTGCGCAGCTTTTATTATTATATAACTTGGAGTTAAATTAAAGATTTACGTGAGCATTTGTGGTGGAAAATTTCAGATTTTATTTCAAAATATGCTAGAAAATCTGCACAGAAAATTTCTGCTAGTTTTACAGTGAATTTTTTATGAATGCGCTCTAAATTTTGTTTATTTAAAGCCCTGGCCGAAATGTGGCACACATAATCAAACACTATTTCTGGCTGTCGCAAATTTATACCCATAAAAGAAGCTCAAACCAAATTTGTTTCAACTTTGTTCCACATAATAACACTAATCTCGGCCCCAATTATAAGCATTTTGTGAGCCGTAGCTGCTGCCTGCAGATAGATCCCTTTGATGTTTCAACAAGTTATCGAAAGGGGGGACTCTGTTCTGTCGGTGGCTCATTAGCCGCCTTTGGGCACAACTTTGTTGCCTCCCTGTGGCGCCGCCCAGTCAAAGCCCCAGCTCTAATGTCATTATCCTGCCTGATGACAGTAATTACTGAGAAAGTGGCCCGACAGAGTTCACTGCACCGCTAATAGAGCGCTGCTATAGTCCAGGCTCTAGACAATGGCCACTGCGAGTGAAATTAATTGTTAAACAAAGACTTTGGCGCATAAAAACGTCTTGGTCATAAAACAAAAATTGCCAAGCATAAAAGGTGGGACAAATATTGAACTTTCTGATAAAATATCCCGCTGTTTAATAGCAGGATCACATTATCTGTTCGAACAAAGACATTATAGGGTGGTGGAAAATGAGGACTCGAGGACATTGTTGTCTCTGCGCTACAGGCCACCCTTGATCCGCTCTTTGTATAATCCGCTTATTCCAGCAACTTGCCAAGACTCAAAATTAATTAAGCTCAA
Organism: Drosophila subsilvestris; assembly: GCA_035043285.1. Taxonomy (NCBI): domain Eukaryota; kingdom Metazoa; phylum Arthropoda; class Insecta; order Diptera; family Drosophilidae; genus Drosophila; species Drosophila subsilvestris. Next base: position 3,063,405 of record JAWNNB010000960.1, read on the forward strand.
ATTGCAATAGGGACATGGCCAAGTGGTCATAAGTACCCCGAAGGTCTAGACCGACTTCATTAATAATGCCCCAACAGTCTGATATGTTTTGACATTTTCGCTGGCCTTCGCTGGCATTCACGGCCATTCACTGGCGAGACTTCAGCCTCCGGTGGACATGTTGAGTGGTCTGGATGGATGTGTCATTCAGGGGATATTGTCATGTAATTATGCACAGCTTTGGACAACTAATTATGTTTCAATTAGTAAATAATACAAGCAACATTATATGTAATATTATATGGGTACCCTTGCACGAATTCTGCCGCGATTTGAATCAACAAAAGCGACTTGCACACCACACCTTAATATGCATGAATGCCGGGACTAATATTCAAAGTTACAAGCAGGATTTGTTCTACCTAAGGATGTTGTCGATGTGTATCTATCTATCTAAATGTAATTATATTTCGCTTGAATACCTATTCGGCTTAGTGTTATTTTGGTAGGTACAATGAGGTTGCACTCTGCGATATTGAATCTGTACATTTTCATGTACATAAATCAGCATTCATCTGTTCATTTTCTGTGTAAAACTCTCATGAAAAAAGCCCGCTTTTGGTAACTTTTTCTGCATTTTCATTTCGTGATTACTCACACAAAGAAAGCATAATTTTCCAAGCTTTTCACTTGCAATACCATCATAATAATTAAAGTCCCACACATACTTCATACTTCACTGTGCTGTGAGCACTGTAAAAGTTTCATTTTGTAGCTGCCTGCGCCTAAAGGTTATGCAATAAAAAATGGCTTAATTCTTTTTTGTTCGTTAACTCCTTTTCTTAACTTTTGTGTGTTAACTTTTTACGCGTGGGGGTCTTTTGCCGCAAATTTACACGCGCAGGTGTGAAATGTAAATGCGCTAAAGTTGAGTTGACTCCGAGTGAGGTTCACACAGGAATACATCCCCTGAAATACATGCAGCACACAGATATATACACACTGAGGCTCATGCAACACACAGAGTGTGTGTGAGTGTGTATATCTCACTGAGACTCAGACTCAGAGCCGTGCAACACACATTTGGCTTTGGCGCCGCGCGAACTTTAATTACTTTGGGCAAAGTTAAAGGCGTGCCAGTTCTCGGATAACTTTTTAATTAGTTGCCTGCCATCGCATTTTGCCTTCAAAGCAATCAACGCGTCAGCAATCGGAGACGGCACGAACCAAGTTTCAGTTGGCAAAGTGCTGCAGACCTATGTACTATATGGTTGTCCTCGGGAGCATTACCAACTTACACGATGTTAACATGCAAATGAAAGTGCAATGCCAAATAACAACAAGAAGGAACGGTGCGGCCCATTGTTCCTGCAGTGCTTTATGTGTCTATATAATTTATGTATATTCTCATTGATTTTGATGGAGCGCCCTAGAATATGTATACTTCGGAGGGTCTTCCTTTTCTGCCTTTCAAACACCCGAGTAATGAGTTGAAATCATCGAAACTCTCTGCATGTTGAGAATGAACCCATGTGGCAACACATTCCCTGCCCTGCCTTGCCTTGCCTTGCCACTGATGGGGCTGTCAATAATATGTGGTCTCCAAGTTGAACCAGAGGAACCAGAGCACCCGCATGACCCGTAGCAGGCATACCGGATACACGAGCAATGACAATGTGCCGATGGCCTGGCGGCTGCAATATGTCTGATTTATTTATGCATCGCTGAAACTGACACCACACACCCCATCGCCCACTGCAATGGGAGTCTGTCGGACGACTGACAACTCGGCCTGGCACCGGCATCTTAATCAAGTTTGTGTTATGCATGAGCCCTGACTGGGGGCCACATCCTAGGGCCGTAATCAGCTGCGGTTATGAATAGGGCTCAAGTCGACTTGGTCATGGCTCTATTTGATATGTACACTCATTCCGCCAAAGCTGGCTAATTTGTTGCTGCTGTCTATGGGGCTCATTATTGGACTGAATGCGGCCTAGCACCGTCATGGCCTGGCCAGCAAGCAGCAAGCCGAGTGCGTGTGTGGGCGTGGTCTGGAGTGAATATAAATAAGGTTTAACGGGCTTCCAGGTCCGGGTACAAGCACCGCAATTTCGAATGCTTTATGCAATTCGGCCTAAAACAAAGCACACAGGGAATAAATGAATGCTCGATGGAAAAGCAATTGTAGGTTCCGGAAAGCACCAACCCCTGAAGGTGTATACCCTTTGTGATGGCTATCAGAGATTAAAGCTTAGGATAGACTTGTTTCTAGTGGAGAGAACCTTTAAATTGTAGAGCCAATTGCATTCTAAAAGGTACAACGTTTGGAAAGGAATTTAATCATCTGTCTAAACGTTTTTTTTCGGAGAGTATCTATCGTAGCCGTTTCAGTGGAATAAGCGGATTCTGTGAGTGCGTACGTGTGTGAGTGGTAGTCAATCAATCAGCCATTCAGGCCATTTAGTCAGTCTATCAATCAATGCGCTCCGCTTCGGACGTGCGCGTCATTCTAATCGAGTGAAATTTTTCCCTTTTCCTTTTAAAATGTTTCATTTCACTAAATTGCAAATGCCAGCCCCAACATTGAAGTTGCTCCACAATATCTACGGGAAATATTTGTACATATGAAGCTAAGAAATTGCTTTAGCTAATGGCAAATAGACTATAATCAGAAGCCAATTTGGATAAATCTGCTAGCAAATTATGGAAATTGCAGATTAGAGCTTTCATCAGAATTAAATTTTTGTTTGCTAATTGCTCGTACAGAATCCCTCCCCCCACTGCTGTACAATCAGATGCATTATATTTCACATTATTATTTCCTGCACATGCCCATTCACCTGGTTTTCGGAATATGCTGACCTAGCTGTGGACAGCTTTATTAGAATCTCATCATCTCATGTGCTTGCAGCACACATTCGGCACATTGGCAAACGGCAAATGAGAACATTATTGAAATCTTTATGTGCAAATTATGAAGCAATTTCGTCAGGCCCCAAAAGGGTACCCCAAGTCAAATCCATTCCTGAAGCCACTCCAGGCACAAGCCTCGAGCATCTCCGGGTGACTATCCAGGCCGCAGAGCTCTCGGCAAACATATAAAAGTGTCCCACAAAACGGAATGTGCGATATGCGCACTACACTTGGCTTTGAATTGTGCCTGAAAATGGAAAGAAAAAGAATTAATAGGATGAGGGATTTAAGTTTGGCGTAGAAGATGAAGATGGAATACACTTTCAGAGGTGTTTAAATACAAACAACATTTTATTAAGACGATTAACTAATTGGTAGCTGGGTAGTTAAGAGACCAAATATATTGCAGAGAGTACACCGCACCTTTCCGCACATCCCACACCATGGTAAGGCCTTGGTATCCATCTTAAGTAAGCGTATCGGTAGTGCAAAATAAGTTGTGTGTCAGCAGCAGCAGCAGAAATGGTGATGGGGAGAAAAGGCCACAGAGAGTCGGGCGGGGAGCAATTGAAATGGCATTAACATTTAGCAAACGGCTATGGCATAAGATAGCAAAATGCCAGAGACGCAGCTGCACTTGGCCAAAATCAAACAATTTCGTTGAACGTCTGTGAAAATTGCACGTCTGCAGCTATGGCAGGGTTTCATCTGAAAGTCTAGAGCACTGTTTGAGTTGGATTCTTCAAGGGAGAGAGATGCGTGTGTATGTGCCACGTGGCACGTTTCGACTCCTTTTCGATTCGTTTCGTTTCGTTCCGTTGGATTTCATTTGATTTGCCGCCTCAATTGCGCACTTTTGTGTGGTCCAAGTCAAATAGTCAATGGCAATAGCAATGGCAATGGCAATGGCAATGGCAATGGGAAAGGTTCAAACAATTCCTCTTTGCCCGTCGCAATCACTCGAATATTGAGTTTTAATTTCCGCCGTCTTTTTGCCACGTTTGCTGTCGACATCTGCGCGCCGCAGGATATTAAAAATGAGTTGCATTTCTTTTGCCAAGGCATTTTCCTAGCCACAATCATTGAAATTAGAATCTTTGCATTTCATTTGCATTTGCAACTAGATTCTCAGAAGGAGCGAGCCAGAAGTCAGAGCCATTGGCAGACCACAAAGTATGCGTAGCTCGAGTAACACTAATGAACTCAAAGAAACTCCAAGGCTCTCTGGTATTTATTCAGGTTTATGGGTAGTAAATAACTTGCGCATTGCATTGCATCACTGAGTGCAGGCCTTGCGGGTCTGCAGGTAATGCCAAACTTCCGGCCCTGACTCCGGCCTGGGGCCATTTTGCATGCCACTTCATTAAGACAGAGGCGAGAGAGACGAGCTGAGCACGGAGAACGGAGCACGGAGCACGAAGCCTCTGTCTCTGTTTCTGTCTGAAGCCGGAAGGGGGAGCTGGGGGTTTGCGGCGTCCTGGCCCATTCACAAAACCATCAAGCTTGTGGCCAGGGCTACTGACCAAAAACCATTATTAAAGTCGAGCAGCTTAAAAATATGCATGGCAGGGCGGGGCCAACCACAGCACAGCGCATTGTACAACAATGGAGAGCAGCTTTTGCACAACATTGCGTATACGTAACATATTGCTCTCGGGCTATTTAAATGTATTTATGCAAACAGCAGCCACAACACTAGGGCGTAGAAAATGCAGCATAGAAAACAGAAAAGCAGATGCAAAAGCAGCCAACGGTACTCAACAAATTGTCAAAAGCTGCTTACTGTTTTCCATATAGCCAACAAAAAATACTCGCAAGGGGTAAAGATGCAGTTGAATTAGCAGAGATGAGTGCATCTGTTTGGTTTATCGCAAGCGAGGATTCTCGTAAATGAAATTAATAGTGATAGAGAGTGCAAGGCTCAATATCCTTGAAGTTGAAGCATTGTTATTGCAGATATTTCTATTATAATTAAGCTTTAAATTCAAGCAAACCCTTCTAATATACATTCAGAATAAAGCGTGGGAATACAATACGATATCCAGTGTTGCTGTAACAATGGTTTTCAGGGGGAGCGAGAGGATGGTTGAAGGGAGTAGCATGTGGCCAATAAGGTGTTGCTGCTTAGCGAGCTCGAAAATGTGCAACAGCTTGGAAATAGTCGGTTATTCCACCCGGCACACGGCGTATACGCAACGCTTTGTCAACTTGTTGTGGAGCTGTCGACGATGCGGCTAATGGCTTTCGCCCGCCATTCACTGCTCTTCCATGCCACTGCCACTGCCAGTGCCACATTGCCTGCAACAAATGCTGCAAATGAGCTGACAGAGGTTATGATACTGCACAAATATAGCAACATACGTACGTACGTAGGAGTATCTAAGTTGGGCCAAAGTATCATTCGTGATGTGCCGTATCTGGGCGCGGTTCGTACCATTATCCATTACACTATTGCCATTCCGGGGTTCAATTAAAGTGCCAGCCATTAGGGCAGGGACCAGCATTTACATGATGGCTTTGCGCTCACTTAATGGCTATGCGTCGCCTTAGCACTCACTTAATTTTCATTTTCCCAACCATTTGCATTCTCATTTAATTGCGCAAAAACGCAGCACACCTACAACTTGTGCATTATTAGACACACTCGCACATTGTCTGCCGCCCAGACAAAGTTGAAAGTTGAAAGAGTTCCCCATTCATTTGCGTAGCATGAGGAGCGAGAAAATATGCAGGGAGGCGTGTTTGCTGCTAAAGTTGCAAAAGTCATATATCGGAGAGCACAGTGGTGTGGGTTATGGGGGAATGTAATGCTGTTATGTAGTCCAGATTGTACTATATTTATAGGGTATAATGATAAAATGTGATAAACATTTTTCTTTAGTTTTAAGAATTAAGTTTCATATAACCCACTAGCCAATTGATACATTTACCATGCCTTTACGGCATGGTACCACTTTGTGTGGCACATAATCACCATTAAATCCCACTGTTACTTTGCATACACATAAGTAAGTACTGGGTGGGGCACTAAGGATCCTTTTGTTATTGCATTGTTTATGTTTTCAAGCATCTGATATATTGGTAAAGTTTACCCAAGGCTTGAGTGCATCCCCACTCCGCCTTGGAGGCGGCAGGGCCAGTGTCAGTATCCCCATGCAAATGAAGCAACTTTTGTGACAGCCCTGGTACTGCTCAGTCACAGTACTAAGCACTCTGTTTTGTATTCCGTTTCGCAAAGGACTTTCCTTTGTAAGAGTTGTAGCTGCGACTCCTGTCTCCTGTGCGCTGTCCCACTAATTGCCTAAAATATTTAGACTGGTAGTTCCTTAGGATGCCGCCCGGAGTTTGCTTTCTATTTTAAATTTGATTGTACAGGTAAATATTTGCAGAGAGTACTCCCTACTCCCATGTGGTGTAGCGGGAACGAAATGGCAGGCAGTCCCCATGTTCTATGCGGTTTTTACGGTTTGTTTGTGCGCACGGCTTTCGTTTTTATTGCATTTCCTGTGCCATAGGTATTTCCTTTGCCCAGGTTCAGGCCCAGGCCACTGCCACTGCCATGCTGCATGCTGCATGCTGCACAAAGTGGCTTAGCAGTTGGCCCAAAACCCCATATCAGCCATTTGCCAACAAATGCGTTTTAGGCTCTATCTCCGAGGAGCAGCCACGGTAGGGACCAACCACGAACTAGGCGCTTCAAAAAACAAAAAAAATCAATAGTCAACAGGAAAAAATGTTGTGCATGGCCCCAAAACAAAACGCAACCCAACGGCGAACATAAAATATGCAAAAGCCAGCCAGGCGGTGTAAATGCGGTAGATTTATTTTTATAGATGCCAACAAGCCGCAGCGTAAAGCACCTGAGCCCCTGTGTCACTATACCCACTAAAAACATAAAATAAAAACTACATCCATAAATTCATGCCTGAGCAGAAAGGTGCAACCCACATATGAAAATAGATTGCAGCGGTGAGGAAATTGCAGATTTTTCGAGTCGTTTTTAAAACCATTAATACAAAATCGAAGGGATTTGAAATTTTTTAGAATTTTAGAACTTTCCGCCTACACATTTTATCGCTAAGCTTATGTATATTTTTCGAAAATCCATCTGAAACTACTTCCATTTTGCTGCACGGATAGATTTACTTTAGGCTAAAAACTGTTACGTTCTTGTAACCTAAAAAATATTTTTATGTTAAATTTTATAGTTGCAATCAAAAAACATTTCTGTTCCGTGTCGAATATAGAAATAAAAAATATTTAAATATAACTAAAACACATTTCTGTTCACTTTTGCCATAGGCCACAAAATATTTCCACACTATCTGCATTGAAAGTTGCTGTTGGCCTTATCAAAACTAAAAAAATACAAACAAAAGTATTTGTAAAACGAATAAACAACAATTTGAATACCCTTTAGAATGAATCAAACTGGTTATACTAGAAGCGCTTTTGTGGACGATACTTAGAGATCAATTGCTGCCCATTGTCTTGCACAATAAATGCTCCATTTGTAAATCAACATTTTTCATAAAATAAATATTCTTTCTAATTTTATAACATGCCAAGTCCACAGCATATTCCAGTAATCTTGCTCACTGCGCTTAGTGAGGGTATTTTTAAGGAAATATTTTCAATTTTGGACGGCAACCAGCACAGTTCCATCCACTGGCACACATTCATACGCGTACTATCTCTGTTTGGTATGCCATTTTATTTATTTTATTTTTAGCATGTTTTTCGACTAAACGCGATTTTTACGCTCGAAACGAGGCGCAGTTAAATGGGCCAAGCGGCTTTTACCGCCGGCTCCGGTTCGGTTCGGTCTGATGTAAAGGCAAATCGAAATCAACATTGATATAAATTTATGCGAATTTTATCGAGTGTTTACGTGGCATAAAAAATAAAGCGCAGGTCTCATTGAAATGCATGCAAATCTCACTGCAGACGGATAACGAGCGGCTCAGGCAACTATATTCCTACTACATAAGCGTAACGAGCGTAACGCGTAACGCGTTACCTATGTATACGCAATGGCTGTAAAATGAATGTAGATATAGGGTCTTGTCAGTTGGCTGTCAGACTTTTAAGTGATGGTTATTGTTTTTGAAATTCCCGTACCATCCGAAAGCCGCTTATCAAATGGGTAAAGTGTGTACAAGTATTTAAAATGACGCCGGGTCCTTCCATGGCACGTAGCTTAAGAGGAAAACTTTTCGGCAACTGACAGACGCACCTCGGAAGCCTCCCTGAGAGAGGCCGCCGTGTAAATGATGAGGCACGTGAGTACACCTTAAACTTTTGTTTAACTTTTTCTCAGTCCCCTGAAAGCGTCAATTAAATGCTTATTAATCTTTAAACAAAGTTGGGAAGATGATGCTGACACTCCTTGAGATCAAAAGGAAACTTTTTCTTAAAGCTGCTGTTACACGTGTCGTCGTGTTTCATCGATCGAGGATTTATGGAATACGGAATAGGCTAATAGAAAAAAATGTGCCAGACTAAAGAATTTCGTGTACCAACACCAAAAATAATTTCTAAAGTAAACTCGGCATAAATTATGAAATAATTCTAATTAATTTCTGTTTTACCAACACCGCGGTGATCAGAGTAATTAAAGCTTACTCGTGCCCATCTTCTCTGGGTAAAACCCAGGCCCAATTCGATTTCGGTGCACTTGTGGCAAACATTTTTGCGGCAGTGCCAGGACGAAAACGGTTCGTCCTGTTTGTTGTTTCACATGCTCGACTCCATTAACAATATGTTTTTCTTCTGCAGTGCACAGAGCTCCCTCCCGCTCTTTCTCTCATACTCTCTCTCTCTCTCGTGTGGCACATGTCGCTTCAATTGTGTCGTGTCTGTGCTTGGCTGATGCTGTGGCTGGGACCGTGCCGCACCGTGTTTGTGGTTGCTACTCTGCCTGCCACTTCCCGGCCAGAAAGCCTCCGAGCTGGTTGCGACATGTTCCTAGCGAAGCTAGTAGTAGCGATAGCAGCAGCAGGAGCAACAGCGCAGCAGCCATCTGTCCTGCTTATTTTTCCAGCCTCAAAAAATGAGTATTCGTTTGGAAAATTAAAAAAATTTCAATGTGTTTATATTTACAGTGAGTTTTTTTTTCCGGCATGCAGACGACAGAGCTCTCAGGAACATCAAATATGCAAAATCATGTTTTCACTTGTTTGACTTATTTTTTGCCTCTTTAAGTTATGATTGAAAGCAAAGCTTTAAATAATTTTTTGTAGAAAAAGAACCTAAGGAACCTAAGAACTATATATTAAAATTGAATGTACTAGGACTGCAAGATTTGCCGATAGAAAAACCATACCAAACGCTGTAAACCTTCCAACTGTCCTTGTCTGTTAATTTTTCACGCTCTTTTGTCATTGAAATTCCTATTAGCTATTTATTCATCTGTTTTCCGTTTTTATTCGCACCGTCCAATAATAATGTTTAGCTTTTGCCATAATTAAATTTTTCTGCATAATCTAGTTTTAATTTTTTTCTTTGCAAATATTCGTATTTAATCTATATTGTTTGTTAATTAATTAAAGGCTTTTTGTTGGCAATCTGCTTATGAATTTGACATATGCAAATATTCAACGCATTCGACTAGAATATTATCCAATTAAATAATTTTGACAGATAAACTAAAAAGAGTTGAATGTCAGATACAGAGCTAAAGAGAAATATATTTAGATAGTTTTAATTAACCATAAACCATTAATTATTTTGTTGACATTAAAAGTTTTTAGCATTTCTACACCTTTTAAATAATATTTGTTTATTATTTATGTATATTTACACGACTCTTGACAGACACCTGATATAAACCAAATTTGGCGGTACCGAATTAATTAAGTTTTAGTATCCCTCTGTCATTGACTTACTGTACATGCGGTTCAGCGAGTAAGCATCGTACTGCTGACCCTTTAGTTCTTGGCTTTAGGGCTAATTTAAGGGCCACATATAAATGCCTCTCGTATGTTGTGATCTTTAGGCTGCTGGCAATCTTTACTGTTGCTCTTGCATGTGGCCATTTAGCGCCTCGAATATGGTCATACCATCCATATCCTCAGCCCAAGTGACAAACACAACACAGACATGGGCACATTCCCTCCCAGTGTCCGACTCCCTGAAAGGGGATGGGGACATCGAAGGCTTAAGAAGATAAGCCAAAAACCACAGCCATCCTGAATTTATGCAGCCAGGCGAAATCTGTGCAGTTGGCAAGGAGCATGCCCAGCACTTTAAGGCTGCATTCGAGAGCCGAGACTTTGGGGCTGCTGCTGTTGCTCCAAATTATATTGTTGCCGAGGCAGAGTTTTCTTTTAAATTTGGACGCATATTTTATTGCAAAATGCATTTTGCCATGCCACACATGGCTGGGCTTATTGCCCCTGGGGAGCAGTGGAGAATGCTCTCACACGACACGAGGATGCTCCATGGCTCTGCTGCAATTACGCTCAAGTGCGTTTAGCCATTTTATTGCAATTGGCATTTTCTTTTGGGTTTAGGTGCGGGCCTACATTGAGTCTCGCTGCCTGACTGCCGGCCTGCCTGCCTTGCCTCCTTTGAATATTTTCCACATGTCAAAATCGGCTTAGTTAAGTGCGACCGAGTTTTGCTTAATGCGCTTTCAATATCGAACCCAAAATGTGTGTGCCAAAGCGTTGCAGTTGCCAAGTTCTTGATAAGACGGAACCACTCCTCGGTTTCCTCTACGTTCTCTGGAAGGAAGTGCGCCAGGGTAGCCATAAATTTGTGCCTGAGTTTCTTTTTTGCATAAATAGTACTTTTGTGCAGCTTTACGGCATGAGGCGGCCCGGATCCGAATCAGGATGTGGCATTCCAGTTACAGTTCAGGCTTTATCCTCCAACCAAATGCGTGCAGGAAATTGCGTAACTCTTGCCGAGAGTTTCGTATGGAAACTTGACACGGAACTGGGTTATGTCCCCAGGGAGTAGTTTCTTTGGCTTTTGTGCATCTTTTGATATTGAAAAGACTGACAGGAATTTTTTGAATTGTAAATTAATACAGCTCTGGAATTTATGGCAATTTGTGTAAGAAAACCAATTTGCTAAATAAAATATCACAAGTGAATGAAGAAAAACAAAAGATTGTAAATTTCTCGGAATTATTTCATGCTTCAGTTGGCTATTGTTCATTGACTAATCTTTTATTCTTACTTGGCAACAGCTTACAAAAGCCAGATGACACCCGTCATAAAGTTTAGAAAAGACATCTAACAGAAATTCGAAACTTGGCCAATACTCGAAGCACTAATTGCACTTTTATACGTGGTACTAGTGCGGCATAAGGGTATGTTGTGTATGAGGAAATGTATGTAACAAGGCAGCTAGCGCAGCCATAGCGCATAGACACTTCTATGCGACTCATTCTAAGAGTCTTTGTCGGCCATATTCTGAAGAATATAGCAGATATCTTATAGTCGGGCTCTGAACTATCCCACTTTTATTTGTTCTTGCTGAAAAGGGGCATTTAGTAAAGCCAAATGTTTGTATGTAGTTTTAATTAGAGATATTTTTCGGCATTTTATTTAATACGAAAAAAACTTGAAAAAAAGCTGAAAAATTGTCAAGGATGCTTGTTTTAGGCAATGTGCCAAGTGCATGGCATGTCCATGGTGCATGGTCCCTGGCTTGAGCACAAACAGAACCCAAACAGACGCTAAAAAGTAAACTTTTAAGAACTTTTAACGAAGAGAATTAAGATGAGCAGAGTATAAATGGAAGGGAGTGCAAGTTTCGCTTAACTGCAAAGGACTCCCAAGTTGCCATACAGAGGGACATGCACATGCACAAAACTTTTGCTGTGAGTAATGTTTAGCTATATTGTGCTGCTGATACGACGCTTTTGTGATCCACTTAATTAAATTCATTAAATGAGCGCACGCATCACGCATACGTCATGCTGTCTGGGCCAGACTCGTTGCAATTAGCTTTTCATCTAATGCTGACTACCAACCGATACTCCTAGTTATACGCACTATTAGCCAGGCATAAAACTGATAGCAACTAATTTAAATATCTTGCGGTTCTGGCTGACTGACAGCCTCATCAGAGACTAGAGAGGCGACGTCGACATCATCCGACAGCAAATTCTAATTAAAATACATAGTAGTCGGCAAAGTTTTCTTCCCCTTTCCCCCTTTCTGCTTTCTTTTTTTTTTGCTGTGACTTTTGTGGGCGGCTTTGGGCTACAAAATCAATAGACAGCATTTAATCAAATTCTATTTGAAAGAAAACGAGCTTGAGAAGCTGCTAAGCAGGAGATGAAAAACCTTGATGCAATCAAAGCGATGAGCTCCTTAGGACTACGCCCCGTTTGAGCCAGATCAGAGTAGCAATTTCGTTAATAAAACGGCAAGGCAGCACCCATCGAAGCTGCCAATAAAATTGAAACTTAAGGATAAAGGAAATCCATTAAATGTACTTACTAAGGTCTTAAGATAGTATGGTAAGCGGGATTTGTGGGGCTCAAATCTAATTGGAAAGCAATAAAATTGAAGAGACAAAGGAAAGGGAATGGAAGCTCGAGTACAAACAAAATATATGATGGGAGAAGTTATACATCTTCGTAGCACATAAAACTATCAAAAGGCTAGGAATTATACAACTTATTAGACACATATTAGGCAATTCAAAATTACCTAAACTAGTTTTAAATACCCCTCAAGTGCACTTAATTGCATTGCTCAAAAGTAATTCATTTGATTATGCTCATACATATGTCCCAGGCTCCATTCCTCAAACATTCTAACATTTTGGAGCATAGCAAACGATGCAAATTTGTCCGTCTGCAATTTCCTTATTGAAGTTGCATAGTTCTGGGCTTGACAAATTGCCAGACGATTGGTTTAATAGCTGGATGAGCAGACCATGTGGCTGCTGCAATGGGATGGATATATGGGATGGGGTTGTGGCGTAGGATGGCTGGAACTGCCACTGGTTTGGGACGTGTCCGTAATTGAGGTCACGAAGTGCATATCAAAGGACAACATTGTCGAGCCGTCGCCATTTTGTCAGCAGCAACGTGGCGCGCATAAAGTTTTCGACAAGTTATGCGCCTCAAGTGCCCGAGTGTGTCTGCAACAATGCCACGACCATTACCCAGAATTCAAACCAAACCCAATGCCATGTGTATAGGGATCCAAAGTACACAGCCAAAACCAAATCCTGAGTCGATGCCAGGCCCGTCGTTGTAATAAACTTTGTTTATAACGCGTCGACTGCTAAATTTTGCAAATATGCAAACGTCGAGGGAAATGCATAGCTGAGATCGCCGTGGCCATGCCAGCGGAAAGGCATCGCTGCTTCGGCTGCTGCTGCTGCTGCTGCTGCTACTGCTGCTGTAGCAAAGGAAGCGGAAGTCGAATGCAATGCACACTATCAGAACTCGGGACCCACTAGCACAGTCACCACCACCCAAGGCTGGGCAGTGCCTTCCAGTTGTGAAGTCGTCGAAATATGCATTGTGTTTCGCTTGTTTAACGCATTTTAACTTTGATTAACGACTGACGGACTTTTCGCCGGTTGGGACCTAGCAGCCAGTAGCCAAGGATGCCCTGATGCTGGCGCTACTTTTCCACAATTCTGATTTGAGCAAACAAATTGCATTTGGGTGAATGCTTCGCTTCAGCATTTTGATGCGTTTACAGCATTTTTCACTTAAGCTATTAGTGGAATTTCATGGACTGTAATTGAGGAAATTTTGATTTTTGTAATAAAAATAAATGGTAAGACTGCAGCAATTGTGTTTCTTGTAGAAGTACAATGCAACAATACAGTTTTTGTTTTGTTTATAAGTTAATTTCTATCTTTATTTGAGATTTTGCAATTTTTTAATTCAAAAGTAAATTTTAATTTATTTTAAAGGGAAAACTCATCACACTTTTTTGCTTCAAGTTTAGTCCACAACTGAAAGAAATTTATAGTTTTAATAAAACATCTACTGCTTAGCTGTTTTCCATTTAATTTTAAAAACTCTCCGCGCCATCAACTCCATTTCAACAGCCATTTCAGAGTAGGAGCTTTGCATAGGTCTCACTTTGCAGTGTTTTGCTGCCTGACTGTTTTCCGAGCAATTAATTTCATTATTTTTCATCTCGATGCATAATTTTCCTGAATGGCAAAATCGAGTCCACTCCGCATTCCACATTCCGCGCAACTTCACGGTACGCGGTACCCGTTGCCCGGTTTTAAGTTATCAGCGGGGAACTTCCCCGTCGAATCAGCAGCAGCAGAAGCAGCAGCAGCTGAACAAAGAGACAAGGACTGTGCAGAGAGCATGCTGTGCAAATTGTTGGCGCTGATTTATTATTTATTGCTTTGGTTTTGGCCCCTGATTTATCCCAAGTTGGGTTTGGGTGGAAAAATAGCAGGAAACGGCGATGCAGGCACGAAGCTTAAAGCCTTCAATCTTTTGTTTGGCGAATTCCTAGAAAAATCATGCATCTCTCTTTGTTTCAGTATCAACACGTTGCATCGGGGTCATGCAATTAAATGATTCATGTTTTTATGTATTTATTGTTCTGCGATGGTATGCCAACCGGGGAGGGAGGAGGCAAAATAACACAATCAATTTAAGCCTCTGGGCACTGCAATTCTCTTGTCATTTGCTGGCGCCATGCCTTACACGAATCGCTGCGGATTTGCATTAAACATGCAACAAAAGCTGTTTAAATAACTAATAATTATCTTGTCGGCTTTTGCAAGAGCTTCAATGTCATTTGCCGTTCTGCTTGTTATGTATTCCATTTGCCATTCGCTATTTATATGCATAAGCCGCTTAGTTGAAATTAATTAACATTAACAGCCGCAAAACAAGTAGGAACGTAATGGTGGATATAACGACTAACAGATACCCTCTACTTAACCTCTAACTGAAATAAGCGAACCTCTACAAACACCTACAGAGGTAATAAGAGGAGATTACTCTGTCATACATAATAGAGTACAAAGGAACTTGTTTTCTGCAATTTGAGTTGTAATAATTATCTAATAGTTTCCTCTGCCTGTTACATACACTTAAATGTATACAATATACCTTCATGCTCCACGATTGCTAGGCATGAACAAACAACAGAAACACCAAACAGCTGAAATGTATTCGCACACATTGCTACACACAATTTAGTTGTCGCAATCCGCTTAAATATTTATTGTTCGCACTATTCGCTTCGTTTTGTCTCTTTCTGTGGTTCTCTTTTTTTTGTTGTTGTTAATGACATTGTAAGCCCAATCAGTTATTTATTCATGTGGTTTCCTTTTTTATGGCACCATCCAATAAATATGCTTAACTCTAACCATAATCGGTGCTTTAAATGGGGTTAGTGCAAAAAATACAATGTTAGGATAGGATAAGTATTTTCTATTTATGTACTTACACATAATTTAATTTTCGCTTTATGCTAATATTTGTATTTAATATTTTTGTGGGTAGTCTGCCTATGAATTTGACATATGTAAATTTTCAATGCATTCGACTAGAATAAAATCTAATTAAATAATTTTAACAGGTAAGCTGTCAAAGGTTAATGTTAATTTCAGCAAAGGTAGTTTATATATGAAAAAGTAGAGGGAAAATTATGCATAATAGAGTGATTATTGTTGTAATGTCATTATGATTAAGCTTTTCTATAATTAACACTTAGTATGATACATTTAAATAAATATTATTGGATTTATTGTGTGGTCTTTGTGTTTGTATTGCAGCCAATAATAAATGAATAGCTTGAAACATTTCAATTGGATTGAAACAAATACACGGTTTAAATTAAAGAAAATATATTGTATGAGTACTTACATATGTATGTATGTACATTTTTGGCATTGAATTTTACACATCGAAAATCTACCCAGCTTCTTGTGAAACTTACTATTTTTTGTGCCCAGTGAAAAGATTTTCGAAAGGAATACAAAACTATTTTCAAAGGTTTTCTGACAACTCAATTTTTGTTGTGTTCCTCCTTGTCACTCCTTTTTTTAGGGACTTCTCCACTGACTCCGGTGTACCCAGTTTCGTTTTCTGTTGAACATTGCAATTTCCGAGGGAACACAAAGCATATTTAGGAGCTCCTCCATTCAATAGCAGAGAAACCAAAACGGGGGCATCCATTTTGCACCGCCTGCAGTCCGAATGCCCGCGGTGTTGCGATGCTCCGCTTAATCAGCACTAGCAGCGCCACATAACTCAGATACATTCCAAAACACGGGGGATGAGACGCCCCATGGACCCTGGAAACGGGAAATTTCGTATGCAGGAGGTCCTGTGGAATAGAGATACTCCTATGCAGGAGAAAACAAAGACAGCTACTGCTGCAGCTGCTTACTGCTGTTTCTGCTTTCTGCTGCACTGCACTTTAATTTTAAAACAAATGCAGGCGAGCTCCACATGAAATTCGGCAGTCAGTCAAGCGATGTGAAAGGAGGAGAGTACGGGTCGGACCAGCAAAATAGCAACTGGGCAGCCGAGCGTGCTTGAATTACACTTGCAATCAAATCTTAGAGCAACCGCAAGTGCACGCAACATCCACAGGGCTGTCTCTTACAAAATTAACCGCAAAAAGAATGGATAAGAGGGATTCGGGAACCGAATGATTGGATACCCTTTGAGAGCTACCTTGTCTATGGTCTCATTTACTCCTTTATGGGTCGACGAAAAGATTCAGGAACTTCAAGGAAATATTTTTGTAGGTGGATCAGAATACTTCCTTTTCAGCATTGCCAACACCTAGTCAAAAATGAATTACCCCTGGTAAAGGGTATATTGAAATGGAGTGCTTCCACACACAGAGATGGTTCAAGTGGTGAGTCGTGGGCTGGATGGAGATTGGAGTTTGGATAGGTTGGATAGTTGGTCGACTGACATAACCGCACCCCGTCGCTTCGAGCTTGGATTTGGTTTGGCAGGCTGGTCTTGCTCTGTCGTGTGGTTTGTTAGGCAACTTATTAGATTAGCAGGGTGGGGCAATGTCATACATTCCCTCATCAGGCCAATGCAACAGGCTATATGACCACGAGCCGTTCAACCACAAACAGCTGTCAGTCAGGCCCTTACATACCCTTTGAATAATATGATTAAAGTCTCTTCTACCGCTCTCTCTCTCTCCCTGCAACCTTCTCCTTTGACAAATTTAAGGGGCCATCAGTCTAATGACTCTGAGTCAATGCCATAGATGCCACTGCCAGAGCAGCAGCCAAAAGCTTTTGGGGATAAAACAGAATGTGAATGATATATGTATACATAAAAGGATATTTTAGTTCGTGGGCCAGCCATGTATGACGGACGGGGTTGGTGGTGTCTCCATGTGTGTGAATGTGGATGTGGCATCGCAAAAAAAGTATGCTTTGCAATTTTATTTATGCCACTTTTGGGGCTTCATGTCACATGTGCACAAAAGAGCATTGTCGGTAGCGGGCTGAACAAAAACCAAGAGCGATTCATCTTAAATAAAAGGTTCGATGCATTGATGCCCTGTAATAAGATCATCAAATAGTGTTAAGGTAGTCGAGATAGGCCGACCGGAAAGGAAACATATTCTAATTATTTTTGGAACAAAATGTAAATGCACCTATCGAAAAAAAGGCCGGAAATTTTAATATTTTCACTCATTTATGCCATTGATTTTCATCCAAGAGTGGTTGTAATAATATTGAATATTTTTCACTTACATTTTAATATAAATATGAAAATATTTAAATTTAAGATATTTTATATTTAATTAAAATATATTTCATATTTCAATTTAACATATTATATTTATTTTAAAGTGTTTTGTATTAAGTTTAAATATGAACGTATTAAAAAAGCCATTTTAATATATTTTTATTTAAATCAACGTAAATTTTAATTTTACTATGTTTATATTTAAAAATTGCATTTTAAATTCAAATATGATTGTAGTTCATTTTACTTTGGTTTTTTTCTATCAGTGTAGAGATATGAAAATATTAATTTAAATGTGTACAATCATTTCCCTTTGTTACATTTCTACGACAAACCTCCTATACCCTCAGTTTAGACATAAAAATACGTTGCTAATTTGAAAGATGAATTAGATTTGCAGCATTCAGAGATTTGCAGCGTTGCAGTTTTTACTCCCGGGAGAAGGGAGGCAGACCGAAGAGCTGGGGATCGGGGAACTATAAATTTCATTTGTCACAGCAAATCCCCAGAGCGGCTTACAATGAAGTTCATTTCACAGGCACACGAGACAAATGGGAAAGACATTTTTACGTAGTTTGTGGCAAAGTCAAAAACAGCATAATGCATGTCACGCACACACACACATGTGGACATACGTACACAAAAACACAAACACACACAGATTCGCACACACACTCGTACATTGTCTGGTTGAGACAGCTGACACAAAAGCCATAGAGAACAATTTAGATATTTTCTAAAGATTTAAGCGCTCTACAAACGCCTCACAGAACTCGAGTGGGAGGGCTACCTACAAGGGGCAAAAGCTGTCGACAGTTTCAGTTGCATAACGCTCTCTGCGTAAAGATGGAGCCGGCTAGAAGGTAGTAGTCCTCCTGCCCGGTTGTCTATTTGTTTGCCATTTAAATAAGCATACTACCAAACCAGAAAAGCCAGAAAAAAGGGGAAACCAGAAAAAACTCGATTCATATTCATGTGACTAACCACAGAAGCTCGACATTATTACTTATGTTTATTTGTTGTTTGTCTCCTGCAGGTACGTACTATGCATAAAAAGCCAAAGGTATCCAGTGCCGTGCCGGAAGGAGATACAGGAGATACAGCCCCCTAAGTGGCTCCCCAGCGCCCAGGCCCTGTATTTGCATATGAATCCGCCACACTGTATCTGTAGCTACATATGTGGCCCTTAGTGTGTGTGTGTGTGCGCACTTGAGTATCTTAAGTTCTGGGGTAAGTGTGGAACTTTTTTCTAAAATCCAGCAAGTGGTGGCCTCCTCAAGTGGTTACCCAGCCAGGAGCGCTCTGCTGCTGCGTCTCCGGGAAGTGCTGGAAAGATGTTATGTATTTGGGTCCAAAGACGGATTTCTCACACAATTGTGACCTCAATTGGACCCAAAGTTATGTGTATATGGAGCGGAAATTCAAAGGTTGTACAAGTGTATGTTCATATGCAACCCATGAATAAATAAATTAAATTCAGTTCTTGTTTCTGTGGTGCCCTTTTAGGTGTTGAGATGCACAAGGCGAAAGGGAGTCAAGTGGTAGCCACTCGGGCGCAACAAGATTGCAATGTCATAGAATTTGAACAGTAAAGGGAAGTTATGAATGCAGTTGCTTTCATCCAAATGCCTTTGATTTGACTTTGTTTTGAATACTAGGTATTTTTAATCTAAGTTTTCATGGCACGAAATTCATACATAAACTGTCAAAGAAATGTAACTGAATTAATTACCTGGAAGGTACAAACATCTCTTACAAGTGGGGCCAATTTCCTTGGATCCCTTTCCACTTCAGATGCCCATCGTAATTAACCCACTTGCATGCCTGCTGCACCACTGGCAAATCTTCGTGGCAGAGGGACCCATAGCCGTATCCAAAGCCGGAGCACACCAATGCGGTGCTGGTGGCCACAAGAAAAGCGCCAGAAATCCGCAAACGGCGTGCAAAAATGTTCTCCGCTTTTAAATGGCTCACACACATGTGTGGCTGCGTGTGGGTTTCTTTTTTGGATGTGAATGTGCGTCCATAAGAGCCTTAACTGACCAACACAAGCAAATACAGGCACACACATACACACACACCCTCTGTGGAACCGCCAACGACTGAAAGGATCCGTCCTGGCAAACGCTTTAAAAGCCATTTTGGTGCTTTTTTCAGGTCCGCCGTCAGGGTGCCGGATGGATGCCGAGTCGTTTAAAGCGGCCACGAGAGGAACAAAAAATAACGGCGGATTATAAAACACTTAAACGATTTTAAGCGCAATTATGCTGGCACGGACACGTAAACGCCGAGCATTGCCAATGCAGCGCATTTTCCATTTAATTTTGAAGCACTTTCGAGTGGTTTGCTTTGCTCATTAGGTTTTCAATTTAAAGGTGCTCCAGGAGCTACACAAATTTGTTCTAAATAATTTAAGAAAGGAAATGAAAACTAATGCAAACAAGAGGGAACATTCCCAGTTAATTGCAACGACTATGAGATATCTCGTAGTTAAGCATTGCAGTCGAAAAAGTTCTTCACTTGATGGGAGGATGGAAGACAGGATGCTCTTCACGAGTACGCTCTTATCTGATAATTTGAGACGCTGTTACAGGCTGTTACATCCACTTAAACGAATGCAATATACCCTTTTATTCAACGACTACCAAGTACTATAATAAAGAGCTGGGAGAGTAAGAAGCAGTTTGGGGGCAGATAACCTGAAACAACAGAAGCTGGCAACAATTAGAACGTCAGCTTACCGGAAAAAAGTTTGCATTTCATTTATAGTCGAAGGGATTTATTTACGGACAAAAAGTTCTGTACAATGCCCAGCGAGAACTAATTCTGGCCGAGCGGTGTCCGTTCTTCTCTGGACACGACAGAGATGGTGGCGCATCCGCTGCCAAGCACGCTCTATTGTTGCAACAATAAACTTCCGGCTTTAAATTTCAATTGCCTGCCCATGAACAGGTGTGTGGCTGTGCTGGACCGAAATGTCCGCCTTCTCTCTGCAAGTTATCTTTCGCAACGGCTTTTGACATTAATTAGCCAAAACATGTTGAGCCACGATACCACCGTCAGGATCCGGCAAAACCAGCTAACGCCAAAGTTTTTGGCCATCTGCAGCTACATAATGGTCTGCTGCCTGACAGCCAGGCAGCGTGTTTATTATGCATTTTGGCCAAAGGTCGAAAGTGCTGGCTACGTGAAAAAGTTGGTCAGCTGCTCGCCTTGAGGCAACGACAGTTGGCTGTCGAAGCTGAAGCTCAAGTGAATTTGTTAAGGATTATAAGTTGAGTGATACCTTAACAGATCCATCACGGATCCATCTATTGTTTGATAGATTAATCATTTATGGGGATTGACTTTTAAAGTCCGTGGCAAAATGAAAGGACTTTGAAGCTTTGACAGTGGTTTGTCTATGCGAGAAATACAAATTCTAAGTTGAATATTTAGCCTGAACTTTAATTCACAATTTTCCAATGATAATAATTTAGAATTTGACAAATATAAAATTTTGAAGAGATCAAATTGTTACAATTTTTGAAAACTTTGAATTCAACATGCAAAAAAATGCAATAGCAGGCTATTGCTTGCTTACTCCAAAAAAAAAGGCTTCAATTTTGATTTAGCGTGCATTCCAAATAAACTGTTTTCTCGATACCCTTAGTCCTTTTTGTCAAAGGGTTGTAGGCAACTCTCTGATTTCTTTTCTTCTGGCTGAGTCGGCATGTCTTCGTCTGTCTTCTCAATCTGAGCTGTTTCTGGCATCGATACGGTCGGGACTGATTCGTTGGGGAGTGTAGCGTCATTCTGTGTCCATGGGAAGCGGAATCTGGGTTTCTTCGCTGCTTGGCATCCTTCTGCTCTATATTCTTATCCTTTGGCTGTTCAGTCGTTATCGTTGCTTTCGGCTCTGCTGTCATCGATTTCGACATCGATTTTTTTCTTTCGGCATGATCGTTTTTGTCGTCTCTGTTAGCTGCTTTGTTGGTGTCTTCGTTGGCTGCGGCTTCGCCACTATGGACTCTTTCGACGGTATCGACCATGTCGATGATGTCGTCTCGGCCTTTTTTGTTTGACGTTGGGCAGCAGCGCGTTTCGCTGGTGGGCGTTTTTGTACAGGAGTCACGGGCTTCTTGGTGTCCTTCTTGGGTCTACCTCTTGCTGTCCGTTTCGGAGTTGGCTGGACCAACTGGACAGAAAATTCGTCGGAATCCGTGGAGGTTTCGTCGATCATTGGCTTGGGCTTCACTGCGGCTCGCTTGATGGGCTTTTTTATTGGTTTCTGCGCATTCCGACGAGTCTTAGTATTTGCAGGGCGCCCTTTTGGTGCTTTTTTGTCTGTGCAACGACGCTTTTGGCTATTTTTGACAGTTGACTTTTTGGTCGCCTTCGCAGGAGTGTTGACAACATCATCATCATCATTCCCAGTAGACGAGTTGGTTTCGCTGTCATCATCGGATGAATACGACTCTGATTCGCTAGCAGCAGATGATGGCTCGCTCAATGATGATTCAGAAGAACTTGCCAACGATAGCTGAACTGAACTGTAAGAGCTAGTGTCGTCGGCATCTGTGGTGTATTCCGAAGAGTCATCACTACTTTCTGGT
The DNA here is from genome assembly GCA_035043285.1 of Drosophila subsilvestris. Lineage (NCBI taxonomy): Eukaryota > Metazoa > Arthropoda > Insecta > Diptera > Drosophilidae > Drosophila > Drosophila subsilvestris. The sequence goes on from JAWNNB010000960.1 coordinate 3,085,581, forward strand.
TTCTTAACCACCTTCTTGGGCAGTTTGCGTTTGGGTGGCATATTGTATTGTATTATTTTATCGTGTTAAGTATATTTCGTAAATATTTTCGGGAGTAGCTCGAAAAATATTGCCGATGTTGTATGCTCGACTGTACGGTTAGAAATTAATCTGATGACTGGGAAATACCCAACGTAAACGTATACGGCCTACTTCCATTATTCCATTCCATTATTTACAAAAATAATTTTATTTCTTTGGAATAATTTCTGTTTTTTCGTCCTTCATTCAATTGCACTCATTTGCGGTCAAATGTTGGCGAATTTGTCAAGGATTTTGGTGCGACAATTTAGTGCAATGTCCTCTTTGAGTTTCCCTTGGAGCTAACTTTATATAATGGCAGCAAAGTTCACACTTCCTTTTGCCCAAACTTAGTCCACAGTCGAGCCGTCGTGGCCATATGGTTGTTGTGTCTGTTGAACTTTTGCCCAAATAGAGGCGCTCTTTGCTATTTGCTTTACCACCAGCGCTAAATATTTCAAACAAAAGCCGAACAAACAGCTGACAACAGCAACAACAAAATGTCGGGCGGAAGGAAGTTCAACTTAAATAACGGATATTGGCTTAAATAAACAATGGCGTTCGGCATCGACTCCGCCATTGCCATCGCCATCGCCATCGCCAGCGCCATTCCCATCGCTATATAGTACATATAAAGTAAACTTTTGCTCCCTGCCAAGGGGAGGTGGCCACTTAGGCGTTAAGGGAATGCTAGGGCGGAAGTCCCCCTCCTACAATTTTGCGGCTGGCGTTGCAAAGTTAACTGTTCTGCATGCCATAGTCGTCCGTAATGCTCTTCAGCTGCGCAACCCTCAGCTGTGTTTTGAAAAAAACTTTCCATGCTGTCTTAATTGCTTGTTAATTAGCACATGGTTTCATATGGATAGAGTTAGCAGAGGGTATGGTTCCCTCTCGTTCGTGAAAAATATCACTACGGTGTGACACGCCGTTGATGGAATTTAACAACAGTGCAAATATTTGACAGCTGAATGGTTCACTGGCTCCTTGTACACACTCACACGGAGGCCCCTGAAACCCCAATCGGATCCCAAATTGGTCAGTGGCGCGTGAGAGTGCGAAAATTGACTGGATTTAGTCACTGCCTATAGACGAGAATTCCAGACAAACATTCGAGGTGGGTCCATAAGTGCCTACCTCTTAACTCTGAAGCTGCAGGAGTCTCTGCACTGTGGTTCCATGGATATTATCCATGCTAACTGGCTCCTTGAGCTGTTATGCTAATGAAGAAACTTTTGAGGTGAATCATACTTATATTCATTAGGGGAAACTTTTCCGGAAAAATGTGAAGAAGAGTTGAGAAAATAAATTGAATTTGACAGCAAAATAACAACAGATGGAAGAAGATTAAAAGAAGATTAAATGCAGAATCACAAGAGAGGGAGAAGAATGAAAACAAGACTTTCTCAGGAAACTGTGATAACAGAGAGGAAGAATAGGACCAAGACTAAGAAGAGTTGTATAACAAAGGGTAAATAAAGAAAAAGGAATTAAAAAAGTGGAAAAACAGACAAGGGAACAAGTTTGAAACAAGTGGCAGAACGATGAAAGAGAAGAAGAGTATCATAGTAGATGTTGAAGGTTTGTTTTTATCAATCTATGTTTGTATGCCTTTTTTTAGTGTGACTTTAAAGTAGATTTAAGGAATTCTTCGTGACTAAATTGATAGTCGAACTTTTTGCTTAAAATGTTTACCTTTTTTTTAACTTTATCAGAGTATGCTTAGAAAAAAATATTCAACACGATACAAAATGCAACACTTCATGTGGTATTTAGCCATAACAAAATGCAGGTATCACTGCCACTGTGTCGCAGCAAACTCAAATTATTTGTACACCCAAACGACTGCGATAGGACAATATTTATACAGCCTGGCTGACAAAAAGAAGAAACTGGAAAATGGTAGACCGGAGAATAGAGGGAAAACTCTAAACGAATGTCCAACCATTGCTAAAAGGATAAGCGCATTAAGGCATTTACTTTGCAATTGGAATGCGAATCAGGCAGAGAATCACTGCAAAGCGCATTAATATATAAAAACCAAAGAGGTATTGAAAGTCGATGGAAGTGCCTGCCTTGCAACGCCTCTGGCGGGTTGTCCCACTTGAAACCACTAGAACGAACAAGGCATACACATGCCGCCATGTCCTCGTACAAGGACTTGTAGTTGCTACTGTTGCGTCTTGTTCGAGTTGCCTCTCTGTTGTTGTGGACACAAAAGCGCAACAAACAAGCAACAGCCTGAGGCACGGACTGCAATGACAAAGGACAATAACGGCTGAGGGGCTGGGCGCACTGCACTTTGGACCCACTTAATCCTGCCCATTGTGTTAGCATTATTATGACGCCCAACATGTCGCAAACGAGAATTGTCTTGGCCAAATGTGGTTCGACCTTTCGAGTTGGGTTCGTACCTCCCAAAGGGCAATATATATATATGTGCACCCCATCACCCCCACCGCTTCGCCCGTTAAATTTTCCTTTCCGAAAGAAAATGCTGGCAAAGCTTTGGCGACAGTTTTATGCTTTATCTGCAGGACTGCCGCCGCCGCCAAAGGAAAACTTGTTTATTTTTCCTGCGCTCCGTCTCTCGTAATGAACGTCCCTGTCTGTATATTGTCTGTGCTCTGGGGGGTGAAACGACCACCTCTTCTGTAAAGGTTACACTTTGTTTTCTGCTCTTCACGGAGCGCCGCGACCAGACGGCGCCAGGCGACCCTCAACCTCCGCCTGGCATTGGAGAGGCCAGCGTCTATAGAACTTTTGGCAGACATTGGGAAATCAATAATAACGCAATGAAGTCATGTTGCTAAAATTATAACATATTTAAAGCAAAGTCCTGTGTGGGCAGCGCTTAAATGGGGGCTTTGAATAATGATTGAATGAGATGCTTGATCAAATACACAAAATACAAGTGATGTATACAAAAAAGTAATTGGTTTTTTTTCTGTAGATGAAAGAGTCTGAAAGGGATTAAGTCTATAATTTAAAGGTTTCTTTTGATATTTTTGAAAATAGTCAAAGCTTTGCAATAAGAACTAATTTAACGATGAAGCTAAATAGGAGCAATACATAAACTAAATTCAAATTAAATAAAGTTATCTTCCCACATATAACTCGATTTATCTCCAATTTAATTTATAATTCTCCACAATCTAACGCAAAGAGTCCTTAAATATACATGGCAATAAACCAATTTAATGTGCATCAAAAGAACTTTTGTGAATGGCTTAATGGCGGTTGCATACATATCTGGTGTTAAAATGCTTTTAATCAGAATTAATTAAAATTGATTTCTCACTCACAAATCAAAGACATGCCAGGGCGGGCGCATTGAAAACAGTTGTCCATTCCTCGATAAATTGGCTTCAATGAAAACTAATTAAATTATAAACATTATGCGGCCATGGCAGTTGGCTTTAATGAATGCCTATACGTTCGCCATCTGTCGAACACTCAATCAATTTGTATAAAAAAAAAACTAATTATAGACTGCAAAAATTGAATGCTAATAAATCAATTCATTACAACCGCACACGCACGAGGCCATTCCTCTACGAAACTTCGCGGACATCCTTCTTACCCCATTCCTGGAGTTTCCTTAACTTTATTTTTCTAGGTCACGCCCAGAGCCGGTTCCTTCTCTTTTATTTTTTGTGTATGTGCGGTACTTCCTATTTCGGCAGACAAATGGCGTCGCAGTTTCGTGGCGCCACCAGTGGTTGCCACCGTACTACCACCAGCACCTCCTCCACCTCGTATACTGCTCCTTGTCACTGCCAATTTTTACTGCAGAAATTCTTTTGCCGGCCTGCCCGGGAATAAATCCCGCGCCCTGTTATCGGATGCTATGTGTTGCCTGGCGATGTTTAGCAGCAGGACGAGGACGAGGACAAGGACCATGATCCAGTAATGATTTCGCTCTTGTTCCCTCAGCATTAAAGTTGTAGCAGGCGAAAGAACCAGCAACACGGATAGTTATAGTCCTTTTTGCAGCTCTCTTTCATATCCATCAGCAGCTGTCAAACTGCTTGGCCCATTCATGGCTTTATGTCGAACAGAATTTTTGCGAGCAGCTCGCAGGAGGAAAGTTTTTTACAACCTCTATTTGTTGTTGTTACTTTGATGGTGTTTAAAAGTTGAAATATAAAATAGTTTTTGGTGTTTAAGAGGGTGCCTTGAAAGGCTTACATTTATGGTACTTGTGTCTTTTGGATCGTGCTGGTATTTTGAGTTGTATTCACAGCAATAGCATAAGTTCAGAATTGTTATTTTATTTATGTTTAAAAATGTTCAATAAAATAATTTGTCATTAATCAAAAATTCATATATTTTTCCATCAGTTCCTCAAAGTTAAACTTCAATTTGTTACTCTATCGATACGATGACAGCAACTCCTTTTTCCACTTTGTAATTGATTGGCATAACGTTACACTATAAAACAGATTTTACTTCGCATACTCTTTCTCTTTACTTTCCATAAAATTACAGCAGCCACATGTCTCCTCGTTTGCGGGTATCTTTCAGCATTTGCGGTGGGAATGCCACGAGTTCTTCCCATCAATTGACATCTAGAGCAGAGTTATTGATAGCTTTTATTGCCATGCACGTTTCATTTGTTCTGTGTCTGTGTCTGGGGGTGATGGGGATGCGGTAGAAAATCTTTTCATTTTGTGGCACATTACCCATGCCAAGTGCTCGACGTCAATCACATTTCCTTTGTAATAAATCCGCTGCCACAGCGCTTGTCGCTGGCAATTGCAGCTTCCTGCATTCAACATTCCACATGCGGCTTGCATCAACATCAGCATCACATGTGGAACCCGCATCAGCAGCAAAGTCATGTTGAATTACATGCAATTAAAATCTAATGCAAACTGCACGGTTGGAAGGATTGGTGGGTGGGTACCAATAGATAGCTAGATGGATGCTCCATTTGGCAGCCCAGGGGGGGGGGCTATCAACATGACTGCGCTGATTAATAAGCTACGCTCCGGGTACGGTTGGCAGGCTTTGTGGGTCACAGCTGCAGCTCGGCTAAACTATTTATACAGCAATTAAGTTTTACCAAACAGATTTTCAATTTGGCTGCGCGGCAAACTACATTTACCAAGGGGACTCTCATGGCATGGCAGATGACTCTAGTCGCAGGCCACAGCATGGCAGACAGTGACAGTTTTGAGGTGCTCTGCTCGACCCCAAAATTATAATGGGTTAATTTGATGCCAAGGGCTGGTGGTACCAAAAGACGACATCTTTGTATCTGCCTGCCTAAAAGGCTTGCGAAAAAGCAATTTCAATTAGTGAGCTGCTCCACACCCGAAGGCGACTGTGTGAAAAATGAAGCCATAAACTTAAAATTTAATCACCAGCGAATGGCGGTGGGTTCTATGCAAATGCATTCTGGCAAATGTCACACAAAAGCCCCACAATTAAACCGAAAGTGCAGAACAGACCCGAAACTGGAGCTGAAACATGGGCAAAACCCATTTACCTCTCAAATGCTAACCATAAACGCAACTATTTTGGCATCTCATTTGCTGCGAACGCCAGCAAATTGCAGACATTTGTACGAGTATTTCTGCAACTGTGTATGTGTGATTGTGTGTGCGTATCTGTGGGAGAGTTGGGTGAATGTGTGACAGGCGACAAACAGGCGACGAAGTCGAGGCAGAGGCAATGGCAATGGCGGCGTCGTCGTCAGTGAGACAACCGGAAATACAAAGGCAACTTCCGTGTCGGCGACGCCGAGTTGGTTTGATGTACGGATATATGCGACTACTGTCTGTCATGAGTGATGCTCTCTCTCTCTGCCCTTGGGTGACTGTGTTTGGTGTGTGTGTGTGTGTCGAGCGAAACTTTGTTTATGCTTTTCGTTTATTTTTGCAGCTCCAATGCTTAGGTCCTATGCAGTGTTCAGGGCATACCATTTACGTTATTGTCTTTCATTTTATAATTCGTTTGAAGATTTCTATAGAATGTAATTCATTAAAAAATATGATAAATTGATATTTCGTTTCCATTGTCTTCAACAAATGCTGCTGGCATTGAAACAATTTTTCATGTGGAAATAATAATGTCATAAACTATAAAAAGCCTTTTAGGGCTTAAAGTTTTTATTTTTTGAAGCTGGAGCTGGAAAAAAGGGATAATAAAGCGCGTTAAAGCAGCTGCCATAGCTCAAAGGACAGAACAGACAGGCTGCCACTTATATTACGGATAAGATGGAACACGTGCCCCACTGCCTGCCCCCAGCGTGCCCCGCTTCGTCTGGAGTCTGCGGAGACTGAATATCGTTCAAGGCGGAGTGGGCACACACACACACATATCCACGCAGAGTCATGCATTTTTTGGCATGCAACTCTGTCTGGCATATTGGTTGATTTATGTGGCAATAAGCAGATGCAACCTGCGCAGAAAAAAGATGGCGGCAAAAGGCAGGAACGGAACGTGCAACGCGTAACTGATATGCAACGATTAGCACACACACAAAAAACACATGCGAAGGGGCAGCTCCTGTTTGTGTCAGCCAAACGAAAATGCAATTGGTTTGGACTTTTCGAAAATTACGAGTACAGGATGGGAAACAGTTACTGCAAGTCTTGATCCTGCCCCCCTCAGGAAGGTACTGGCCTGCCCCATTCAAACTTCAACTCGTGTGTCTGCCACTGCCACTGCTGCAATTCCTGGTTTATTGATTTTTGGTGAGGGCTAAGAAAACTATAACTCATTGCAACACATGTTTGCTGGCGCAACTTTACAGCCAGCACCAGGCATCCCCACATCCTCCTCTCCTCTGCGTTCTTGTCAATGTTTTTTTCTGTATGGCCAACAAACTTATCCATTCACCGCAGCCCTTTGAACTTTTGCCTTGGCTGCAAATACGTAAAGTTTAGTGGGAAAAACCGCATTCTGACATTTTGCCAAATTCGATGGTTTTTGCGGTTTGTCCGTTGTATAAACAAACTGTGGGAGATCTCTTAAACGGCCATACCACAGGATGCCTAAAGAGTTGACTTAAATTTTAAAGGCGTGGCTGGTTGCCAATGGAATCCTTTTGATAGGTAGAAGTTTTGTTTAAGGAAAATGGTTTCATTTACATATATAAAGTTAGGGGTAATTTAAAGTGGTAACATACTACTACCATTAAATATTATATACGATATATACTCGTCTTGACTATCACTTCATAATTATTCATATATTCAAATGGCCAATATATTTTGTTTTGGTTTTTTTGGCAAGTGATTTACTAGCTGGCAGTGTACCCAAATGACCCAAAGCACACTATTAGCCATCATAACAAGCAGCGAAGGGGAAAAAATAAACAATTGTTTTAAGTCTACATTTGTTAAACAGTAGAATGCAAATAAAACTGCCCTTGGGACACTGACAGATTGCTGGCCGAATAAAATATGGTTTCACTCGATTTAAATGTCAATGTCAGACAGTTGACTCTGAAGTCCTCGCCAGGAGCTAATAAATATTAAAGCGGCGACCGGCAAGCAGAATGTCAATTGCTGAAATTGAGACAAAGTTGTGGCCTAGGCCAGAAAGGTGGGAGGGAGCGAACTCTAAGCTAAGCGGCTTAGTGAGGGTCGGAGCTGGTTCGTTCGTCAAGCATAACCATAACTATGTTGTAGTTGGTAATAATAGTCGGGCTCAAAAAGGATTAGACGGGACACATTGTTCCGAGAACCACTCGACAGGGGCCAGGAAGTCATAGTAAGGTAGTGGGGCGAGGACAGCACAAGCAGCTTAGACCTAGTCGGTAGGTTTGCCTTGCCTTACAGGATGCTTGATGCGTGATGACAAATTGGTAGAAGACACCATGGAAATGGAATGAACATTATGCAATACAAAGTCAAATATATTCGGTGCTCTTCTGGAGAGCCAACAGTCTCCTGGCGAATCCTTAAAGCCGAAGCGACATTGATTTGCCCTTGCTGGCGCCACACAAAGGAAGCTCACCAAATCAGGTCCGTCCTAGGAAAGGGGATTTCAGCGGTCAAGTGCCCAGCCCCAAGGCAAAATGAAAAAAGTGTTCAATCGACAGAGCTGGAGGCAAGACAGGGCAAAGCAAAAGAGAGAAAGGATAGCCGCAGGTGCTGAATGTCTAGATACCCTTCAGGGTGATGTTTTAAATGAAATTTGTTTGAACTATGCATGAACGCATTAAATTATAGAATATTCTAGCGAAAAACCATGCTTTCCCTTTATCTACATATATGCCATTTACATGGCACCAATGCTCGCATGGCATAGTAATCCAATCTTGGCAGCTTAAGAAATACTTTTTTATGCCTTAAAGGCGTTAAAGTTGTTTAAAGATTCAAGACTTTCGCTGATGTAAACAAGATTTATTTAGTGAAATGAGGAGGCATCCTTCTCTGTGTCTCAAACTTTTAACAAAAATATGTATACCCTTTCCAAGGGCATAATAAACCAACAAACTCCTTACTGGAGCCCAGCCCAGTGAAATGTGAAAGCTGATAACGGCATTAAAGGGTTAAGCTGATGCTGTGCGCTTCCAGTGCAAGTTCAAAGTTCCCAAACAGATGCAATGCCTGAGACAGCTCCTCCTCATTCTACCCCTTATGGGACCATTTTCTGGCCCCCTGATTCTTTCTTCTAGTTCCCGTTCAAGTGACGTTGAATGGTCATCAACGCTGGAGGCTTAGCTTTGATTTACTGCGACGCTTTGACTTCTCAAAAGTGTTGTCCGAGCTGCAAACTTTTGCGCCTGATGCGACGATATGATGAGGCCTTTATCGGGGGACTTGGACCTGCCTACCCATCCCAGTTCGGGCATGCAGAGCACGTTCGGTGCCTTTGATTAAAATTGATGTGCCCTGGGCTTTGTCCGAAAATTTCGCATGCCGTTTATAGTCAAACATAATTTGACCTAAGCCAAGGCATAAGCAAATGTGACAGGCTCCAGTCAGGCATAAAAGCCTGGGTCACACACATACCACCGACTCCGACGATGAGACATAGACATACCAGGTCATGCTTGACTCCGTAATTGAATGGAATAGCAAAAACTCACGCACACCAGAAAATGTTCATCTAAATGCATGGCATATTCGTACGAGTACGAGTCAGTAAGCTGGGGGGAGTATGTCGTGGCGGGTCGGACGGATCACATCCAATGGGGGCAAACGCCTGCACGACTGCAACCCAACTTGTGGACCATAAAAAATATACATAAGCTGAAATAAAATTAAATCGAAATTAGCACAAGACTGCCGGCATCCAACCAGTAAAAAGCAGCAACAGTGGAAAAAATGCTAGAAAAATAGAAAAATACAAATCTGAAAGAAGTCTTACGATTCTGGCAGCGCAAAATATTCATTTAAAGCTGGTACAATTAATTTTTGGAGTCATTTTTTACTTAGCTTTATAGAAAGATAAATTGTTCTAGGATTTTGGATTTAATGTGGTCTGACAGGGATCTAACCAGTAAAAAGTTAAGACAGTGGAACGAACCAGAGAAAATGGGATGCAGAAATTATACAAAAATTTCCAATAAAAATTATAAATTTTGAAATCAAGAAAAAATAGTTAAATGCCAGGTTAAAAAACAGAAAAATCCAAGTATCGTTTACGTTTATATTTATACAATTCCTAATATCATCCCACTGTGCAGTGAGATTTTTATGGGACATAAAAACTTCTCACAACTGTCGCCGGGGCCACTAAACGTCATCATTGCAATGGATTAGCCTTAATGCGCGACTGTAATTTAGCACTGCACTCGTAAAAAAAAACGAAACTGCATCAGGCCATCAAGCAGGGAAAAGTCGTGCGGAGAGCTCATTTGCATGAGGCCAAGGCAGCAGTAACAGGAACTCAATCCTCTGGTTCTGGCACATGGTCAAGGAGGTTTGCCCCCCTTTTGCCAAGCTTCGAGCGTGAATTATTTTTAGTGCATTCTTTCGCTTAAACGCCAGACCAATTGCTGCTGAGTGCAGCGGCAACAAAGAGAGAAAAGAGAGTGCCACAGTAACGTGGAGAAGGCCAAGAGGCTGCTGCGTGCTGCTGCTGCCACCACCCACAGACCGACAAGGACAACAAGGACAAACAACTTGCTGGTTGGCTAAAATGGGATGAGTTTGGGTCTAGTTCTGGTACTGGCTCTGGTCCTGGTACTTGGAGTGCTGTCGTTGGCTTGCCTGTTGACAGTAGAAATTGAGCAACCAAAAATGTGTAAACAAGTTTGTTTGGGCCAAGTGTTACGCATTGGTCTCCTTCTTGGGGCCCTGGGCTCTGGTCTCTGGCAACCTGCTATCGATGTCGGTGTCGTTGCTGCTAGTGCTGCTTTTGTCAGCTCTCGACACTTGCGGGGACACTCTCTGTACGAAAAGTTTAAAAAATAATTTTCCAGCAAAAACAAAAAGAAAACAAAATGATATTTTGCCTGATGTCTGGGCAGACAATATTTGCCGAAATTCTGCAACATGCCTCAAATAAACCAAACAAATTGCCGGGCAACAAGAAACACATAAATCAGAGAACGGCAAGTGACCAATTAGTAGGGAACCACAAAGTACGAAGTCTGAGTAAAGTAGAGTTTTTGGCGGCAATACGAGAATGCCAAACGAATGAAATATTTATGTGTCGTTTCCTCCTGGCAGAATGAGGTCCGGTCCCCAAAAAAGCAATCAATTATTGTAACCAACTGATGGAAGGAAGGAAGGAAGGAAGCAGCTCTCTCGAGATACATCGATAGGCAAATTTAATTCAATTGTTTTTGGGTAGACATATGTAAATGAATGAGTTTATGAAAAAACAAGAGCCATGTGTCAATGACAAATTTATTGCTGAAAGTTCGGAGGAAGTACCATAGCGAGTGGATTATAATATTTTGGCATTGAATAAATAAATGAAAAATATGGAAAAATTCTTTAAAGAATATACTACATACGTTTTTTTGGGTTCATTTTCAACTGCAAGTAGTTCATTAGAAGTTCTATCTTTTGGCTCTGAACAATCGAATTTGTTGATTAAAAAATGTATTTTTTTAATCTCCATTAGCAGAGATTTCGTTGTAGCTCACAAGTTTCCTGTTTCGTTTGCAACCACAAATCGTTCCCCATTTGACACCCAGCATACATAAATTCCCCATGATATGTTCTCTTGAGCTAATGACAAACCCAGACGACAACTACTCTCTCTTTATGTGGCCCATGACATGTCCTGTCACATGAACAAAGCAACGCTCCCAGGGAACATGCCGACATTAGCCAGAACATTCAAAATTGCAAAAAGGCATAGAGCTTGCCGAATTGTGTCAAGTTGATGCTATGCGAATGCCAGAGTGAGAACTGCAGCCAAACTGCAATTAGAGGCAACCAGTTGTCGTGACAATTGCAGGCATCAGTGGAGCAATTTACAGGCAAGTTAGTTTCCCATGCATGTACATACATACGAGCACGAGTACGAGAGCACAATTTAGGCTGTCACAGAGTAGAAGTTTCAACGAAACTTCCGACTAAATGAATGCAATACAAAAGAATGAGAGAAAGTTTCTTTTTTGATGTGTATAGGCAATATTCAGAATTCAATTTTAGTTTTGGCAATTGAAATATTTTCTTGTCTCTTAAAGGTTTTTTTTTCTGTGATTTTTACTCAATTCTTGTAACTTTTGGTTAGTTCTATGCTAAAAATAACGAGTGTTATCCATAATAAAAGCATTGGACGTTGTATACGCATTTTGTAATGATTTCTCAAGCAATATATCTCCCTCCTTTTTTGTGGCAAAACAAAAACCATTAATTTTCCAGCCACAAAACCTTTAATGTCCTTTCTCTCAAATGTCAATGCCCTTTTTGTCCCAGCCCACGGACATTATTCACACGATGCAAAACATTACGCACACGAGCCGTGTGTCTGGCTGACACTTCAATTAGCGACTGCGGTGTACCGCATATGGTGTTTATTCGTACGAATAACAAACTACACGCAGACCTCACCAAATCCCTTGTCAAATGATTTATTTAAAAGGGCAGCGCGTTGATTATTTCACAAACAGGAAACTATTTAGCAATTAGATGGTTGGGCATCCAACAATCGCGCACCCCCCCAAAAAGCATCGGACATATTGTGTGATTGCGAATGCGTCCCCAATTGCAATTGTAATTGCACTCGAAATTTTGTTTGGCAGCTATGGATAAAATGCAGACGCACGAGCATAATGCGACTATCAAAACCGTGTGCTAATTGAAAATGAGAATTCCGCTGACTAGATAAACAGCTTAATGGTCGGCAGATGCATTATTAGGGTGGGTCGAAGGGGAATCATTTTCATAGATACCTAAAGCTTTGTGGTCTTATTTAGATATTAAACTAGCAGAATAATTTCCACAAATTAAAGGTTTAATTCCATACTCTTCATGAGCTTTAAATGAGAAAACCTATTCCTCTGTGATGTTCTTTTTGCTAACATTTTCATAGCCTGCATGAGGTAAACTGTTCATTAAAAATAGTAAAATCCCCAAAAAATCCCCTAAAACCAAATCAATTTAAACATCTGTATGTGCGAGTGTTCTTTGTCGAAAATTCCCAAATGTGCAAGAATTCAATTTGGGAGTACCGACAGATGCCGAACAGAAAAGTTTGTCTGATGCACAAATCCTTTGGGTGGCCTTAAACTTGTATTGATTAAAAAGTGAACTGGCAAAAGCAGCAATAGGGATAGCTTTTGCTCAATCATTTCATTGGTAGTCGCGCAAAAAGAGACCAACACCTGGCACGGAAAAGTTTTGCTCGAACTTTTGCCAGCGGTCTTCAATTAGTTGTGTGCTTATGCCGTTTACGGGAAACATTTGCATAATCCAATCAGGGCATCGAATCTATTCAAATCAAATCAAATAAAATGCAATTTGCACATAATTGCATTGACTTTTGTGTGCTCATGCTCATTGGCAAATGTCACAATTTATGACAATTGAATTCGATTGAAAACATTTCGTTTCGATTCACTGATCACAAAATGAGTTGCAAGCCAGCAGTCTGGGCTGATCGATGGCCTGCTTCTCGGGCATAATAAATTCCATTCACGCAGCAGATTAGCAAACATTTCACTGGACCTCGGATGAGCATCTTCACCTGAGTGGCATTGTTGGGCAAAATGTTGGCCTCTCGACTTGGACTTGGCCCTGGCTCTGACAGCATGTCGCCGTGCTCTCGCATAATTTGTGCCTGTCATGTCGGCAGTTGATTAACAATTGCTGGCCAAAATAGCAGCCCACAAGCGACGCCAGGTGACTTGTGATTTATGTGGGCTAGTGTATCTATTTGGTTGTATCTCCTTTGTTTGCCCTGCTCCCTCAAGTGTGGGTCGAAGACTTGACCCGACTATTAATGGTTTCAAGCAGTTGAGTGGCCACAGAATTTCCTCTGTAAGTTGGGAATTTAATTTTCGTACACTACTTGCTAGTTAGCACTGTGCCGGACGCCTGACTCCCTGGCGATATCAATCATACGCACTGTTTGCCGCAAAACGTTTAGCCATGAATCAGCTAAAATGCTGAGGGCAGCAGAACAATGTAGCCGCTGGCCAACATTTGCAGTAAACTAAATTGCTTTTACTGCTGCGGCTGATGCTACTGGTACTGGTACTGCTACTGCTACTGCTGCTGCTTCTGCTGCCTCTCTTGCCACATGCATGTTAATAAATGTTCGCACCTACACACACTATTACGAGTACACCAATGGATTCATAAATGCACATGCAAGTATGTAGTTGCATGTCAAAAAGCACTTAGGACTCCTGTTTCTATGTGTGTGTTGCTCCTGCTCGTGCTACTGGTCCTCCTCCTGCTGCTGCTGCTGCTGCTGCTGCTGTTGTTGTCGCTTTGGCAACTCTGGCAACAGCTCAAACATTTTGCGTACGCCACTCAGCAAGTAATTACATAACAACAAACCAAAAATAGAAACAACCATGTTGCACAGGCAGACTTTTAGATGCTCTGAATAGTTGGAAGTTTGAGCACATATATCATATGAAAGGACTTTTCGCAGTTATTGAAAACTTATTGCAGTTATAGCTCACAGCTTAAGCGGAAAACGTATGCTGAATTTTAGGACAGCTGTGGTTATTTTTAAATTACATTGATGGATTAAATTTTTGGACTTTACCTACAGTAATTCTGCCCACACTTCAAATATATTTTCATCTACACAAATTCTACTTTCTACTTCTACTGTTCTACCGGAAAACTCCAGAACAAAAGCCAATTGCCCTGGCATCTGATTGAGGAACTCTTTGACTGAGGAACTCACTGACTTAAAACACTGACTGACTCACTGACTGACTGACTGACTGACTGACTCACTGACTGACTGACTGACTGACTGACTCACTGACCGACAAGCTAGCTGCCTTGCCCAAAAGTATATTGCCATTATTAGACTCCCCTGGCTGCACTGCTGTCTGACTTTTTTAAGCTGCTGGGCAGGGTCTGGGTCTTTTGAAGTGTTGCCGCGACTCTGTAGCAGGAGACTTGCAAAACGCATTTTCCCGTACTGCAACATTTTTGACCATGTTGCCGAATTGCAATTTCGCTGGGGGCTGAGGAGGCTGATATTTCAGGCTTTTAAGTTGATTAGAGAGAGCGAGATCGAGGCTACGCAAAAATATTTTACGTAATTAAAACTTGGCTGGCGCTGACGTTGCATAGGAATGCATTTTTTGTTGCCCAACTACAGGCGCTGCAACAATAGGTGGAAGCTGCAGCATAGAAGGGGGACTACAGCTGGGAGTGAAACAATATCTGGTACTGGGACCAGAGATGAGGATAGGAATGGAGCTGGGTGGGACAGGGACTGGAAGCGTGTGTTGCGTAAGCAACATTTTTCGCAATGCTTTTTGCAATTGCATTGTCTGATGCAAAACAAAGCGCGACCACAAAACTAGCGCAACAAACAATAACCAGCAGCAACAACAGCAACAGCAAAAGCAACGAATATTATATCAGGCAAGCAACAAGAACAACGCACAACGACACACAAAATACACACAAAAACACCGAACATATGCCACAGTCTGCGGCTTGTTTGTGTGTGTGTTTATCGTGTATGCCACAAACTACTAAAAACAAGTGGTATAGTACCGATTCGGACTAAGAGATACCCTTTACTAGGTATTGATGTTGATAGCCCATTGGGAACATAATAATTTAATTTAAATCTTAGTAGATAAATTTTTAATAAATATTTCTAGTCAAAGAGCCATGTGTTAACAATACCGTGGGTGGAAGGTGAAGGTGAAAGATAACGTGACAAGCAATTAAAATAAACGTGATCTGACCATATAATCTTCACTGCCCTATCCTTTAAATTCTATCAAATCTATATCGACTCGTCTGCACTCACTTTATTCTGTAAGATTTATCTGTAAGTTACTTTTCCTCAAATACATTATACCCTTGCACACCAAAACGTTGACAGCATAACTACATATGATGGCTATTTGTTCGGCCCTCGTACACGCCGGCCGTGCCGAAAGGGAGAGACTCCCTTTGGCTGGCTTATTTGCCTGGCTAATGTGGAACTTTAAAGTTATAGTTTCGCCGTGACATTTTAAATGCAAATGTTGCACAATTTATGTCGCATCAGTTGACAATTTGCATAAAAATGCTATTCCACAATTTACGAGCAGACACTTGCGGTTAATTTGTGTAGTTAATAAATCAAATTTTATAGTTTTCTGCCTGCACAAACTGCACAAACTGACCATAAAACCAATTGACATAATTGCATTTGAATGGGGCACGAATATCAAATAACTTTGGGGCACACATGGCTGGGCACATCGAAGTTAGCGGAGAGGTGTTTGGATGTTGAAAGGATGCACAGTGTATAATAATTTAATTTGCCATCAATCTGTTGAAGCAAAGACAAATTGGATTAGATAAGGAAATGCTGTTCTCTTTCATAATATTTCTTTTAGTTTAAGCCATTAATGCCTTTTGTATGTTGCCAAACTTAATTTAAGTAAATAAAACGGTTTTCCTGTAGCTCTAAAATGGCATATATCATATAACCAACCAACTGGGGCCTCATTCAGTACGAGTATCAACTTGTCTTCGACTTGGCCAACAATGGCACTTGGTGGGAAACTGGAGACTTGGCCCTCTGTTGCTTCGCTTTGAGAACAAAAGTTTTTGGGACGGCATTCAAGTGGCTGCTGCTGCTGCTGATGCTGCTGTTGGGCAGGGGTTCCGTTCCCGGACAGATCCACTCAGCCTAAAATCGAGGACTTTCCTCTGGCTCGAGGTTCTGGCCACGGCTCTTACTCTGTCTCTGATGCAGGCTCTGGCGAAACTCAATAAAAGAAATATTTTTGTTAGCTCACATAAAGTACTTTCATAGTTGGATGAACTGAAACTCTTGCATGGGGCGTCGTGGCCAAAGTTATAATAGTTTTTCAAGCAAAGCAAATGCAATTCCACTTTTTGAAAAGTTCGTTCAATGGACCAGATTCCCCCAAACCACCCCACATCACTCCAGTTCCCCAGGCTCCTGCTCCTGCTCCTGCTCCATGCCATCTCATCCTGGGGCCCAGTTGTCGTCGAGTGGACTTTGGCCAACAAACAAATGAAGAACATGCGGGTCTCCACTCGAACATCGAACACTGAACGCTGAACAATTCGCATCCGAAAAGTGGCCCGACCAGGCACACAAATTGCTGCGACACTGCTGATAAAACTTACAAAGTACTCTCTGGCCCAATCCCCTTGCAGAAACTTGAGTCAATATTTGAATACCCAAATTGCTGGGACAAGAGCTCTGCAAATATGTGAGCACTCAAGCCATATTTATATTTTAATTATAATATGCATAGATGACCGCAAAACCAAACCACAATCCATTGCTTTGTGCAGCAAGAATATGGATCAGGGAGTTAAACCTCAAATTTGTGGCATATTCCATGAAGCAGCATGAAAATATTCTCACATGAAAAGCTTGTGCATGATTTGCGAATATATTTAACTAAGATTTCAACCAGCGAGAACTGCATCAAAGTGAATTATTAAATTGAGTCATAAGTACTATTTGCTCATCATTTGTTTAGGGCAGTTTTATCGTCTAGCGACTTTTCTTATCCCTCTCTCATCTTTCACCGATTGATTTAATAAATCTCTGGATAACTATTCATCCAATCCTCCAGATAGCCACAACTTTATAAACCATTTGTCTCGCCCCTCAATCGCGACATCGTTAGGAACCATAAGTCTTCAGCTTAAGCAGAACACACTCTAGCTGGCGCACGGAGTCTGCTCTGCTCAATGTGTCCTCTCTTCCCGTAAAGCGATTTAAAAATAACAATAAAATATTGTAGTATACTTTCCAGCACTTACCTTCTACAACTTTTTTCCCGACTCTTGTGCGGATTTACTTCTACTTGTACGAGTATTTTTATAAATGCCAACACCTGCTACACTTTGAAGCGTGGATCACAAGCAACAGCATGGAGGCTTAAAAACTTTACCCCCAAAGGAGATGATGGCAAAGAAAAAAAACTTGTAAAAATAGCTCAGGGTCGTGAAGGGCATCCGTGCTTTAATGATTATGCGGTGTGGATTGCGTAAACGACCACGAGGCGAAAACAATGAATGATGGCTCAAAATTCTGGTTGTCTGTTTTTGGCCCTGAGGCTTTCGTTAAAGTGTAATTAATCTTCTTTAATTTGTAACTTTTCCAGTAATCAGTGTAAATAAATACGCAAATATTTGTGTGTTGTAATCAGTTGGCCTTTTGTTTGGCATAAATTAAAAATAAACTCGATTAATTATGCAAATATTGTCGTTACATTCAGTGAACGGCACATGGCTTTCACCTGTGAGAAGAGTTGAATGGAGGAAAAGTAGAGCATCCTTCTCCGTGCACAAGTGTGTCATGTGAGTTGGAAAATGCTGAGATTCAAAAATTTATAGAAAAGCAACACGGTAAAGTGAAATGCAACTGTCTATGGCTGTCTTGGCAGTCAACGTGCTGCTTGTTTGTTTGCCTGGCTCTCGGCTTGTGTGCCTTTCTTCTTTTGTCAGACTGAGGGTCTGCACGTGTGCGTGTGTGCCTTCTGCTTACGCCATCTTTCTTGCTCAATTTGTAAAACAATTTTGCATACAAATTGCAACAGCAGTCAGTGCAGCCCAGCCCAGCCCAGACAGAGCTAAAGAACCGGAGCAAACCTGCCAGCCACGATACATTCTATAAAAATTCAACGCCAGCCAAGCAAATCACACGAAAAAAAAACAGGGGAAGGAATAAAAGAAAGCGTGGCAAACATGCATGACACTGCATGACAAAAGTAATGAATTACTTAAGTCCCTCGCCCACTGAACACACACACACAACAAGACAAATGGCCCCGATCCACGCGGTTGGGGTTTGGGGTTACTCACAAAAAGCAACACGAAAAAGGTCGTGCCGCTGTCGTGCGATGAGATGTGAATTTGTATGCATTTGTTGGCTCGATTTGAAATGAGCGACAAGCGACTTCCAGTTAATGCAACAGCATCCTTTTTATCCGAAGAAGGATTGCCAGAGTGCAGTGCATTTGCATTTTTAAATCAGAGACCATGATCAAGACGAATTGGTAAGCGTTTATTTGGAAAGTCATGCCATTCACGCTGTAAATCAGAGGAAAGTGCATTTGCTATACATTACGGAAAGTGGAGAAAAGAGTTTCCACCCAGAGGAAATTCAATGCAAACCGAAGTGAAAAGAGAACAACTTGAGATGAAATTTGTGTCAGATAGTTTGTAAATAACTTTTGAGCTTGCAATAAATGTGGAAGCATCATCAAAGGAAAAACAAATTTGTGTGACAGATACTTTGGACGCAAGTCGGTTTAAGTCAAGTATTTCAAATGTTGGAAGAGTTCGAGTAAGAGTACGAGTATAAGTGTGGTACTTGAATTGTAAATGCTCAACATTTTTGAATTCACTGAACTTAACTCTGTGGTCGTGCCTTAAATATCTTAAATTCAACATTTAAAATTTGTCTAACCTTTTCCGACCAAATAACTTTTATTACGTGTTTTTCCCATACAAATAAACGCTATATTAAAGAGAAAATATGTTTAATACGCGTGTTGAAATATTTTCAGAAGCAATATTACAAATAGGCAATCTTTATTTATTTAAATAAAGTCTCAACAAGCAATTAAATAGGGTAAAATGTATCATTGAGCGTTAATAACCTCGCTTGTCAGTCAATATGTTGACACGCAAATAATCAGAATTTTATTCACACATCAAAATGAATTTTAACTACAAAAATGATGTACGAGTATCCCTGCAGCAGTTAAAATTTATAAAAATTTATAAGTTCTCGCCACAGATATTTACATAATTTAAGGGATCTCTCTCGCCGGTAAATTATTTTTAATGGCAGCTTCACACTCAACTCCACTGCACTTCACGCCGTTTACCTGGTAATAGTTGCACTCATTATGGCGCTGTAATTAGCTGCAGCTTAAGGACCAGCAAAGCCGCTGGGTGATCCGGTTCTGGTCGTGGTCCTGGTCATGGTATACGCCTGGCAGTCCGCTGAAATATACCCTAAAGCCATCAAAGGTTTTGCTTACTCTTTCTTTTGTGTTGTCTACAGGCCCGGCCCTAATGAACCGCAGGACAGGAGCCACCAAGGATTTGTACGGAAATATATATAAATATATATAGAATAGGTGCATATCCGTCGTATATCCTGTGGCGCATGGCGCTCGCAAATTAAAGGTTCTCAGCATGCGCAATCTCTTCGCACCATGCCACAGCAAAATTTCCACTCGCTCATCTGCTTTGGATAGAGTTAAGGCACAAGCTTAACCTTACCACACCGCGCAACACCTCACCTAACCACAGCCCACCTCATTGCCAATGCCTGGGAGCTGGCTCCAGTTGCCGCTGGAAAATATTGTCGCATTTTTCAATATGGCAGCTTCCGCTTTTCCGCTGCACAAAAACTTGTTAAGTGTGTGGTTAGCCAGAGCTTCTCTCTCTATTTCAGAGTGTGTGTGTTTTGGCCATAGCTGCTCTCTGTGTGTCTGGGTGCGTGTGTATGTGTTAGACATAGTTCCTCCGTCCGTGTGCGAGAGAGTTTTCTGCTGGTATGAAAAATTCAATTTGTTACACTCTTTATGTTGGCTTTGGCTGTTCATAACAACCGCACACCGTTAAAAGCTTAGATATACTCGTAGCGCGGGACACAATCTCTGTACGAGTGGCAGCATCCTGTTTTGGTTTAGATTCTAATAGTTTGTAGCATAAATTAATGGAATAGACTCTGCAGAGTGTAATCATGGTTAACAAAGGGGTGTGGATAATTTAAACAAAAAGTTAATGAGTGGGAGAACTAATGTATGTGCCTGCTGAGGGATTATAGCGAACAATGTTAAGGGAAAGGAGTAAATAATTCATACCTTTAATTAACGAATTAAATACCATATTAATAAATCGCTTATATCTGCGTAAAGCTTTATTCTTAAGGTTATTTGTGAGGTTATGCTTTCCACAACAATTACTTCCCTCAAAGTATTGTTCCCCATTAAGGTAAAGTTAATTTAAATTCCCTTCCCATTCGCAGGTTACAATTTCATTAAAATAAAAGCCACTTCAAGCCCCTATTAGACGACATAAGCCCATACTCCAAAAAAGAAAAGGGGATTCACTTCACTAAACTATTTAAGGGGTAAAGGTAAATTCCCAGCCAGCGCCACCAAGATTCCACGAAGTTTAAATACTTGAATGAATTTTCGCAATTGCGAAATGCACACTTAAGTTTAATTAAAAGCGCATTAATTAAATGCCGCAACTCAAGCTACAACGATGCCGGTTATAAATTGCAACGAGGCCAGTCAGCGGGAGACTTTTTGCTGTGCACCTCAGCTATCTGCACCCGCAACAATTCTTATAAACTTGAAAGCAATTTGCGTTTCTCATGCACGCAGGTAAATTTATAGCAACCCATTCCGTATTGTTGTTGGGCCGGATTAAAAGTGTTTCTTGCATGCTAATGAAATATGCAACTAAGTGCCGCGGCTTAGGTTCCTAAGCGAGTTAATCGTCCATGGGCCAGGAACTTCTCCACGTTTCTGGCTCTGAGAGGTATACTGAAGGAACGAAAGGGGATGGGGACAGGGACCGGAAGTGTAGGTTACAAGGAAATGGGCGTGTCCTGTGTTTGGTCAAATTGAAATTAAATTATCAGCATTGTTGGTTTACTTTGGCGATAATTATAGTCCATATAATTGCCAGGAAATTACACAAATTAGGGGGTTTATGGTCAAGCAAAATAAACACATACATTCATGTAGGAGGTTGCTAGTACTGCGAGCAAAACATATTAAATGTTATATCTACATATATCCTATAATTATGTGTAAAAGCAAAAACAGATTATTTTGAGATTCAAGTGGAGCTGTGTAAGTGGTTTAATCATTAATAAAAATAAAAAATGAAAAATGCTATTCTACCAATAAAAAAATGTATTTATCCCTTTATTACATTAATTTTCACACAGCCACAGATATATTTCCGTTAAAATACACATAAAATATTTTGTTATCTGATGTAGCGAAAATCATCAAACACCTTTTATCTGCAGTTCAACATTCACATTTGTTGAAAGCAATAAAAGCAGCAAATGTATTGGCATTCCATTTCCCTTTCCTGTGCTTATTATGCGGCCATGCCATGCCGGTTAAGTCCTTGGTTGTCCGCACAAATGTTCCGCAATTTGTTGGCATAACGAAAACAATTCGAGTGGATCTGGATGCACAAAACTGACAAGTTTTTCTTATAGCGCACTAAAAATGAAGACACTAAAGGCAGGGGCCACAAAAGCTTACCCATAGTTGGGGCCAGTTGTTGCTATTATTGTCGCTGTAATGTGGCATGTAGGAAGCAGAAGAAGTGGCACACACACGTAGAGACACACACGTAGCCACTCCATGCACAATGGCATCAAGTAAGTAATACAATAGAAAAAGCAACTCGCGTATGCGTGTATAAAACTTTATTTTTACGACAAAGTGCAAGCAGCAAAGTTGTTAGCAAAAGACTGAAAAGCAACACCAACAATAAGCAGAAGAATGAGAGGCTGGATTCGGGAGTCGAATCTTTAGATACACTTGCGGATCTATCGATGTGGTACTATGATCATTGGGTCTTGGATTTCTTAACAGCGAGAAATTAGAGGAAGGGTGTCAGACAAATACAGATACTGGAGATGACATCTATGTATCTATCTTTTCTGAAAGACAAGAAACTACTTAAACCCATAATACCCTCTCTAAAGGGTATACAAATTTTCGAAGGGACATCCTGTGGCAGTTGTTGTTGCCCCGCAGTTGGATTTTAATTTTTAGCAGCGACATGAGACAAAGTTTTAACTAAAAATTGCATGCCAGAAACTTGAACAGTAGAGGAGCCGAAATTTGATTTTCATTTTTACAGCATCGCAATGTCAGGGCCCTCCTGTGGCACGTAACACGCTGCGTATACGCAATGTGCACGGAACAGTTTCAATTACAACTTCATGAAGGTGCGGCAGAGCGTGGCAATCCAATAAGACCTAACTTTGTTGTAGTTTTTTGTGTCATTTCTGTGCCACCTTTCTCACCTTACACAATTAGCCCCCGGCACTTGATACCTCGATTACAACGATTTGATGGTCCATGATTAATGCGACGACGCCTGTCATGTTGCAACTTTCCGCAAATTTGCCTAACAAATGATCTAAGCGGTGGACACACCCGTAGAACAAGAAATAATGTATTCAACTTCATCGGAGGACGATGGAAAAGTGAAAATGGGAAATGTCACAGTGGTCTCTCAGTGTCCGGAATGAGTGGAAATGAATAACAAAAGGCATGCAAAAAAAGTTGCTTTGATAAATGTGAAGATATGAATTATGAATAATGATGCATATTATTGTTTTCTTGTAAAAACCTGGCATTTATTTATTCTGAATTCTTTTGTGTATGTTAAAATATCCCTTGAAATTGTCATTTATTTTTACTAATGTGGGAAACTTGAGCGAACAATAGCAAAAAGAACAATGGCATTGTTCTTTTATTCCTCTTAAAGGTTTGCTTCTGATTTTTTAAAGTCCTCTCCACAATATTTTAATCAACTTCCACGCTCTGATATAAATTCTCGTATAATCCATCTAACTTATTTTCTTGTTGACACATTCCTAAAGTACACAAAAAAGGTTCAGGACTCGTGCCAATTTATCTAATTCCGCTTGGCCTGCGAGTGCCCTGGGGGAATATTTTATATTTCTGACACAAATCGCAATCGCAACTGACACTGATCCACTGTTCGCAGACTTATCTATAAAATGTTTAAAATATTTAAGTAGCACAAAGTTTTATGGAGCTGTGTGACAACGTCATTTTAAATTGTCTGCTTCCCCCGACAGCCGATTTCGTGTCGGTGTGCCGCCCGAAGTCGAAAGGAAAGTTTGTCAAACTTTTGTTTCAAAAGTCAAAGGCGTACACTTTTGATGAATGAGTTGAATGGGCAGAAACCGAACCAGTGGCAGTTCTAGTAAAATGGACCAGCAGTAGGAGTAAAGTAGCACTGGACCAGTGGTCCAGCAGTTCAGGAATGAGACTCCTTCTCTTTCAGTTCTTATCGCCAGACAGTTGCAAATTTATATGCGCCAGCTTCCTCAAAAGCCAGTCCGAGAGTCGAGAGTGCCGAGAGAATTATATGCTGCCAAGCATTTAAAAACGCATAAATGTATTTTCCGGCGCGCACTCACATAATGGAAAATTTATGAACTAACTGCAGCTGAAAAAAGAATTAATTGCCAAAGTAAAACAAAAACTTGGAGTGTGCAAGTACCAACCAAATTTGTGTCAGCTGCAAAACTATTAAAAAGGCATCTCTGGGAAACAGCCATAACGATGCACCCACAAATCGAGCAGCTCCTGAAACTGGAGCAATTCCTAGAGAGCCCCACCTGCATTTCCGCTGGCCTGGCCACAAAAGGCAACTCCTGCAAAAGGAGGAGCCGAAAACCGAAGCTGACTTCCTGTTTTGTGCCAAGCTCCAACGTTGCTCCGACGTTGCTCCGACGTAGCTCCGAAAATGCGGAAACGTCCATTTTATAGCGGAAATATATTCTTATGCGGAGATGCGGTGATGATTTATGTATGTTTTGGCATTACGTGCTCTGTACCAGTGCAGCTCTTGTGCACCCCTTAGACCCTTTGTGTGCGTTTCGCATTAAATTCCTCTACTTATAGTAGATGTCAAACCACTGGATGTGAATGAAATGTAATTCTAAAAACTGCAGTTTTTATGGTTGCCTAGTAACCAGGTTATTGCTCTGATATGCAGTAAAATAGTTGTTTTCCAATTGAAACTAAAAATGGAAAATGTTGATCTGTTGGCAGTTCGTCTGTGTCTGCCTTTTGATAAAAACTTTACCTCATTTCACGAACTTTACGGTGCCCACCCACCACAGCCAATGGTTATCGGGCGGGAGAAATAAGAGGAAAAATCCACTGACAGAAATGGGTTAAGCTCATACAAATGCTGCAATTATTTGCATGCTCGAGTGTCGAGCATTTTTATTTGCCCCGCTTTTCGTATCCTGTGTTTGTAGAGAAAAAGGGTATATTGAATTCACGAAATATATGGAAATGCTATAGATAGCTTTATCGGATAATTTGAAAATCCAGAATTAAAATGACAAATAGCTAAGGTAGGGGAACAGAAAAAAATAAACTCTGCTGGATTTCGATATCCGGATTGGCCCCACTGAGTACGAGGTAGCTCAATAATAGCACTCTCCTTTGGCTTACGTAATGGTGGCCGGAATGGGAATGGAAAATAGGAACTGCGACCAATAGGAAATGCGACACAAGAGGGATTTCCCCCAGTGCGTGTCTGAGAAAAGCCGCGCATAATTCAGGTTAAGTGCGCTTCATGTGCGTTTATGCTGACATTAAAACACTCACTCAAACACTCACATGCACTCTCAAATACCCACATGCACACTCGTTCACATGCTAATACACTCAGAATGGATATGGATGCGTGGTTGTTGCTTTCTCTATTACAACTGGAAAATTAAAAACTTTTTTATTGAAGTTGAGAGCATGCGTGCGTGCAATGGCAAAATAAAGGGAAAAAATCCAAAAATAATAACAAACTTTTTTGCCGGAGTAAATGCAAAACAAAAATTGTCGCACAAAGAGGAAAACTTACAGCATTTTCCAACGAATAAAAAGTTGATGCAAAAGCGACCCTCACCCTGCGCCGTTAAGCATCGGAAAATAATTAAAAAGTTTTCCGTCGAGCTAATGGAAATTGAATTGCAAGCTCGCCTTGAAGAACGCCCAAACTTCATTAAAATCCATGCTGAATAATTTAAAAACAAATGAATACAATTTGAGTTTGATTTGCTCGCTGGGCAGCAGTTCTAAATGTCAACTGATGTCACAAGTTTTTGCGTGTTTCACCCGGCAGCAAAAAAATTATAAAATATCTACTAATTTTCATTGGGATTTTAATATTATTATGGGGAAACCAAAAGTTTTTTACATGGAAATTTTTGTTGTATTTGTTGTGGAAAGTTTTCGGCTGTGGCTCAATGAACCATAATTCGGTTAAATCTTTTAAAAGCATATATTTTAAATTAAATGCTGGGCATTGTATCGCAACTTATTTAACAAAAAATTGAAATGGCACATGACAAATGAAAATAAACTGACCCTCTGGAATGTGAAATTTATAATGAATTCCACATAACGCAATTTCCAGGTTAACACGCTCCAACATCACCTAAAGGGTGGGACATCGCACCCATGGTCCTGACACTGCGGGTCCTGACTGGACCAGTTGGCATCACACGTCAGTTCACAGGACGTTGCCCACGCGTTGCATGCTTGGTTGCATTTTTTGGCAGCTCGCACGTGCTACCGCTCAACAGCTCCATCTTGCACCACCCCATAGCTGCATACAATTGTTCAAATGCCTTAACAACGGGTATAACTACCTATTTCGGAACTTTTTAGTGCAGAGATGAAAGTAATTTGCATATGTACCTACATAAAGGCGTCTTTCTGTTGCCTTTCTGATTTAAATTCAATTTTTTTCTCGACAAAAATCTATATTTTTAAGGGTATTTCAATATTTGCTATGGAAATCCCAACTCCCTCTCCATTCTTTACTGCTATTTTTCTTTCCACTCGCATTCGTTGGCTCTGGCAGTGCACACGAGTGCCTGGCATAATGCATTTATAAAGGCCGCTGAACAATGCCAAGAGCGAGTCAGATAATTTCATTTTGCTCCTGTGGCTGGCCCTGGCCATGCCATTTACCGCTAACTGTTTGTTTTTTCTCATATTTGGCAATGCTTTACATTTATTTTCGCGCTTACTCCAGCTCTCCCTTTCTCTTAATCCGTTTCCTTTTGTGGCCCTGTCATTAAGCTCGCCTGTGACGCGGCTTTGGTTTGTACATGAAATTTTATGACGAGTGTTGTGCCGTGTCGCCTCTACACGAGCAGATAGTGAATCCGCTGACAGGGAACAGCAACAGGAGCCCCCAACCGGAGAGACAGGCAGGCAGCCAGTCAACGCGAGAGACAGATGCATCAGACAGTGACACTGGCGTCTGCAGGTGAAGGCAAACAATGCAAATATTTGTATGCCCCCGCCATTACTATACAGCACATGGGTGTACTTGTATCGGAGGTGTATCTGCGGTGCTGTACTCGCATAAGGAGTGCCAAGAGCGCGATAAAAAGTAATGTCGCACTTTGTCGCCCATTGTTTGGCAACTTCAGCTGATGTCGGCATTGATTTTCGTTGATTTCTGGGGTTCAACAACAATCAGAGTGTTGTTATATGAAGACATTAGGGTTTAATGGCTAAGTCCACTGATATTGAAAGAAGTGAGCTTGAATTTTAAGAGAAAACTTAAACAATACTAGAGGAATAAATCGCAATTTTATTTTAGAATATTTGCCAATAAATACCAAATGCTGTCCCTTATCTACAGAAATACTTCTCCAGAATATAAAATGTTCTAACGCTTTTTAGTTTTCATCTATAGTTCTTATCGATCTTGTCTTATGATTCCTAGAGTTAACATTTCCTTTTCCTCCTGGTAAACGCTAAAAAGTTCTTTAAAAAATTTAATTTAGTTTCCCTTCTATACAGAATTCCCAATATTTCAAGTTTCTGTTAGGAAAACTTCAGCCCTGCTAATTAATATGAATGAAGTTCTTGCAGTCTGAGCGTAATTGCCCTCGCCTTTGCTTTAGCAACATTGTTCATAATATTCCACTTAGATGGCTCTCACTTTGGGCCATGCTGTGGGTGCTTGTAGCTCCATTTGGCAGACTCTATGTACACGTAGATATGTATATATTTCATTATGTACATATGTATGTATGTAGTTGCATAATTTCAATATGTCCATACTGTTGCCAATAAAATTTGCAAAGCAGAAAAAAGGCAATGGAAAAGTTTTGCCAAGGAAATGAACGATGCAATCATGTTTCCCTCACTCCATCTCTGGGAGTGTTTCGCAGTTTTTGTTTTTATTCGTACTTTGCCACTTTGGGGCATGCAACAAACTTTATTAAAAAGTATGCAAGAAATTTTCGCATCTATACATTTGGCAGAATACCCACAGGGCTGCAGAGGTATCTGGTCGTAGCTGAAGTTTGGAGATGGTTGATTTCCCACCGCCTTTTCCCACTCCCACTCTCTCTCTCTCTCTCTGTTTCTGTTTCTCTGTCTGCAGCCCGTTTTTGCCCATTTTCCTACACAGATTGACATGAATTGGCAAAATGAAATTGCTGTTTCTTGTGATAAATTTCAATGAACATTTTTGCCAAGGCGCAAACATGAAGTAAAAGTACGGGCCACGGCAGGAATTTGCATTCGTTGAGTGCAGTTTTGTGTGTGGCCCGAATAACAGGCTGCGAGGCATGCTAAAAGCCAGTTTGGTGCAAAACGAGACCCGACATAAATTGCATGGCAAATAAATTTAAAATTGCACACAAACTGTGAAGTTTTCTTATTAAATATAATAGACAGATGCTTGAAATTAAAAAAAAAAACATATATTTAAAGATGATTTTGCCATCATGCGATGTCAGTGTTTGTTATTCGTTTTTGGATGCCATCCTTCTACGTTATGAAAGCCTCGTTTGAATTTGTTCATGTTAATATTTTCTCTCTATTTATTCTTAATATTGACAATTCTTTTTAAAGGAAATGTGTGAACGTAATGGCAGGAAAAACTGTTTGAGTTGTTAAGAAAATAAAATGCACGACTGCACTGTTTTCCTTGTTATGCAAATGCGATGGCAGTGGCAGCGGCAACGGCAATGGCAGCCATTGGCAACGGGAAAACTTGGCCTTAACTTTTCAATTTCCATTTTACGCGCTGGAGACAGCTGGCTCGCCCTGGATTGCCACGACCCAGCCCATCCAGTGCAATTAACAAGCTATTAACTAGAGTATGGCCAGGCATTAAACCGTTGACGCTATCCGTATCTCTTCTTGCAGCTGTCGTCTTGGGCAACCACCATAACAGTCTCTCGCTGAGTCCGGCCGAGCATAGCGTTGTGCGCTACACAAACGAATCCCTCATTGTGCAGTGCCGGAGTCCCGATCCGGACGTAAAGCTGCATTGGAAATCGCCGAAAGGGGACATTATACGCGAGCACAAAGGACGCATCCACATTGAGCAAACATCGCCAGGTGAGAATCGGGGTCAGTGTGGGGTTCTGGATAGATAAAATCGGGCAAAACACTAAAGGCAGGTGCGCCAGTTGGACAGAGGGGTGGGAGCAAGAGTAAACAATGCCACAAGCACAACAAACGCAATTAATTGCAATTCCATTACTACATTGTTTCCATCTGAATATTCGAACCTAAAAGGGAATTCAGCAAGTCCGACAAAAAAGGGTATTCAAATATTCGTTTCAAAACTACTTTAAAATAATTATTCAAGATTATTTTATACTCTTTTTCTTTTAAAGTACATTTTAAAAGTGCAACCGGAATTTCAATATAATAATATTCATTTTAAATTACTTTCAAGTTAATAGAAAACTCTTTGATACCCTTACAGTTTTGATTACCAATGGGTATCACCTCGTCGTCTCTTTAGCATTATTTGTCCTCTTTTTTTGTTGTACTTTATGCTTTCGGACTTTGGCCTTTGTTTTTTCGAACCCCATTTAACCTTTTTCCAACATATATTCTATACACAATTTGTTCGTTTTTATTTCTGCTGCTCGTTTGCTTATTCTCTCTTTCTCCGCTGCACAGAACAATTGAAAATCGTTTTCGCCCACATCGCACTGGCGGACAAGGGCAATTGGAGCTGCGAAGCTGCTGAGGGCGGTCTGCATAGTAAATCCTTCGATTTGATTGTATATCGTAAGTGCTGGGAATCGCCCGCAGGGAGTCGAAACTGGTCGGTCGGGCAGTCATTAATATTGCATTGTTTTCTTGCCGCCCACACAGAGAAAATTACATTCACGGAGAACGCCAGCGTGATAACCGTAAAAGAGGGCGACAAAGACAAGACCATATTGTGCGAGGTGAAGGGCGAACCCCAACCAAATATCACCTGGCATTTCAATGGACAGCCCATTAGTGCGGACAGTGAGTTGGCCCGACGATAATGAGCTATGCATTTTACACGACTCCAAATACCCAACCTTTTTTCCATTTCCTCCATTTCTCCCCGCTTTCTTCGAAATGAATTCCATCCTGTAGCGGCAGATGGCTCCAAGTACCGCATCCTGGCCGATGGTTTGCTCATCAACAAGGTAACACAGAATGACACCGGCGAGTACACGTGCCGGGCATACCAAGTGAATTCGATTGCTTCCGATATGCAGGAGCGCACAGTTTTGATGAAAATCGAACGTGAGTGTGATTTATGATTTCCAAACAAGACCAATGGCACGGCACACTGGGACCAGGTGATGGGACAACAGCGATCATAAGAAAATTTTTCCACAATGTTTGCAGCACCATCTTGTCCCAGTGTGCCACATTTTCGGGGGGTTTACCAGTGAAATTACTTGAGCGTCATGCTATTTATTTTTTTTGTGGGGGGTGATGGTTATAAAATTTGTGTGTGCGCTTTGTATGCGGCGCATTGGGCGGTAAATAGTTTTTGAGCACGAAAAATGCTGGAATTACATTCGCTTAGAGCCGCTTTTTGATGAATGCTGATGTTCGCTTGCGGGGGTCCGCTCTGTGTGCCCTGGTCAGTCAGGTCAGTGGGCGTGGCACACATGCAGCTAATGGCTTAACTTGCCCAAACAGCCTCGCAGCGAGGATTGATTGTGATTTATGGCTGGCGCACATGATTTTTCCATTTTTGCTGGCATACCTTTGAGCCGCCACTTGTCAGCTGTCAGCAGACCTCATCCTCACTGCAAGCTGCAGTTGACCTCAGGCTCGCTGCAACGGACCAAACGTCAGCTTCTGAACTGCTTACTGAAGAATTGTGTTTAAAATTTAATTAAAACAAGCTGTAATTGATTCCGCACAGACAAACCCTTTTGGACGCACAAACAGTTCGTGAGCATGCAGTTTGCGTACATCAACGGGACAGCGTCCATCATGTGTGAAGCGCAGGCGGAGCCGCCGGCCACCTTCACGTGGCACCGGAAGCAGAAGCGACTGCACAGCAACGAGCGGCTCTACACCATCGAGGGAGACCACAACTGGTCCCAGCTGACGGTCCATGTGCTGAACGCCAGTGTATTTGACAACTATCGCTGCCGGGCCACCAATCACCTGGGCAGCATTGAGCGGACCAAACGTCTGGAGCAGGGCGACAAGCCCCCATCGCCAATCACGTTCCAGCTACGCGGCTTCAACTCGAACACCTTCGATGTGGATGTTAGTGCCCCGCGGGGACCCGAGGACCGCGGACCCATGGAGGTGAACGGCTTCCGGATCGAGTACATGTCCGAGCTGGAGTTCAAGTCGGATGCGGGCAAGTGGACCAATGCCAGGCGCAAGGACTTCCCCTTCGAAGAGGGTAAGTGATACGAGTGCGAGTATGTTATAATGCCTGCCACACGCTTCACTCCGCCCGACAGGTGCCACTTTTCTCATTACCAACCTGGAACCCGACACCACCTACCTGATGAGGGCCGCCTCCCGTAATCTTGCCGGCTTCAGTGACTTTACCAAAGTAGAGAAGTACAAGACGCTGTCACTGGAGCCGCGCGTGTCTTCGGCGCTGCCCCAATCCACACCTCTGTGCTTCGGTCTGATGGCTATGATGTGTCTGACACTACGGCTGGGTTATTGAATCTGTATCTGCAGGCGGATGACGGATAATGGATGAGAGATGACGGATGATGGATGACGGATAACGTTGGACAGGCGATGCACCTAGCGGAACCGTGGCGAGCCCTTTACCCCCCCATGTGCTTTGTTTAGCTTTAAGGCGTGTCCGTGTGGGCACATTTCTGTCTGATTTGCTTTGCCCAAGTTCTTGGTTTATCCGACTGTTGATACAACCCCAAAAACCAATGTTTTAGTTAAGTTTAGTACGAGTCTCTCATTAGCTTTGAACTTGCTTAAGGACTATAACTATAGTTGAAAAAGTATAAAATATTTATGCAACACATATAGGAATATTTATATTTACAAAAAAAATCCTCATAGTGCTTAAATGGAATAACAAAGTGCAACTTTCGATTTGCGATGCAGTGAACCAGAAGCTTCTCACAAATCTACCAAACGGAACCCTTTATCTTCCCGTTTGCTCAACATTTTTGGGTATGCAAATCTTAGCCGAATATTAATCCAAAAAACAAAAACTTTACTTCTTTGAGCTTGAGCGTTGGCCGCTAAACTAGATTTTGTTGCCAAATCTTGAGTATATAATCTAAAAAGTTGCCAAATCGCAAAGATATATTCCAAAAGTTGCCAAAAAAAAAAATATATATATATTCTACATAAGCCTTTAAGAGAAGAGATTCCAGCTGATAAAAAAACATTCCCTTCAACATTTTTCTATGTATGTAAGAACACCAGCCTCATAAACTATAAAATAAAACAAAAAAAAGTAAATTAAATCTATCTCTAAAGATATTTAAAAGACTCATCACTACAAACTCTCTCCAAAAAAGATACCCTGTGAGCGCATCAAACAATAAATACCAACATAAAAGAGCTTAGAAAAGCATTTGAATATTTATATTACATATACCGGAGCCAAAGCAACATAAATATACATGTACATTTCCAAGAAAAACATAAATTGAAATGATAAAATACTATAAAATACACAATGAAAAGGGGATGCCAAATGACCGTTTACCACATTTTGTGGCTGAAATATTTGAACCTTTATGAATAAAAATACTTCAAACTCATAGAAGAGGAATGTAACCTAGCCAAAGATTAAATGTTTTGTGGTTTTCGTGTAACAATTGTGTGTGAGCCAAAATAAAAGTTATTATGGATACAGTAAATAAATGTTGTACATTTTATGCTTAATAAATTGCGGCAAAAATATAAAAATATTGCGCATAGAAAAGGCAAAGTACGAATTGAGGTGAGTAAGCATGTACATATGTATGTATATTCATATTGAATAGCCTTTTATATGGATATATTATGATTTCTATTAATTTCCACGAATACAAACTAGAATCGGATTTGCCTGTTTCTAAACTTCAAATTGTATCTGTTTTCTGTTTCTCTGTCATTTTTGTAAACTGTTTTGTACACAAGCAACGTCATCCATTTCAGTTCAAATAGTTTTAGGTACCCATTGTATAAATTGTTTGTTCATAAATTCGTCGTATTTTTTCTTAATCAGCGAATAATCCTAACCATGGACAATCCATGTACAAAATCTATGGGTGCTCATGGTTTAGGTGTTTCGTATGAAATTAAAGGCAAAAAGCACAGTAAATATCATTCAGAATGGTTGCAGCTTTATCAGAGGTGTGACTGTCTTGAGTCTAATGCATTTAATTATAATCGCAACTAACCTTAACAATTTTCTTCATTCAGAGGAGGCTGTTCAACTAAACCAGGCTCGTCCAAGGGATTTCAGGTGGGTCAACTTGGTGGCCATGATAAAAGTCATCAGTCATCAGAGGTGAATGACGTTGACAGCCTGAGAAACATTGATAAGCAGTACAAAAATGTTTCAAGCCCTGTCTTGGGTAAGCTGGATTCATAACCAAAAGTTTGAGAGTGATTCTAAAATGGCTGATTCTAGTTTCTGAAACTATCTATGCCCGATACATGGCGGCTTTGAAGCGCGTGGAGGCTTTAGCACCTACAACAGTTGCGAAAAAACGAAAAAATAGAGTCAAACAGCCACGTATTTCCGCTGGAGCCGCCCGCAATAATAATCCAAGCACAAGTACATTACCAGGTATACTCTTACCGACCAACAGGACCGCTGTACCTGTCGGGTCTCAGTCTGTGCCAAGTTTTAAGCCGGTAGCAAAATGTCCCTCTTCTGCTAGCACCAACAGCGGAATGTTTCAGCTAAGCTGTGGATGTTTTGAACGGATGCCAGCAGCAAACTGCATTGGGGCTTCGACCAATAATAATCTGGCTCTTGTGAAAACAGAGCCACAACCGGATGCATTTACACAAACGTCAGCAGGGCTGAAGTCTGAATCCTCGAATTTTTCATACTGTTCGTGTACTCATCTAACAACCGCAACCGAACCCAAATCTGGAGCCTCCACAACTAGTCAGAAAGTCAAATCAGCTAGCCATTGCCATTATTGCAAAAGACCTATTATAGTGGTGCCCGCGGGGGAAGGAGTGCCACACATTAAGCATGGCCTCAAGCAGAAGTCAATAGAAAATGACCAATCTAAGACCAAACTGATATCAGATAAACGAATCGATAGCGCAAAGATAAAGCAAGAAAAAAAACCTCTCAGTCCCCAGTTTTCACTGCCAAAATTCCACACAGAGAACACATCGTCGGAACTTCCTTCGTGCTCATGTCCACAGGTAGACACAGGTACACAGGTAAATCCACAGACGCCTTCCGACCTTCGGTTAATATCTGAAATATCCAAGCAGTTGAGCGAGCTGAACAGAAAGTTGGATACATTGCAAAAGACAGAGATATTCGATATGCGTCATCAGATGGATAGCCTCAGCGCCAATATGCAGTCACTGAACAAAAAGTTTGTGGACAAGGGTATGAAGACAGAGTCATCGGAATGTTTTTGTGATGCAACAGAGCAGACGAAAAGCTCGGGGCATGCACTGAAAGCCTCAAAGAGTCTACAGTTTTCCCCAGAGGATCCAAGGAAAAAGGCGTTGGAGGTTAAGGATCGCTCATCGAGTCATTGCGAGTTCTGTAAGGATAAGAATCTGCCAGTTCTGAACAGATTCCACTGCCAGCTTGTCGCGCTCATTGGTGACCTCAAATTCAGTGAAGTTTTGATGTCGATCCTGCTGCGGCGCGACAATATCTACCATGTGCGGGTGCACGATATGATCCACGACAAAGTTCTGGGCTGTTTCTTGGTAACCGATGCAGGCATCGAGGAGGCCATCAAGCTGGGTGTCTTCGAGCAGACAATGACATTCAGTGTGGTCGATGTGCGGAACACGCTCACACCAAGAAAAGGCGCCCTGGGCATTGCATTCGAGTTCTCCGACGAGAAGCGACAAATCGGTGGTTGCGACCCTGCAGGGGGCATTAAGTTGAAGCCTCCTACCGACTGTGTTGAGGAGACAGATACCTGAAGGACTAAACAACCAAATTATACTTATATTCCATCCTAGTAGTAATTTTATTGGACACTAAACATTTCCCAGAACTTCACAGAATAAATGGTATATCAAGATAAAATCTACAATTTTCGTGTTCCATGGTTAGCAGAGAGTTCAATAACTGGAATGTGGATGCACCCCATAGGTACATCTCCACAAATGCAATCAAACCAAGTGGCAATATTGACTGCCTCACCTTTGTCAGTGTCTGCCGTCGAACAAAAGCAATTTTTGATTTGTTGCACCGAACCGGACCAGAGGCCCCGATGTGCGGTAGGCCCAGGACATCCCACAGGCGCCAGACCATCAGACCTCTAGCCGCCCGACCGCCCGACCGCATGTCAAACTGTTCATTTTGGCAAACAGCGGTTTGTCAATCAGCCACGTCAACTGGGGCTCAACCAAAGGCCCGCATATGTCTGTGTCCGCTTTGGCGGCATGGGGAGACCCGGTACGAGTACTCGTATAGACGCTGCCATTGCTGACAGCCGCATAAATCAGATGAATGCCAAGCGACGGCTGCTGATTCAAATGCTGATGCGGATGCTGATGCATCTGTGGCTCCGATGGCATATTGTGCGCACTGACTTTTATTGCCAGACCGCGCGTTAAATATTTTCTCTGTACCCGTTCCTATTTACCAGTCATACACACATAGACATAGCCATGGATGCGTCTCATCAGCAGCAGAATCGCAATCCGCATTTACCATTCGCGTCACAATGAACCCCAGAACAATAGAAGCTTACGTTATTTAGTCTGCCAATAGGCGCGGTTCAACACAATCTGCCCGCTTCGTAATTCCACGCACATTTTGGAAAATTGTTTTCTATTGCCAAAACATCAGCTAAGATTGAATTTTAAGAGCGGATCGTCTGTTTTGTTAGGAGGCTTGCATAGTGGGTGAGTGCGATATTCACGAGGACTTTCTGACGTTTTGTGATTTAAATTGCAGTTGCCAGTATCTCTATAAATAATCCCTATCCATAGCTTAAAAATCCCTATGTTATTTTAAATGGTTTTAAGCATGCTCAATGAATTGTATGAATTTTGTATTCTCTGAAATGAGGCATTTTATTGCACCACTTTTCTCCTAGTCCAGAAATTAAACTTAAAGGCTCGTATATTGTTTTTTATGAGCCTTGTGAACTTTGATCTTTCAACTACTCTTTGCCAAAATGGGTCTCTTTAAACCAGCTCTGCCCAACACAAAAGCAAAAGAAAAGTCTATCTGCCGCGAAAAAAATAGCATTCGGCCATTTCAGGCATTAAACCGCCCACTCAGGTCAGGCACCGCGCACGCTTTTAGACCAAATCGACGCTTGGCCCCAGTTTATTTTTCCATCCGCCATCTAAAGCCACTCGAGAGAGCATCTGCAACTGGCGCTGTCGTGTGTGAGTCCATTCGGGCAATGCAATTTCCATGTCAGCGGCCGTTTTTCTTTTTCCCTTTTTTTTTATGTTTCCTTCTCGTCATCGCCGTTTCATTTGGCTTATCGATAGTGCAACATTCAACAATTTTCACCCGCATAGGGGCTGGGCTTTAAATTGAAATGAAGTAAAAAAACGGAAAAGAAATCGACTTTATTGTCTGCATACTTGCATATTAGGAAAACGGAATGACTTCTGAGGTAAGCCGTGAGAATGAGCGATTGAAGAGTTTTTCACGTAATTGATTTTCATAGGTTTTATTCAAATCAACTAACGGCATCACTGTCAAGAGTGAGATAGTGAAACATTGATAATATTTATAACATTTGTCTGTGATAGTTTACAGTCATCCCTTGGCCTAAGTACTAAGCCATTAATTTGAGCGTTCTGGCTAATAATTTGTTGGGTCACGGTTAGCCTGGTCAAGTACTAATATCCCATTATTCATTTAAGCAAACACTTCTATATATTGATATAAAAATTCATCAAAAATAAATTAAATTCAGTCTTAATGAAGAGACGTGTACTTTCAAGCACGACTGTAGTCCGGCTGACTTCCGCTATTAGGAATTGCAATCAGTGCCTCATTATCCCGAGCATGTTCCACACGCTGTTCAAGATTTACCACTCGCCAAGTCCTTGGGTCGGGATGACGATGACCCTCCCCTCTGGACGGATGCTTTGCGGTGCCCCTCGCCATGTCAATAAATGGGCGCCGGGCATTAAATTGTAATTTTTTAATTACACACAAAAGATTTAATGACTGCGGTGGTAATAACACACAACAGACGTTGCCACGCCCCAGTGCCCTGGCCGCCTTTGAGGGCATAGCAGCAGCAGCATCAGCTTCGCTTTTGCCGAACAGCTAGCGCGGAAAAGTATGCAACGCTTAATTACATAAACGCTGCTGCCCCGAAGCCGGAGTTGAGACGGGACGGAAGGAACGGAACGGGACTTGACTCTTCTCCCATCCATGCACAAGAAAAGTCCCAGCACAGACGGAAAACTGAGAGAAATCTCTCGAGCTGGAGTGCTACATCGAGATAATAAGAAAATGGGGAAAATTAAATTGTTTTTCTGTGCGCGCGCCAAGTGACCAATTAAAGCGAACAGCAAAAAGTCCCCAAGTCCAAGCTGGAGCAACAGCCCCCGGACTGGGACTCTACATCCTCGGAATATGGTTCTCCTTTTTGCTTTCTATACTTCTACGGCTTCTGCTTCTGCTTATTAGCTACTGTGATTTGCTTGAAGTACGAGTATTTGTCCCACTGACTGGAAGTACCCCATCGTTGGCCTTGTCTGTTTGTTTAGCAATAAAAATCGTTTCGCTCTCTCTAATGATGCCACAGCAATGCGGCGGCTGGCTAAATTAGCGCCATGGGCCTTTCAGCAGTCAACAGTCAAGAGTCGTAGAATATGCTGTTTCTTATCCGACCCATAAACCACCATTGCCCTCCGCACAGTCGTAAATAAAACTTTCTCGAGAACTAACTAATATGCCAGAAGTGGGGGCCACACAAATCTTCTATAAAGTAAATGCGCCCGCTGCATTGGAATCCTGTTACCGGCTCCTCCACACTCCTCTTTGCTGGCTTTGCTACTTTTGCCGGCCCTGGCTGCTCTTGTTGCCGCTGTTGTTGAATGTTTTTCGTGTGTTTGCTGTTTGTTGCCAACACACTAATTACCGCAATTAATTATGCTGCCTCGGGGAACAGAGCGGTATGGAGTGGAGTGGAGTGTAGTGCAGTGTAGTCCAGGACTAGTCCGGAGCAGGCTAAACCAAAGCTAAAGCCCGTCCAATTCCTTGCTGGCAGTATGATGTCGTTACTGCTGCCATTGTTGCTCGAGTGGGAGGTAGGCTTCCCTTTTGACTCGAACTTTAACAGAGGCTATATACGAGTGGGTATACATACCATACATACGAGCATGTGCATGGGTTTGGGCTTACACCCTGTACATTCCTGTGTGCACATTTTAAACAGCTTTTACGCGTTTTGTGCTTCGGTCTCAAAGCGCATATTAAATGCTTCGCTTGCCATCCCCACACACACACACACACACAAACACACGGGCACACATGGAGAGCAGCGCGGCAATTTAATTCTCTTAGCCAAATGATTTTAACCACATTACAAAAATTGCTCGTTTTCGCCGTTTGAGCGGTTCCAATTGAATGCTAGTTAAATGTAAAGTGATTAAAATAAAGCAGGTTATGTTAAGAAATTTAATTAACTGAAAAGTGGAGTTGTGATTTTGGGAATTATTTTTAAAATTTTTTATTTTTGCTTGGTACGACTCATTGACCCATCAACCCACTAAACAAGTGGATATTCATGCATAGACATATCCAGTTCAGAGATTCAAATCGGAATTTAGGCGTTGGCATAATGCATTAACTTTCGTAGATTTTACATCCGTTTGTCTCTTTCCTGACCAAAATTCATTTAATATAATTTATTGTACACTACATAACACAATAGCCATTATTATGATGAAACAATACGCTTTACAACTTATTGTTAATCAAGGATTTCTGATTACCATACTAAAAAAGCCATTAATAAATACGAGAATAATAAATTATATATAGAAGAACAAAATTCAATGGTTATTATTTAATAAATACATCCTATATATCAACTTTACGCAAAATAAGTATATTTCTACCCTTAAAATACTTTCCACCTTAAAATTTGTGACAAATAATATACAATATTTTATAAAAGTCAGATATTGCGGTCCCAGGCTTAATTCGCTTCAAATATTTCAGCATAAGGCGATTGTCACACATGCAACAGAGCATACACATGAATGTCCCCTCAATATATATGTAAAGCCCTATCGAAAAAGTATCCATTATCACTTACATACGAGTGAATGCAGGCAGGGAAAATCTTCATTGATACTTTAAGCCCTTTAAGTGGCGAGTGCACTCAAATCCAGAGATTTTCCAATGAAATTTCCACTCTCCACTAGCAGTGCCCATTGCGAAATCACTAAGCGGCCATTAAGCAAATCAAAGAGTGTCATGAGTATTGTAGCAGCGGAGAAAATAATTTTGCACCCGACGACGATGACTCCACGAGCAAATGGCAAAACATGCATGAAAATTGAAAATTATGTTTGAAATGCACTCAGTGTCAACAGCAAAGGCAACAGCTGGAGCTCCCACAGAGCCGGAACACCGACAAGAGTGCAGGAGAAAGGACTTCCATATGCTGTTCTGACACTGCCACGTTTGTTTCTGTCAACGCAATGAAGTGCAACATTTCTATACGAGTGTGTGTGTGGGTGTGTGTGTGTCTGGGTTCTTTGAATGTGTGTTTGGTTCATGTGAATGTAGTGGGAACACACGATTCATACATATGTATGTACATACAAACAAGCACCTTGAAGCCACTTCATATTGTAAATTTGGTAGAAAATATTTTTAGTGTCGCAAGGATATCCGCAATGACTGCCACCTCTGCTCCCACATCTGCTCTCACTTTTCCATCCATTTTGGATCCTTACCGACTCCTGCATGGAATCGTTCTCCCTCTCCTGTTCTGGCAGGAACTGCCATTGTTGGTTGCTTACCTTTCTGTATATTGCAGCAGCAAGTGCTGTTCCTGCTCCTTCTTCTGGGTCTTGCACTCCTGGCACCTGTTTGCCTGTGCACCTTTTGTGGTCTCCTGATGTCCTGGAGTGCTTTTGTATGCATCCTAATGCAATCCTTGTTACTGCGTTTGTTTGATTGCTTCCGCAAGCAATCCTGCCTGCCACAGTGTGCTAGCTCTGATTTGTACTATTTAATTACTACAAAATAGTTAGCATATTTACTGTCATAGCATATTTACTATTACAAAGGGACTCTGTTACAGTTTAAGGGAAAAAAGGCAGAGAAGGTTTAATTATGAGATTGTTTTGAATAACAGAAGGAGAGCCATAAAAGGCGAACAAGTAATTTTCTGAAAACGGTTGCTCCTTTACGAAACCCCAAACATTAATCAAGTACAATTATCACCTTCACCCACTGTGAGCAGAGTAACGTTCGAAATGCCATATCCCATCTAAGAAGTAGCACACCCAGTTAATTCAGCCAATTCCAATTGAGTTATATTAAATTGTAAGAAAAAATATCTGCACAGGGCTTCCATTTAACTGGCTCACTCGTACTCGTACTCATAGCTTGCTCCCTCTATCGAAAGTATATTTGCCCGGCACATAAACAAGTTGCACGAGCAGCTGCACTTGACTAAACAATACACAAACTATAGATGGATATACAGCAGAATGCATCCGAGGGGATCGAACGGAGCTAAGGGACTTCAAATTCGATTTCAAGCCAGGCCACACTCGAAAAACCAAACTCACAGAAGTTGGCGGAGCTGCAGAGGAAACTGAAGATCTGGCCAGGGATTTTTTTGGGCTACTCATAAAGCCATATTTATATATATGGCAAAATAAAAAGCTGAGAAACAACAATAAGCGAAAGTTATAAGACGTTTGTGTGGGTCTGGAAATCCCCGACTGGCTGCACATGATTTTGGTCGAGTTGTCGCTCAAGCACGCAGCCAATCAATATCAATCGCAATTCAATTTCAGTTTCATCTTCAAGCCAGAAGTCAGACCCGAGCCAGGAGCAGGCGTCTGCTCCTTCTGTTCCTGTTGTTGTCTGGCTTTTGCGATTTGAAAAATAGCAAAGTGCACTTTGCACCGAGCAGCAGCAGCAGCAACTGCAGCAACAACATTTGATGGTAAATTACTTTAGGGAGATTTGTGTGCTGGAACCGAGGCAACTGGCGCACATAATGAGCAGCTGCGGAGACGAAAGCCAAGCAGCCAGATTTCAGCCCACTTCGATGGGGAACCAGAATGCAGAGCAGCTCGGAGACGAGACGAGACCAAAATGGTGAACCGGATGGGGACCAGGCACGATAACGATGAGTAGCAACTGATTTGTGAGCCGCTGGCGCTGGCATTTGTGAAGCCCAAACCCAAGTCCCAATCTAGAACTGGAGCTGAAGCTGGAGCTGGGGTTGGCGGGTGCCAATGTTTGCGTAAATTTGCGCAAGATTTGTTGCCATCAAACGAGCGTCGAAATTTGCGGGTGATTAATGCGTTTGAGTGAGCGTTGCAAATGCATTTCGCCTGTCAAAGGACTCGCGCACCCCAGGACTTGACTCCATGCGGTGGAGTGATGAATGCCAGAGCAGTGTGCAGGTGGAGCAACAGGCAGTGGCTGTCAGTGGTTCACGAGCTTTGATTATTAATGGTCCGCCAAAGTATTTTGCCAGACTGACATGCAAATTATAAAACTTTGCCACTGTCAACTTGAGAACTACAACTTGCCTGTCATTTGCCAGCAACCAACTCATAAAGGGAGCTCATAAAACTACTCCGCACTGCAGACAGGAACCAGAAAGTCAAACGACGACACCAGGATGGCGCAAACGAATAAGCAGACAAACTGGCAGTCCAATGACTGCACTTTCTTGCCAGACAGCACGAGGGAAACTTACCCCAAAACAGACTATAAACTAAACTAAACAAATGGCTACAAAGGAGGAGAGAGCTGGCTAGCAGACACCAAATCTTAAATACACTCTCAGGTTGGCTTTCAGAGGGATAACATTTCAGGTTTCAGTTGAGGGTTTCAACACAACACACCTGTTGTTGCAGCTTGCAGCTGAAATGAACTACTGATTTAATCATCATTTATTTACTTTTTACTCTCAAATATTCACTACAAAAACACAACAAAAGTTCACATAATCCTCAAAAAGAATACCCTATACAAATAAAAGCAAAACACCCACATGGGACCTTCGTCCTTGTTGGCTCTGGGCAAATAGTGTAGCATACATTATGACCTCTGACGCTGGAGTCCAAAAAAAACAATGACAATGCCACAACCGAAATAAGTATCAAATGAAGTTAGCCGCAGCCGGAGTATATTAGGGCCACCTGTTACCTGCTTGCCACTGTCGGTTCTAATGGACCTGCCAGCAGACAAACTGGAAAACAAATACGCTCTAAACCGAAACATAAGCCTTTGTGCCATTATTCGTTTACACAACGGCCAGGACGAGCGAGTGGAAGTGCACAAACTGAAGCCAGGGTCGCACATAGACAGAAATGCTTGGTTTTCAATTTCTCCCTCTCTTAGGGTTTCTCAATCTCTGCAATTCTCTGACTGCTTACCTTTTCATTAGCACAATTATTATGGTAAATTTCAAACAGAACTTTGATTCAATTTTCAGCTGCAAGTTGTCAGTAGTTATTTGCCTCT
The DNA here is from genome assembly GCA_035043285.1 of Drosophila subsilvestris. Lineage (NCBI taxonomy): Eukaryota > Metazoa > Arthropoda > Insecta > Diptera > Drosophilidae > Drosophila > Drosophila subsilvestris. The sequence goes on from JAWNNB010000960.1 coordinate 3,128,129, forward strand.
AGAAGGCACATTTAAATATATAAATAAACAATTGTATAATCCTGGCCTTTCTTATGGAAAATTCATCAATAATTATCTCGACCTCTTGAAACTTTCCCGTTCTTTCTTCACACCATCCTTCAATCCATCAATCGACAACATCTATCGTTGAACGGAGCCAACTGACCACAAAAATAGTTTTTCCAGAAACATTTCAACAACTTTTATACGAATTTCCTTTAGATTTTTGTTTTATTTGGCATTTGCTGTTCATTTTTTTGTTTCACTTGCCCGCAAAATTATTGAAAAATGTTTTGCCATGCAAATATTTGTAAATCAAGCGGAAACAGAATTACGAGCAACTTCCTGGTCGCGTAAACTCTTTTCTCGTTCGTAAAAAGGCATAAAAAAGAGCCCTACCAATGGCGTGTCCAGAGGTGATTTAATCATTAGCTTAAAAGGGGGTGTGAGCTTAGTTTTATAGCGTTTGAATACTATATACTGTGTCCATAATGTGTATCCAAAATATTCAAGTTCTTTATTCGAAAAGACCCCCATTGCATGAATGCGCCGTCCTTGTAACATTGCAATTGGCATAGACGCCGCTGATGGCTACCCAAGTGAATCCTCAAATATCACGCAGACATCCGAGTGACCGACTATGGCCGTTGGCTCACCTTTGGCCAGGAACACGAACAGGAAGGGAAATGGGAAGGAGTAGGTGTAGGTGTAGGAAGTGTAGGGGTTTCAGCTTTGGGTTAATGTTCCATATTGAAATGTTCGAGTTAGCATGTGCGGGGCCCATCGGGCACGAGATGATTTTTTTCACCTTTTTTTCCCATTAAGCCCTCATTTGTTTGTTTGTTCATTTGTTTGTTTGTACTTTGCGGTGGCTCTGGCTGTTGCTGTTGGTGTTTTGAACTTTAGCAGGTGTTTGAACTTGTATTTGAGTGTATTTAAGTGTGCGGTTGGTGGCACGGAAGTATTGCTAGGCAATTGTGGACCCCAGTGCGAATGAACCAAGCTGTGCAAATATGTGGTGTACAACATTGCATAGACATACGACAGTAGGTAGGAGTAAATGTAAATTCTGAATCAAATGTGTTTTGAAGGGATACAATTTCACACTTCACGTAAAATGTCCTAAAAGATTTTTTTACGCGTAAGCTTTTTACGCTCCAGAATTAACAAAGATTTTATCATAAAAAAACCAAGTAAAATAAGATACAATCGTGTATAATGTATGCCGATCATGTTGGTCATGTAACTCCCAGACACCAGATTACAAAGGTTTATAGTTTATGTTCTAATTTACAATAATCTATATATGTATATATCTCGCATAACCAGTCTTAAAGATATAATTAGCTATTAGAAATAAAACTGGGGCAGAAATCCAGTTCTTGTGTAAACAGTGATGCAGCGAAAGTGTCATTTTGAGTAGAAAACCAAAATCTAAGGCTATTGGCGATAGCAGCTGAAGGCAGAAATCATCTCCTGGACCATAAAAAAAGCCGCGTCCGGTTTAGCTTACTAAATTAATAATTTCTTAATAATAATTAATAATTTAGTCTGCACGAGAAAATTTTTGCTTTTATGTCTGGGCGCTTTACAATAAATATTTTAAGTTCAACTTTGTTGCCTGCGTTTTCCTATGTATTGTATTTTTGTTGTTGTTTGATACAATACTTCTAATAGTCATATTACCATAGATAATAAATAAATAAATAATAAAATAAATAAAAAACAATTCGGTTTTTTCCAGGCACACCCGATTTCAACGGACAAAAGCTAATAGTTACTAAAGCTCTCATTTAGCCAATACCCAAACCCACCGCAAGCTTAGTATCCTCAAGCTTTTAAGGGTTGTGTTTGTGTACCTGCTAAAATAGGTGCTAACATGGTGCACCCTGTGGTTTTGTGCCTTGTCGCCATCTATTACTTGCTTTATAGTTTTAAAAATGAATTAATCGTTTTTTTAACAAAAAAATTTAATAAGAATAGACAATACAAAAAGTTAAAGAAATTAATTTTCACTTAAATCAAATTCGTGAAAATTCGAGTCCGCAGAAAATTTTAAATATTTTGTATTAATTTATTCTGCATATGCCAACTGAAGTGTTATTGAACATTCAAATAGTTGTTATATTCAATCGTTTTGATGTCCTTTACTCTTCAAACACAACTCATCATTGAATAATTTAAGTGTCTACTAATTGCTTACGCTCCTAGACACAAAAGCATTTGGCCTCTAATCTCCTTGGGTACACCAATTTACTCAATGCCCAAAGAATGTCGCTAAGATACATACATATGTATGACAGGTGAAAAGCAGGACATTCCATGCTTAATTACAATTGACATACTAATAATTAGGGGTCACCTCAAACCTGGCCTAAGAATGTCAGGTGGAATACTTGGCTGCCCATCGAGTATACGACGTACTGGTATTTATTTGTTGATTCCACAGAACACGCACGTGTTCTCGGGATGTGGTGGTACTTGAAACTGGTATGCCTTGACGCACCACGGACCACGGACCACACCACCCAACCCAACGTGGCTGAATTAAGTTGGTGGTTTTTGTGGCTGGGCTACAAGTGCTTTAATTCCGAATTAAAAAAAACGAATTTCGAAATTCACACACGTTCTGGTTCTGGTTCTGTATGAGCATGTGTGCGCGCGGGCGCTCGCTTTGACACACGACATGGGGGGCACAGAACCACAATTGAATTATAAAGTTTATCGCATGCAATTCGCAAAACTCACTAAAGGAGCAGCACGAATGCATTTTTAACTTGCCAACCACTCTCCTCTTGAGTGGGCTGGCTCCGCTGCTGGGGAATTTCTTTGTGCATTTCTAAGCGGGGAAGAAGCCAACAAACGAAACTCAACTGTGGCATTTTCGGGTGCAAAGTGAAATGGTTTTAGCTTTTCGAAACAGCTACCGAGGCATCCTGGAGGATAGCCACAAAAAATGCACACAAAAAGTAAAAAGGAGCTCAGCATTCATCCAAGATGACGGCAAAAGGAAAGTCTGTCAGTGTGTCAGTGTTCTGATGAATAAAGCAAAGACCCCGCTAGATTTCTGTGCACCGATTGGATTACGATTCTACAAAGAGTTATTTTTTTTTTATTATTCTTACCTTTTTTTTCTTTAAAGATTTTTGAGTTTACCTTCCCCAAAAGGTGTGCTTTAATTGATGAATTTTAGAGTTTCCGTAGTCAATCCTCCTCCTCCCCGATGATTAGCTATCGCGTGAGTTTTATTGCGCATACGCCACGTGTGCCGGTTTGGCATTAACGGAAGCCCCTCCTCTCCTTGGAGGAGAAAATACCCTCATTAAATTACTAAGTAGATTTCAGCTTTAAGTCGCTGCCAAACTCTCGATTTATGTGCTCTGATAAGATAGCATATGATGAGGAGCAGAATGGTGAACAACTGAGGTCAGCGCTCGATTTTCATTCTCTTTTTATTCGCCCACAGTTCGGTGGCTACTACTCTGAGCAATTGCAGCCGTCTGAGACAGATTTGGCTGTGCTTATTTGTACAATAGCCTCGGCGTTTTGTCTTAAAGACCGCCAGTTGGCAGGGACGACCCGTACCCGTCCACGGACGCACACAAAAGCCGCAGCCCACACGCACAGACAGACTCAAACTCCCAGTCAATAAGTTAGCTCGAGTCCTGTCCTGTTCTGTGTCCTGTGTAGCGTCCTGTCCTGTGTGGTCATGTCCCTGGCTGTGGCTGTGGCTGGAAGTGAAACTGGGGACTGCGGCCATGGCATTGTCATTCTGGTCGACCATGGTATTCAATTATGCAAAGAGCTGGCAACAACAATGCGAAAGGCTACATGAAAATTATGTTTTAATTTTTAAGCGTACAAAAACAATGAAAGGGAATACCGAAACGGCAGCTACAACAAAATTGGACCGCTACGAGACGCATCAAACAACATTAAAAAGTCAGGAGTTTGTTGGAAAAGCCGACCCACCAAACACAGAGACACAGCAACGACATACAGATGCTCAGAGGACAACAACTGAAAAGACAGAAGGATGAACAGTGGGTAGAATTGTTGAGAGATGTGGGTAAAACTTTGGGAGCTTACTTTGGGACCACTCGGAGAATAAGTGCATTTCTAGGAAATTCATTTCCACAAAAATGTAAACGATTAAAGCCTCAGTCAAGTGAACACTGTCTGAGCTTAAGAACATTTCTCTGAAATACTGCCTGAAATATTTGTACGGAAATATACATTTATAGAATTCTGTAGAAACTCTAGAAGAGAATTTTTTAAGCACAGTTTCTGATTAACAATTATCACTATGACTGTAATAAATTTAAACTAAAATTTACACCACACGAACACATTTCCGTGGCTTCCAGAATTTGTACAACTTACAGCTTAATAATGTCTGATCAACTATTTTTGAGGAACTCTTTCGGACTTTACTTTTGCGCAGCTTACCAAGATTTAAGCCGAATAAACTCACAAAGACGTGCCCCATTGTATGGCAACCAATTCGCTGGCCAGCTAACCAGCATCAGCTGTCTTTTAAGTGCCCAGGACATTGGCCACGGATGGCATTGTTTGGCTGGAACCAGACTCTGCAGCGAAAGGAGCAGAACGTCACATAATCAAGAGGGTTTTGTGAGGGTCCAGGTCCAGTCAGACGCAGATCCCATGAAGCCGCCGTCGGGTAACGCACTAAATCGGATTAGCCCAGAATTATCCTTGTTGGCATTTATTTTGACTGTGAGCGCACATATATAAATATATTTATATATATATACTATATATGTATATGCACAGTAGGAGTTTGGAGCAACTTGTTTGCTGGCCACTCAACTTCACTCCGCAGGACCCTTGTGCCCCACACACTTCCCCAACAAGAAGAAAGAAAAACGAGGGAAAATAAAAATAATGTCAACTTCCGTTTTGCTTAGCCAACTTTTGACGCCATCGTCTGTTGTATTTCTGTTGTTTTAAGTTTCTTTGTTTTCCCCTCTTTCTTTTCTTTATACTTTGAATTGCAAATCTTTCGTTTCTTTATTTTTGGTTGTTTTACTTTTTATTTTCATTTCATTGTGGGGCATAATGAGGCGCGAGTGGCATGAGCATGCGTGCCCCATTGTCATTTGGAGCCGTTGGCAGTCCTCAACAGAGAGCTCGAGTACGAGTACTGGCATTTGAATTGCGGCAAGTACATTGCTCAATGCTGGTGCCACACGGACGCACGGCAGCCACGTAAATCTATTAACACCTCACGTCTGACTGAAAGATAAGCCGCACCGCTGTAGCAGTCAGACCCACAACCACAGATGGGGGATGCCATCGACGAAGGTGTCGAAGTGTGTGCGGTAAATGAAGCATTTTGGAAAGGGCGGCACGTACTCGATGGAGGTCGAGTTTGTAGGCTTGTTTCAACCAAACCCCAAGGCCCCCAGTCTCGCACCCACACCAATAACCACATCAAAAGGCAATCGCAAGCACGCGTTCGCACAACTTTTTCAACTAATTTACATAGAGTTCTTGACGCCATACCTACGTGACCATGCAATTTGCATTTGCCTCGGTCCTGGCTCCTGGCTGCAACTTTTAAACCAACACCCACCCCTCCACCTCAATTTACTTTCTCTGTGCTTATCTGAAGCTGTCTGAAAGTGCGTTTAAAGTAAACACGAAGATTCCTTCCGAGGAAGCTGGCATCAGTTTAAGATTGATTAAGACGTATCTATTGTCGAACACGTTGGCTGGCCCTTAATGCCTTGGCACGTAGCCTCAGATGCCTGGCAGGCCCTGAAGTATTTTAGCTTAACCATTTTATACAGCTGATGTAATGGGAATACCTATAGAAGAGTATATAGGGATTACGTGGAACAATACAAAAGGAGTCGTTTTAAGCTCTTTAATTGTATCTTTGCACAAGCAACACATAATTTGGAATAGAATAAATAAATAGATCAACAAGGTCAACATTAAGGTTAATATCTGAATTCCCATTCATCCTATTATCTTTTAGTAGCCATTCATTTTGGGAAGAACACCAGGAAGTGCCTTGAAAGAGGTAACACCGATTCGAACCACCAAAAACAGCCAGCTACCTCCCATCCGTACATTTAAATATGTACATATACCCTTATATCGTGGCTTGGGTGTTCGTGATAAAATCACATCTATAAACATTAATCGCTCTTTTATGAAGTATAATAAATTTTGCGTTACACGTTGGCCCGCAATTTAACGCTTTTTTCCACAGAGAAGGACTGCCGTTTGTTCGGCGCTTAAAGGAAACGGAAAATAAAGAAAATCCTTTAGGTTTTAGTTTCTCTAAAAATAGCTTTATTTATATTTGATTGGTACCCAGTTTTGGTTTTTCGGTTTTTCTTTGTTTCTAGTGTTGCTGTGTGAGTTTTTGAGTTGCTGCTCAGTGGCATTTGGATGCAAACAACATGAACCAACAATTAGTAAATACATACAGATAATCCTTATATGAATATCATATAACAATCACGAGTTGTTTTATGTTATTGGGTTTGATGGAGTACTTATTTCAACAATCTAAGCAATATACATTCATATACAGATAAATAATTATCAATGTAATAAACATTCTATCGAACTCTATCCTCTCTAAATACGTGTAAATTTGATTGGTGTTTGATTTATGCCTAGAATCGAATTGAATCAATAAATAAATAAATATATTTCATTAAATGTATTTCTTATATGAATAGAATTTCTATGTACTCTGTTCTGTTTTTTTTTTTAGTATTTCCATTTTACAAATATTTGCCATGCACTTGTCTCATTGTGTTTCGGGGATTCTTACAGAATTTTACAATTCCATTGTCTGCTGCAGCGCGGCCATTGATTTTTGTTTTTGTTTGCCCTGAAAATTGATTTACAAAACCGAAATCTCCCCCGCTTCAGGCAGCTCACAAAAAGTTGTATATCGTTCAGTTAATTGGCATTAAGTATGCAGAACATACAAAATAAAAATGAAAACATTACCATAAAATATGTAAGGTTTTAATTTTGCTTTACATTTTTTTTTACGAACGGTAGCATATGAATTGTTAATATTAAACCGAATTTATCCGGTCTTAAAAGCATATTTTAATTTGCAAAAAAAAATTAAATGGTAATGCCATTTCAATTTAACCGAAACATAATACTTATAATTATTCATTTCGACCTTGCAATAAATTCATTTCCAACCAATTACTGTATTTTATTATTACAGGCAGCATTTCGTCGAGTCAGCTTAATGAAAATAAATGTGTTATATGTATGTATGTGGGGAAGCGGGAAAGTCAGCTTAAATATATGGCGGAGACCTGGAAAACGGAATAACTTTTGCTGTGAGTTAGTCCTCCACAAAACACTACTAATTGACCCATAATATTATTTCATTTTGTGACTACTTGAAAAACTTGTTGTGAGTATTTCTAACTTTTCGGGAACCTAATTTTGTTTAATTAAAATGTACAAAAACTTTGTTGATTGAAATTCATTGTTTGCTCATTTATTTCCTCGGCATATTTTGTTTTATTTTATTTAATGGTATTTTTGATTGAATAAACCATAGTTTTAAAATAGATTGTTCATCCTTTGTTTAGTTATATTTTCATTGGTCACATGTTGCTCGTTTGTTGTTCGTTTTTAGTTTGTGTTTTTTATTTTGCTTAGGTACTGTGCTGTGAAAACCTTGAAATGAACAAACGGAAACCTAGAGACATTTCTAATAGATTTATATTTGTTAAGGTATGTATGTTTCAGTGTTTGATTTAACAAGAATGTGTTTTATTGCTTTTGTTTTAGCACTTGCCTGGCGAGGCTTTTAACTTAATTACGAAGGCTAAATTCATATGGAACTACAACCTAACTGCCTTGCTCCCAGCACCAAGTCCTTCTCGATCTCAGCCTAGTCGTAATGTTAACTCAAGGATTTATGTATTTAGATAACTTTAGTATATGATAAATAATGTGTGTGTGTCTATACAGTGACTATAATTTACAGGCCTAAAAAGTCTTAACTGGCTTTATACGCTAGTTATATTCTCCATATAAGTTTTGCTGAACTCTAATAGTTGAAATTCTCTATATATGTATATATCTCTATATTTTTTCTTTAATTCCTTTTACATTAGTATTGTATATGCAGCATAATTAACTTTGATTATACACATGAAGATAAACATTGCATCCTTTGCATTTTCTTTAATTATAATACAATGCTAATTGGGTTACCTCTTCCTCTTACCTCTGTTTCTTGTTTTATTTCTGGCTCGCTTCTAGAATTTCTTCTATATTTTTCTTTCTTTGGATTCTTCTTTGGGTTTCTTGTCTATAGTTTTTTGTTCGCTATATGTTTCTGTCTCAAATTTTGATGGCTTTCAGTGACTCTGCTGGAACATCTTATTCATACATTTTTCTGGCTCTGTTTCTTCTCCTTTTAGAGGTTTATACCTCCTTGTATAACATGTTATATTGGTATGAATGAATATATCTTATTCTTAGCTTAGTAATTGATATAAGTAGTGTATGATTGTGTCTGTGTTCTGGAGCTTAAACACTATCGGCCTGCTCTCAGAGATAGTTGGGCCTGGAGACGCAGCACAGTAGGCTCATGTTCTTGCAGATATAGTTCTGGCGCCTCTTGGCCTGCCAGGGTCCAGTGGTGTCCAGGGCTGCGTTCCTTTCTGCAAACAGAAAATGAAAGAGTAGCCGACATTTAGTTTGATTAATGAATGATAGGCTGTGTGAGTCCCTGAATACAACAGCACAAACAGAGAGACACATTTACACTAATGGCTGGGTCGCCGCTTTGCCCTTTTTTGTATGCTGTACAATTTTGTTTGCCCAACGGCCTCCGGTCTCGTCCCCGCTGAGTGCCACTGTCGTCGGGCCTTGGCTAAATATCAAAGTGCACGACTATGGCAATGCAACAGCAGCAACAGTCACTGTAATGGGGAGCCTGCGCATACGAGTAGTACTCACCCAAATATGCCTCATGTTGTGGCATGTACTCCTGCAGGTCGGAGAGCAGAACGGCAATGTCCTGCGAGTCTTTGGTTATGCTGCACAATTCCTCCTCATTGAAGTCGGGCGTAAATTGTTTGCACAACAATATTTGGCTTATGACATTCCCCAGATTCGAGGGCCCCGCGCGGTTCTCTATGGTGCGAAAAAGCAGACATAAATCAGTATAAAGTGATAAGCTAAAGTGATATCCCACAGTCACGTGGTTTCCCGAACCCCTGCCTCCTCTACACTTGCAACTTGCACCACACAAAACCGGGACAGAGCAGCGATGCCGCAAGTTGGGACTCTATTCACAAATCTCCTTTGCAAATGCAATAAAATGAATTATTTTGTTTGGCTTTGCCACAGCCACAAACAAGAACTCGCATTTATTTGTTTCATTCATTTTTATGCAAACATTTTCCTTTGATGTTTGCTTTTGCTTTTCCTTTTCTTTTTTTTAACATCTATTTATTTGCGTGTTTTTCCCAGCCTTTTTTGTTGCTTCATTAGATGGTGGGAAATATTCGGGCTCTTTGATGTTTTGTTCCACTGACTCTTTTATTCCTCAAAACTTATTTTGGCCTTGACATTTGGCTAATTTAAAAGCCAAATATTTATGACTTTGATTTGGTGAAATTTACTCGCATGTACAACTTTAAAACCTTCAATTACAAATAAATAAACATTAACTTGTCAATGCTGCCACATTCACAAATGTGAATTTTGTGACTTTGTCGCATTTGATTGATGCCTGCAGTCTCTCCGATCATGCGTCAATCTTCATGGAAAAATAGTCGAATTAATTACTTAGTGAATCTGCCATTTCAAAAACTATTGAGCTTCTAACTTCAATCCACTGCAATCCATGTTAGTGTATATGCAATATTCATATATCAAATACAAATACATTGAGTGTACGAATTGGCTATGGCATCATTCATTGCCTGTTAGTTCCCTTGATACCCTTGGCTCGAAGTGTACAAGGGTGTGTTGTATTTGTAAAGATGTATAAGTCTTGGCTATTTATTAGTCAGACTTATACATCTTTACAAATACAACTCTTCGTATATGCTTAAATATTCTTCTCTGGATCTTCAATTCGTTTCATAGTTTAATCATAGTGTTAGGTACCAGCTAGTACCCCCAATACCCAGCAGTATCCTATTCTTGTTTCGTTTGAAGCACTGCAATCCAATGAATTTTTGCTTGCATGGCAATAATTAAAGGCCCACATAAAGCATAAAGCTGTCTTTTCCCCGCTGATATTGCGAATAATTTTTGTTGGAAATTACAACAGCAAAAATAAAGAAAAAAAAAACGTTTTCAATTTTTGAATTTTTTATAGTCTTTTCTGCGTTGATGGCATTTTCATGGCACTGCAGAAATTTTTGTTGGTTTCCACGGGGAGGGTAACGGATGGGGAGGAGATGGCCATAAATTGGATGCAACAACAGGGCCAGGACCAAAAGCCCCCACCTGACTCTGGCAGAAACTCTGTGAATATTTATTTTCACTCTCTCTCTTCTCACTGCGTATTGACAGCGGGTATCCAGCCTCAGTGCAGCGGTTGCAATTTAAAAATTTATGATCAGCAATTGGCATTTGCCATTTGCCATTTGCCATTCGCATTTGTATTCCCCGACAATTGCCATGGTCAGCACGGGCACAAATCAGTCAGAATTCGTGTCCACGTTCATGTGCATATTTGCACTCGCACGTCCACGTTAAACATGGCCAAAGAATGCCAATCAGAGCGAGCTGCACTCGAGTGGAATGCAACTTCACTGCCAAACAATTGTTGAACGTGTGTGCCTCCGAGTGTCTGTTTGCTGAGGAGATGGTAAGTGAGTGGGCGAGTGAATGAATGAATGCTGCCTTGACACAGGGAGACGGTATTTCCACTGAGCAATGGGGAAAAAAGTTCCAAACTAAAGGAAATATAAGCATAAGCGCTTTCAGAATACATATTTTTGTCCTTTCATTCAATATTAAAATATAAATACTATCTAATGTCAATCAGTATAAATCGGCTATTAATTAATTCGCTTATTGTACGCTGCTTACCATCTATGTATGAAACTTTGAAGGATGCTAGTCGAACACGTTTTTGGTTACTAATTAAGATAACCTTGCTCCATTTCCATTTGTTGGGCACAATAAATTACAAGCTAATCTGATTTCAAATGTTCTACAATTATTCAACATTACTGAATCCAATTGGCAACGGAAGCACCCAGTTTGTACCAATTATGTAGCCCGAAACCCAACTCCAAGTGCCAGGGTCCATGTCTGACTTTGACATTTGCTAACAACAGCAAATTTTCAATGACCCGCAACTGCAAGGCGACAGCTGAAACATGTCTCCTGCCAACGAGCAACCCAACCAAAACTCAACCAAAGCCCCACAAGTCCCCAGCGATGGGTGCGGTGTGGGTGCACCACCCATGTAGGGCACATCGTGCGTTGGTGCGGAATTAAACTTACCATAATAGCCCGACATATCCATTGGCACGACCTGTATGAGACGATAACTTTTCACAAGTTCACGTAGGAATAACTGGGCCATGTAGAACACTATCACCAAGTGCGGGTTGTCGGTGAGTATGCCATCGGCCATGGCGCTGCAAAAATAAAAAAAACAATGGCAATGCAAGGTAATATGAACATCGGGACTCTTTTTTGCTATTTGTATATATGTATGTATATATGTATATTACGATTGCATATATGTACATACATATGTGTGTGGGAGATTGCAGAGCTGGAATGCCGCATTGTGTGGGCCACATTTGTGGCACGCCAAATTGCATGCGGAAATTGTGGAATGAAATTTATATGAATTTATGACATTTTTTATGACGTGGGTGAGAGCTCAGAACGAGGGTCATCATGTGGCGACAAACTAATTCATTTCCGTCCGACATTTAAAACGACATTTTCGATTTTTTAATCTGCAGTTCAACTTGGTGTTTTTATGCAGCAATTGATTTTTGGATATAGCCCAAATTTTATACAATTTATGGGTTTTTAAACCAAATTAGGGAACATCTACTGAAGCAAGAAGACATAGTAATATTCCCCCAAAATATATTGGACATTAAAGAAAATTATAACGTATAACCCGGATAATGCACCATTAATTTCAATTGGTCACTGGTGGATGAGTAAGCTATAATTTTGTGTAATCTATGATCAACACCAGAAACCAATTTTAATTTTACGCCCTCCCAACCCAAAATAATTTATGCAATTGTACGAGAGCATTCTCGATTTGGATTCGCAGCGAACAGTGGCATAATTCATTTGGAAAACAGCCGGAATTTACAGTCGGTTCGCTTAGTTGACATTAATTTCAGTTTTAGAAGGAGCACTGCGACACAGAACGGGGCAATTATGAGTGGGGTATGAAAAACTCACTCCCAAGTCGCAGGGAATGGGACCCGAATATAAATTGCCATAAACATATTTACAGCAACACAGGAATAAATTCAATTTGTAAAATTGCTTTTGCATTGCCTAAACTCTGTGGAGCAAGCGGTGCCGCATAGCTGGAAATGAGAAATATATATTTTACCAGAATTACACCCCCATTCCAACTGACACTAAAAGTGTTGCCGTGTCTTCTGACTCCGACTCCGACCTACTTCTGGCAGGCATTAAAGCAAATAAATTGCGAATTAATCTTTCCCAAGGTGTTTTTCTGTGTGTGTGTGTAGGTCTACACATCTGAGAGTGTGGGAGAGTTTTTGTAGAGGATTCAGCTCAAAGCGATTTAGATGTGGGTTCGTTGTGCTCTCAAGCGGAAGTTAATTGGTGGTGGAGTAGGCTAAGGACCATTTTTATTTTGAGTGTGGTTTTCGCTTACGAAAAAGTTCCAAATATCTGGAAAGCAAAAGGGCTGCTTAGAATTATTTATAATTTCGAAGGAAATTAAGAATTATTAAATATTAAGCTCAAGTTGATTTGTGTTTAGCCTACACCACGGCTAAGGTGTGTATTTTAATTGTTGTTTTTGTTTAAAAAGAGTTCCGAATATGTGGGAAGCTAAGGGCTGTTTCTGAGGAAATTAATAATTTGGGAAACAATTTACGCACATATTTGGGAAGACTGTTCAGTCGATTAGTATTAATTAATTTTTAATTATTAATTTCCTCAGAAATTATTAATTATACTAATCGACTAAACAGTCCTTTTGCTTCCCAAATATGTCGGAAGTACAGTTGTATGTGGAAGTATCCCACATATTTAGGAGGAAGAAGGGCTTTTTGGTCAATTAGTATGAGTCAATTAATTAATAATTAACAATTATTTTCTTCAGAAATGAATAATAATATGTACTAAGCGCCTAATTAGCACATTTGCTTCCCACATTTTTGGGACTTTTTTTTTTTTTTTTAAAAACCACAGTTAAATTATGCCTGAGCTCACTATTAAATACGTTCCACCTGTTCCCTCGAATTATGATACCCTCTCGTATTGCTGTTTTAAACATTACCATTGATTGAAACAACCAAAAAAAAAGAACAATTTCAGAACATTTAATATGCTTAAAATGTAATCAAATTAATGCTAAGCGATTTTCTGTGAAAAACTGCAAGCTGTAAATGCCAGAGAGCAAATGTTTTAATGATTTCCCCACTTTTCTCTTCCTTTGTGGATGGGACCATCTCTCGTTATTCTGGCAGATTGCGGTGCGCGGACATTAACGTGGGTCATTTTCACCAACAACACCAACAAAATCGCAATAATAAGTTGAAGCAACGAAACAAAATCTGCAAAGCGTCCAAAAACCCCCCAAAAAAAAAATGAAGGCTAGGAGCGAAGGGCAAACAGAACAGAGGAAACCCAAAAAAAAAGAAGGAAAATTGGGAACGGGCAGACCATTGTCAGCAGCTGGTCTTGATTACAGTTCGGACGTTACATTCATTTATTGCAAATAACAGTGAAATATTTTTTATTTTTCCCCACTGCTAGACCCAACGCGAAACGACCCAAGGAAATTCTGGGGAAAATTGCAGAAATATACGCAGGGACGAAGGTTTATAAAGCGCTTTTATCAAAGGATCTCAATGCCGTTTTGTCTGCCCAATCGAAGTTATTAACTGCAGCCTGTATAAAGTTGTTAAAATGGCCGCCATTTACGACGTTGTCCATCCAACCAGCAGACATCTAAGGGAAACAAAATTCCTAAAAATGAAAGTCTTCAGCTACGTGACAGGAAGATCCGTCTGGACAAAACTTGACCCAGTTTCACGGATGGTGTGGGGGGACGGAGTCCAGTCTTTCAATAATTTGCTGTCATTTTCACTAACATGACCACAGAACATCATCCTGTGTCCCGGAACCGGCATCAAGTGTCGAAATAATAAACGAAATTGCCGACAGCGACAATAAAACAATGCAACAAAAGCAGAAGGAGCAGCAAATCCAAGGACTGTGGAATGGAATTGTGTAGATGCGCAGAACTAGGAGTAATGGAAGTTATATTAGGGAAATGTGGTCCTTTTATCTTTTTTCATCCATAGTCTTAATAATACTTAATCCGTAATTTCCTCTCCAAGTCTCAGATATTTCATATACAAAAAATATTAAATCAGTATATTTATTTCCAGAGTTCTATTTTTCCATACCAAACAATCAATTCTCTTCTTTTCCTTCTATATAAATTGATCTTTAAACGTTCCAAGCCACCGAATCTCAGATCTACATATATTCCCTAGTAAAATTTTATCATAACTATCCACCGCTTAAATTTCTTGGACTTCTCTCAGATTCATTCCATTTTTCCCGCTTCTGTCCCACCGTGATGATGTGGTCGCAGCAGTTGCAGGAAACATAAAATTTCCGACACATAGCCAAAGACAACGCCATCGACGACGTCTATGAGATTGGCTTTGGCTTTGATGGGCTACCCGAGGGGCACAATCCTTGTGTTATGTTCATCTCTCGGGCCGTAACCAATTGTGTGCCGTGGGAGTGCTACCACCGCACTGAGACTACTGCCAAGGACGAACGACTCTGAGCAGACGTCCGAGTATTATTTACAGACGAAATGCGCTTATACAAACATGACGTTGCATAGTCCAGCAGACGGGATTGGTAAGGGGCCCAGAGCCTAGGATTTTGGTTACTTACTTAATGTCAAAACAGCAGATCCAAGGCGAAGACAGTAGTTAAAACAAAGGCGACGGCAGCGACGGCTGCGACGGCGATAGTAATTTAACAACAACTAACAACTGCACATAACTACAGGACAAACAGCAAAACAAATGCGAAGTAAGCGAAGGCAAATAGACAGATGGATAGATAACAGGAAGACAAACTCAAACACGGGAAATGGACCGACCGTCGCCTCCAAGGATATGTATGTACGACTGGGCAAACAAACAACCAGGCAAACAACTATCAGTCACTTAAGGCAGTTGGCAAAGTGCTGCCACCCTCTCGAGCCTCGGGAAGGGAATATGGAACTGAAGGTGGAAGTGGAAATGGGAATGACTCGAGCAAAGCGAATGTCAGAGTGTGTCTATTCCAAGGTAGTCGCAGTCGAGCCGAGCATTTTGCTCTGTCTGTCTTTCGCGCCCTCGAAGGGAAAGCCAAAACATTTGCTGGCATGTGGTCCACCAGGTATTACAACTTTGTCATGATGTTTGACTAAGGAAACCATAAAAGTGGTAGCTAAATGGGACTTCTAGTTATACTAAAAGTAAACTTTGCGCGTTCTGCTTGAAGGTGGTTTGCTTACAAAATATGTAAAGGAAATTTCCATAAGCCCCCACCAAAATCTTCAGACAATTTCAAGATCTCCCAATTATTATCATAAAAATTGCCTGGGAGAGTACTTTTTTCCTTTAGGGTATTCAGTATTCTTTATGGCAAGACTGCCAACTTAATGTATTTCTTGCTTTCTTGTTCTTTTATCTCTCTTTCTTGTTGTGTGTGTGTGTGTGTGTGGTGTGAGTTTTATTTTGACTTTGGCTGTCTGACATGCATGTATGTTATGCATGTGTTTACAAAACATAAAACAGCAGCAAACAACAAAACAACGAAACACTGTCTGAAAGTTTTGGCTGTGTCATTGTCAAGTTGCGTCTAAAGTTTTTCCTTCCTCCACTCGATTTTTGCTTCCTTTTGTTCATTTTTGGTAGCATACTTTGTGCTTTTTTTAACTTTTACTTTCAATTTAACTTTCAGCCCCAGCTGAGGACCTTGAAGCAGCGGCAGCCTCTGTCGCTTTGCTAATTCATTGTCGTCACTCATACGCCATGTGCGCCCATTTGAAAATGGAACCTGCTCAATGGTATTCCGAAATGTAGGCGGACGACAGAGTCAAGCTGCTCGTTCGGAGTCGTTCATTTGTGTCAATAAAGCAGAAATTAATTGAAATCTCTTTTTTTTGGGCTGCTGTTTTTGCTGCTGTCTCTGGCTTGGCAGTCAGCCAATCATCAATTCAACTGTCGTTTTCTCCAGACTTGCTCTTACTTTTGCTTTCATTCTTTGCCATTTCCTTGGGGTCCTGCACTTTTGCCTACGACACACACACACATCCATACATATTGACGAAATGCTGATGCGAATGCTCGTCTCGTTATATTGACATTTCTCCACTCTAGAGTGACATTTAAAGCGTCTGCTCGATAATAAATCACATTGTCATATGCCGCCAGGGTGTGCTTAAAAAGTTCTACCCCCAAAAAAAAAAACCCATATGACTGACACCTAACACTCTGACAGGACAAGCACGTTCTATGGTTTGTGTGTCGGAAATTACAAATATTTTATGTATATGAAATTTTCCTCAAGTTGTTTGTTAAAAAAAAAAAAGTTTGTTGGTCTCTATCTTTCTCCCTCTGTCTCTGGCTCTGTCTCTGCCATTTTTTGGGGTGCAATAATGGCATATGTTTGGCATCCACATGGGATTTCAATTTTGTAACATTTTATGCTTCAGCCAGGGCATAAATCAATAAATTGAAGTCGGTAAACAGACAGCCCAGAGCTGGGGGACGGACCCCCGAAAAGTCAACGGGAATGTTAAAGTTTTGCTCGATTCCAGATGAGACACAACTCAAACTGGAGGTCTCTAGAGTGCATCTATAGCATATTGATCGGTGGCAGCTGGTGCGAGTGCCAATGTAACAATCGAGCTCCCTTGCTGAACAACTTTTCCTTTCACACAATACTTTTCCTATGTAGCTGCAATCGCACATATTTCCTTTCATCAGGTTTAATGAAAAAAATTACCAAACATTGTGCTTTCCGGAGGCAGCTTACAAAAATGTTATTCACTTTTGCTGTACAGGAAAGGCGAGGGTCCGGGTACGGGTCCAAGTTCTGCCACACATTCCTTTCCTTCTCTGTGTAGAGGGGAACAGCTGATAAATTATGCAGCATTTTGAAATTGAATTTCAAAGTCAGCCACTAACTCATTTCGAGAGCATACCGGGAGGCTTCAATCCAAGTCCAACAAATTGTTATTTATGTTATCCTTTTCACCCACAGCCCAGTCTCCATCCATCATTCTTTGGGCGCTTTAGTAAATTTGACTGCAATTAGATTTGCATACATTTCCATAAAACACTCACAAACATATAGAGAGACGGAGACGAAGACAGAAACGGAAATGGAGAAGAAGGTCCTAAAATGTCACACACACGTTTCTGTTTATGTTTATGTTAATGGTATCCCTTGAGGGTACCCGAATCTTGTTCCGATAGGAGGATGCATGGTGGCAGATGGTGCGAGTATGTGCTTACCTCTTGACCTGCGGCAGGAGTATCTGGGCGGTGTGCTTGAATGCCTCCACGCAGGTGCGACGCAGCTTGCGTATCTTCTCGCGCAGCTCGGGGCAATCCTTGGCCTGTCCCACGTGTATCAGCATATCGCGGAACAGTGCCACATGGCTGTTGATCTCCACGATGAGCTGAAAGTACACCAAAGAGTATATATCATCAGTATATATTTGTACATATACATATAGCCAGGGTCAACGACAGCCAACTGATGCTTAATTTATGCCAAAGCTCTCTATTAGGCCATGCACATAACACATTACATATTTTAATTTATGCAGAGCCAACAGGCTCCGGCAACCCTCTCCAACAACCGCAGGCAGTAGCCTATTTGTTCAGGCTCCGGCTGCTCGTTCAGCTAAAGAAAATTTCTCGGAATTTTCCCAGCCAGATAAAACTGAGGCGGCGGCTGCTGTTGCTGCTGCTGCTGTCGTTTTTGTTGCTGTCCTTTTTACGGCTCATTGCCGAAACGGAGGCGGCAAATGAATCGGGCAATCGAGCCTTAATTCCTTTGCCTTTGCCTGCGGCCAAATCGGGCTCATAAAAATTAAAATGCCCGGCAATGCAAGGATTATTACGGCTCCCTTTTACGGCTCCTAGGGTTGGTTAGCCATTTCATGGATCTGAATGAGAAGGGTAGAGCTGTTGCTGAGCAGTGTATTAAGTCAATTATTATTGACTATATACTCGCACTGTATGCTGGGCACTAACTTGAGCCAATTGGCTAGTCTTTAAACAAATTTTGAGTACTTTCGAGGGGTTGATAGGGTTTGGTTTGAGTAGGAATATATTCATATAATATTTGCCAATTTTATTATACTTTTATGTGAGAGTTATTTTTGACCGGAGGGTTTGAGATGGTTTCAGATAAACTTATTTGAAAATTCTTTAGTCTTGTTTAAAAACGGAAGGCCCTATTCTTGAATCCTAATTAAGCGTCAAGCATTTGAGTATCAAAAATTTCCAATTTAATTTTGAAGGTTCTCTCTCATTAGCAACAGTATTTTCTATGCCAGTTCTATTTTAATTAAATTTTCTTTTGCTACCTCCACCAAGTTAATTTTTCAGCCAGTCATAGACAAAGGCCTAATTTTCCGCATTACTCACACAAATCCAATGCCAATCCCACCCTCAAACACCACACCACACCACACCCACTCGTGTGTGCGTGCCCCGCCCACATACATTTTGAGCAGCACGTTTAAATATTAATGGTTGACTCTGGCAACCTCATTTCCCACGTAGTAGTAGTACGTTCCACCTCCTCTCCATCTCTGGTCGTGCACTTCATTTAAAACGCGGCGTATGCGTAATTTTAATAATCCTCGAACGCCTGAAACACCTCCCCGCCCCTCAAGCGAATGCAAAATGAATTCTGTGGCTTGACTCAATTTGGGGGCAACAGCTGTGTACGATTTCAGAAAGGGAGGATTGGGAGGATTTACAGCTTTATGAAATATATGCATGATTAGTCATATTGATGGCATAGGCTTGACAATGCCGGCAGAAGGAGGAAGGTCCGTGACAGTGCCGGAGCCGGAGCCGGAGGCAGAGGCAGTGACAGAGGCAGCACTTAACCAAATTGCTTATTGAAAGTGCTGCCAGTACGATACTCGTATTTCCTGAAAACTTTTCTAAGCTGGGGCGGGTTGTGTGGGCGGGGCCATGGTTTTGTAATCATTCCCAAAGCGTGGGCATAGGCAAAACTTTTCCACCATCAGCTGTTGCCTGTGCAGCAAAATTTATTGGATTGATTGTTTTTCCAGTGAGGCTGGATTTTTGGGTGGATGCGATTTGAGCTTGTTCAATATTGACAGATCAAAAGCGGCTATATTGTAGGCTCATTTTGAGGAGAGTAAACTCAATGCAAAAGTTAATCAAAAGAGCCAGGAAAAGGAAAGGTAATGAAGGACTTTAGGCAGCTTCAAAGGCAGATAATGAAGGACTAGCTCCCAGTTTTAATTCCAATAATGTCGTCTCCAAGAGAAGTCTCGCCCATATTTCATCCACAACTTTAATAAGCCCTGGCTCAGGGAGTCCCAGCAGTGATGCGTGCCGTCTCTGTTGTCTGTCCTAATTATTTGGGTTTTTTCCATGCCACCTGAGAGCCACGGCCAGTGGCCCTCATAAAACATATAACACTAGCAAAGCCAGCCACAAACACCACCTGAATATACATAGGTGTAAGCACATAAAAGCCACACGCATAAATTTTATATGACGCTCAAATCTCGGCTGAGATAAAGACACAACAAAACCCGAGTTGGGGCAACGAGAGTTGCAAAAAGTTCATGCAGCACATGCAAATCCCAGATGTAAACGTTTGTCGTCTTTGGTCCCAGCATAAAAAGGGACACCAGAGAGCGCCAAACGAGCAGTGCTAAACCAGAACATAAAACCTGTAAGAAGACTAATAGTTTATAATGCGACTATGAGTTACCTCGTACTCGGAAACAGAGCAGAAAATGTAGCAGGAAATTTGTTAGTCTTTATTCTGGATGTAACATTATTTGATAATTATTATGGCTTAATAGGTGGACTATAACTGTACACAGATAAGCATTGCTTTATATGTTGGAATAGTTCATTATGGCATACATTTTCACAAATTTAACATACCCTTGACTGCTTTCAGTACTGGGTATATAGGAGACCCGAGAACATTTCTGAAATTACCTGGCTGGTTCCACAAAAACCAACCTTTGGACATGCACCAAAGAGAGCATATGGCCGCCATTCATATAAGTCCGAGGAAAATTCAATTCCCACAGCGTTTTTCTACCGCGATGTTTGGTTTCTTGCTGGCCAGTAATAAGCGCCGAGCCGTGGCCCTAATGGAAACATCAGCTGAAATGTGTGCCACAAAAGATGTACATTCCCATAATGAAAGTACATACATGCAGCTCGTGTGTGTGTGTGTGTGTGTGTGTGTGGAATAATTATGGGGCAGCGTGGAAGGGGAACATGCATATTCATGTATTATTCTTTTTCATCTGGCTGTACGAGTGGTGTATTCCATGGAACCACTTTGAACTACTTTTGCGTCAACAGTTGAGGCGGAAAATTGAAAAACAGCTGCCAGCGCTTGCCCGCTGCGCCTCGCCTGCAACAAAAAGCTCCAGAGCTGCATGCGTGCTACGTGCTACGTGCCACATGCCGCAAGCCATGAGCTACGTGCTGGCCGTGGCAGGAAAGACACACTCCCTCGCACTGTCCCCCCAAAAATGTGTAAATCAGCAAAAACGCAAATGCCACAATGCCAAGACAAAGACAGCCCTCGGCGGTTTGTGTTCGGGGAAATGATATGAGATGGGATGTGAGTCCTCATACTCATCTTCATACTTGTACTCGCACTCATCTTTGCCCCAGAGACAGGGAGAGAAAATGCTAAAACACAAAAGAACACGACGACAAGTAAAACTGAATCTAGACAAAGTGAAAGCGGAAATTAAAATTGCAATACAAAAGAGAGGAACCGACAGAGACAAAGACAGACAGCGTTTTGTAACGAAGTGATTGTGTGGCATGTCCACATGACAGTATGTATGTATGTTCTTCTGGGAATGAGAGAGAGAGAGAGAGCGAGAGAGTCCTTTGGATACTCGTACATTCCAGAATGCATTTTAGCCCAGGGCCCAAACAGCAATCTGACAATGGCCAGCATGATTACTGTGCGCTGCATAAACATGAAACTAGTCTGAGAATAGAAAAATTCATACAGAAATTAAAACTAAACTCTTGTTTCAATTCCTGACTCTCGACTCTCACACATTAGTGTTAAAAATATATCAGCCTTAATAGACAGCGTTGCGTAAATGCAAATAAAAATTGTTAGCTAAGATTATGAGAGTCCTTGTTGATCCGCACATGGCCAGCAGATGGGCCACGCCCAGCTGATATTCCATTCCAGTTAATAAATAACACGCACCATTTGCAATACGAGCTGCAAAAACTTTGATAACGGCTTGTTGCTAATGCGCTTTTCACATCGCCCATCTGTGAATGTCCAGATAGACCCACAGACATTCACAGATACACTCATCCACTCACAGAGCAAGGAAGAGGGAGAACAATTGCCAGGACAGGGACAGGGGGCTTAATGTAACAAAGTGCAATGGCAAAACGCATTAGCCAGCGAACCAACAAGTTGAACTGTAGAATAATTACAATCGAACTGGCAGGAGGCCCCAGGAAGCAGCCAACTAGCCAACTGTCCATTCAACAGTCGACAGGCAGCAGAGCACTAGTTCCCATTACCCAAAACCCCTTCTAAGTCAAACAAACAATTGAGGCAAGCCGAAGCACAAGATACCCTGGCCGAACCATGGCGCCAATGGGAGTGCGAGTTTGCTTCATGGCAGTGCAATCATCTTGAACAACTCACAATACCCCTTTTCAAGGGGACAACAAAGGTTCGTTACAGCGGTTTCAAATCGGTTGTAGCAGCTCTAAGGCAGCCCCCCGAATGCAACATGGGGCAGCTGGCAACAATACAACACAATGCTGCAGCTGTCCCACCCACATGGCCAATATCGAATGGTCAACTGTGTCTGGCAGCAATCGCCAGGCAGAACACCTATCCCATTCTACTTAACCCATTCTAGTGGGTACACTTCTACCATTCTACTAGCCACGTTCTAGCTGGAGAGGGGGCGAAGAAACAACAATAAAAGAGGAGAAGTGCTCCGAACAGCCATTGAAGCTCATGTGGCAAAACGGTGGTGTTAACGGGGGGGCACCACCTACCTCGACTCTCGCTGCCACAGAAAGCAATTTGGATTGGGCCAACTGTTATGGTCGGATCACACACAGGACTTTGGGGCTCCTGCCTCAGAGTAATCGAAAATGGCAGTGGAAATTATTTTCAAATCCCTTTAAGTTCTTGGAAGTATTTTCTACAAAAATCAAACAATTGGAGCAGCTTAGGAATACGGAGAATTCATTTTTAGAACATGAACAGACTTCGTTTTGGGTTGTTTCTATAGTTAAATCAGAAAATAAAAATGTAAATTCCTTCCAAATTTAATAAATGATATTAACCATGTATTAGATTGTATATTCAAGCTCATAAAATAATAGCAAATGTTTTTCAAAATGTCTCCTATAGAAACGAAAGAAAAGCTTTTTGTACTTGGAAATAATCAAAAGAAATAGCGAATTATTCAATAACATTCCATTCCCTTCTTCTTCTTATTACGTAGACCATTTCCTTTTCCCAGGAAAACTCCTATCAAAATAACGATTTAAATGGGCATTCGGGTCATTGGCGTGAGTGATAACAAGAACTTGTAAGCCGCAAAATCGATAAGATGTTCGCCTAGACCCGACTAAAGTCCGACTTTTATTCCACTGCCACTGCTCGGAGATGAGTGGACGGATACGCACTCAATAGCCGGGGATAACGATGATGAGATTGGGGGGTGTCCTCCTCAGTTTACATTATCAATCAAGCTGACTGACAATCAGGCGGCGGGGCGCAGCTTAGCTTAGCGGATACCTTGCCACTATATTGAGAGTGACATGACCCGGGCCAACAAAAGCCACGAATGTTAATGTGTGCGTGCGGACCTTGAACACGATCCTTTGTTTGTTAAGGGCCCTCTATCCTGTTGTGGCTCCCCTTTCACAAAGGGGAAGCCCACATTTATTTGCCCTTCGGATGAGACAAATGTGCGCCGCTAAAGTTAAGTACAAGTTTTCAGTTTTTATCGTGGTCTGGCTGCCATCCCCGCCAAAAGACAGAAGCGTCGACCAAATGTCTGCACAAACATGCCATACATTATTTCAAAATTAATGAAGATGTATTGGCGGCACAGAGAGAGAGAGCTCATTTAATGAAAATTGGTTGTAGTTCCCTTTTGGCACGCACGCACTTTCCACCAAACTGCAGTGACCATTCCCAAAATTATTATTTCCACTCTAGCCCAAGACGGCCAGCGATTTTTCTTAAGAGCCATACCACCATACCATCATGGCTCGTCACTCTGGGCCACGTTCCCTTTCGTTCTGTGTTTTTGAAAAGCAAAAACATGTCGGCAGTGGCTCGAGTGGTGTGGGCGTGAAAGAGGAGCTGCCTCGTATAAAAGTGCTTCATTACTTTGCGCAACAGCTCGCGAGAATATAATGAATGGCAATAAACGTGTTTCACATTTTCCTTTTCGCTGCCAGTCCACTCGTTGTGTTTCCCGTTTCCCTCTCGTTTTTCACAGCCACATTTTTCATTTTCCAGCTAGACAACTTTTGTGTATGGTCAAGAGCGCCTCGTTTTAAATGGCAGTGGGTGGCGGCGGACAGCGAGGGTCAGCTAACGCTTTTCATACTCTCCCCCTGCAATCCTTTCAATAACTCTCATCATCTGTTCAGCCCCATCTGTGCTTTGTAAGCCAACTTTCTTAGTATGCAGGACGGATGCTTGATGCATGTACTCTGGAATCCCCGAGTAAAGGGACTATAAGAACTAGAGTATCTTTCGTTGTTTCGTATGATTTGGCACTGCTTATGTAGATTAAGATTGTTTTAAATTTATAATTCCTGTGTTATCTACACTTTTTGGAACATCATTCTTTAGAGCTAGATAATTATTATTAATTTGAATGAAGAAAACATTTTACTTTTGGAACTGTTTTTGTTGAAACCAAATGCACCCTCGAGGAGGGTATAAAAATGTCGGAACAACGTAGCTATGTTTATTATTTCGTATGTTTACCACTTAATCTGGCTATTATTATTCTTCTGCAGCATCTGCACGCAAGTGCAAATTATTTTCAGCTCTGCCTTGGCTTTTGCTATCCGGCTGCCAGTTTGAGATGTTGAATTTCATACCGCTTTAATCAGTTAAGTCCTCAGCTGCAGGGAATGCAATTCGTTTCCTTTGGTACAAAATATTACAACAGCAAAATGTAAAGGCAAAGGATTAAGGTGCTCCCTTAAAAGCTTCCGCCCACGGTTCAGCAGTAATCTTAAGCTATTTTCGCAATTTTCCAAGGGAATTCACATTCGAAAGCAATGGAGATTGATTGGTGTCATGCCACTTCGGACTAATGGGAAAAGTCATTGCAATCAGCCCCGGAATTCATTTGGATTTTAAGCTTTTGATGTCATTCATTTTAATTGGAAATTTGAAAGCTTAAAACATACAAAGAACATATAGAGAAACATACTAGAAGAGAGCCTTGTGGTGTGGATAACAACGTTGGGTTTAATGGGTGGTGGCAAACGAACAAGTTGATTTGAATAAAGTTTCTAAATCATCAAAAAGTGGCCGTACAATTAGCTTAATTGCAACACTTACCGTATTTAGATTCGTGATCTTGTCCAATTCCACGGCGGTGCTGCCTCGATGATGGTGCATGTGATGCAGATGGTGTGTTGTCAACATGTTGTTCTTGTTGCGGTTGTTGCCTCCGTTGTTTCTGCTGCTGCTGCTGTTACAGATGTTGCACTTGCTGTTGGTTGTTGCGGTGGCTGTTGCTGCTGCTGCCTCTGCCTCTGCTGCATTCAACCGAATAGTGGACTTATTTTTAGTGCCGACTGTCGTCCAATTGGAGCAAATCCATCAAAGCAAGCCGCACAACACGCGAATTGCCAGTTGCAGCTTGTTGCACTTAGCCGGCTTCAATTCAAATCACATCACGTGAGCCAATGACCATCTGCAAAGAGAAAACAAATAACATTGAGAGTGGGGGTTGGGTGAGTGAGTGAGTGGCTAAGTGAGATTGAAATCAAATTGCATAACCAATATGGCGGATAGCTGCCAGGGGGCACACGATATGGACACGCCACTCGCGACACCGGAACGCATTGACACGCTTTTCCGGCACCTCAGGCACGGGGAATTGGGGGAGCAGATTGGATTGGGTTGAACCGCCGATTTCCGGAACGCCGCTTTCGGCATCCCTTCGTTCCTCGGATGGATTTTAGTTTTGCATTTTGTTGCCCTGCCATCGATTTTTACTTGGGGATTCCGCGTTGCAACAGAGCCAACAATCGCACCGGATGCGACAGTTGGCAGCAGAACCGCTTTTGGCATTTTTAGGTGTTAACACTTCATTGGCCTTTGAGCGCCTGAATTGGCTGTTACGTGGCCACAAGTTTCGCGACCAGTTTCCGGTTGGTTCCATTCACCTCTCATCCATTTGAACTAAGTGCATCCTGACCTCCTTTCCCTTTTTTGTCGAAATGTCAAACTAAAAGTCAAGCGAAATTAAATTAAATTCCACTCTTCCTGTTGCACTCTGCAGGTAAAAACTACGGAGTCTGATTAAAAAGTAATAGTTACTTTTAAGCATTCTTTCCTCTATTTGTTTTCAAGGAAACCTCTCCTCCTCCACTGCCAGCCTGACCTTTCCCAACCGACTGGCTTCCATAAATAGCGATGAAATCACATTAAAAGTAAAACAACAGCAAGAGTCAGAGCCTGAAGAGTACTGAAGGCAAAGTCAGAGATTGAAAAGAATGGCAAGAATGCAAAGCAAACAAATGATCCAGACTAAGACCCAAGGTAAGCAACTTATTTGCCCAGCCAGAGATGAAGATACAAAACAGCAGTCCGTGTTTGATTTGCGCCCAGTCAAGTCGCAGCTCAATTTACCAACAGAAATAACTATAAATATTCCCTGCACTTAGCTTGAGGGAAAGGTTTCCATAAATTAAAAATAAAATTTTAATGTCTATGAAAGGAGAAGAGAAGTTCAATTCAATCATCGAATTAATTTTCATTACAGCAGATTTCTCAGAATTGAATGCATTTCAAATATTTCTAAAGATATGTGCCAGAATATGCTGCAGGAAAAATGTGGAAATATCTGTTAAATGTTTTAAAGTGCCGAAGGCACGTAGTTGAATGAAGAATTTAGTTGGATATTGGAGCTATTGTTTGTTACTCTCTAAATGTACAAAGATATCATCTTTCACAGCAGCTCATAGTTGTCCAATTAAATTTTCCTTCTCCTTTAAGCCGAGTATTTGGCTGTGGTCCACTTTTATCAATTTCCTCAAATATACCATTGTTTCCTGCTAGCTGGATGGGACTATTGCTACCTCAAGTGGATTTGCATACTGTTTAGAATGAACAAAAATTAATTTCCTGCTTACCAATTTAATTTTAGCCAAACGCGAGAATTCCGCCATCCTTAAAGTTTAAAATTTTCATAATTTCTGGCAAAATTTTGTCGAGTGGGGGGAGTTAGTCACCTGGTAAGCCAACTAAAAGTATCACGGACCTGAGTACAGCCAACTGCAACAGATAAGAGCTATGGACGTGTGCGTGTGTATGTTGGCTTAGAGTCAGTCACATTTTCCGGCAAAGGGGGGACTCATTGTTTGGCTTCGACCGTAACTGTGGCGGGAGGAGATGGAAAGCCGCGTGCTCGGCATGGAAATGTGCCTCATTAAGTCGCGGGACGCGTTGATAAATATGCCGCGAACGGATTAAGCGACGATGCTGGCGACGAAATGGCGCCACGACTATTAAAGGATTTCTGCTCCTTTTCCTCTACCTCATTTCATTCCGGCTTGCCACCGTTCTCGGCGACCGTTAAGTGTAATTAAAAAACTTAAATGAAGAAAAAATTATAAATGCGTTGCTTTTTTTGCATTTACAAAACATTAATGCGAATCTGATGCAGATGAGAGTTCTGTTTAATTGTGTGTGTGTTTCAAGAGAGTGTCTTTATCCCGATTTAAATCAATTTCAATGCCAGACACGATGCGTATACGGAATTTAACCCGCAGCTACTGTGTGTGGCAAAAGTTTATAATGAGAATTGTGGGTGTGACTGAGACTCTGTCTCGCATTGTGATTCTGCTTCTGATCCTGAATGCGAGGCAGGCAATATTCATATGTAAAATACATAACAGCAAAATGCTATAATCATGTGAAATAATACCATTCTTAATGGCAGCAAGCCTGCAAATGCGAGTGCATGTTGCCACCGACTGGGAATTAGCTTCCGTCTGTGTCCCGAGCCCGGGACCGAGACAGTGGCAGACATGGCAGAAACTCATTAGCTTTATTACACACATACAATATATTAAGCGGGGGCTGGCACTGGAACAGACCGACAGCGAGACAGGCAGACAGACAGACAGTCAGTAGGAGGCAGTCACAGCCACAGACCCGGAATTGCCATGGAATTTGTATTAACTATTCATGTCTCGCTGTACACCCACATTCACATTACATTCCCGTTCTGGCATAAAAGACATTTGAATAATTTTGACAAATGTGTGATTAATTCAAGCATTTTGGCAACTTAGGCTGTCATTTTTTATATACCAACAACGACAGCAAATTAGCACTTCATAAAAAGAAAGTGGGTGAAACATTCATGTTCTTTTTATCCATATGATACGAGTATGTGGGTGTGAGAAAAACTTTTCGAGAGCAAAAGCTGGGAAACTGTTAAAAAGTTTGTTCTTAAGGAAATTTCTTTGCACAGCGTGGCATCAAATATGAAAAAAGAAACACTTAAAGTGATTTCGGTATGATATACATCAAGTGTGCTAATTAAAAGTTTGATGGATATTAGAAAATTATTAAAATTATTAAAGATATGTAAACATTTTGTACAGAAAACATTCCATCTTGGTTCTTAATTGAACTTTTAAAGTCGCTCCTTTAATTCTACGCCCTTTTTCATGCTCCAAGCATAAAGGGTTTGACCAGAAAATAAAGTAAATTCCTCACAAGTGACACATTCTACATGCGTTCCAGCACATACGTTTTCTTCGTGTTCAAGTCATGTTCCGTAGCAGAAGTCAACCGGACAGAATTCTATTCAACATAGTCACAATGGCTGTCTGATTGGGGGCCCTGAGCGATTAAAGGCCCTGACAAAGTGAAATTTATGGCACTTGGAACACTTAAAGCTAAACGGAAAATGCTCTTAACTTTGTCTACTAAGCAGAGCGACTATGGACAAAAATATGAAACAAAAATCAGGCAAAAATTGCTGTGGCAATGGCAGTGGCAGAAGAGTGCACAGAGCAAATAAAACGGACGATATAAAAGAGTCGCATGCCGGAAACGGCAAACGACAGACGACAGAGTGCGACCGCGGCAGGGGGACAGTCAGCCTAATGCCAATGCCAACACCGGATGCGGATGTGTGACACATGGCCAAAGGGGCGTCCACATCGTCCTCCACCGTCCCCACAGCTGACTAGCAGCATACGCACAATGTCATTGTCGTTGGCTTTAAATAGGCGACTTTATTAAGCCGAGGACACCCAGAAGCACCTCCAAAGTGTGCAATGCGAAACAAAATAAAATGGCACACAATTTTAGACTGTAATAAAATATGGTACTATGGGTTGAATAATAAAGATAAAAAATTGCAAATTGACATGCAAAATTGTATTTCCGAAAACAGAAAACTATAAGCTGAAAATATCCATAAAATTGTATACCCACTTATATAGGTTCTTGGGTTCTTAGTTTTCTAGAAGAATATTAATCCGTGTTCGAACAGAGGAACAGACACTAGGAAATTAACCAAAACCTTGCTAGCATAAGTAATTAAAGTAAGTTCCACCTAAACAGGTTTTTTATTTATTTTAGATCTAGATTATATACCTATGAATATTTTTATACTTATTTGAGGCTTTCTTTACTTAAATTTTTAAATATTTTTTAGATTATCAAATCCCAAAATTGGAACGTCTAAATTACATCCAAAATGTTCGTTGTGTGTCCCACTGTTCATTGGCTTGTGTGAAAAGAACAAACAGCATAATAGGCTGGCAGGACACCTGGGCACGTGTTGGCCTTGCCCCCAAACTAGGTCTGGCATAAAATTAAGCTCCAAGTGCGACATCGTCGTCGTATTCCTTCTTGTTGTGGCCGTCGTCGTCGTCGCCTGCCAGAGTCTCAGGCTTAGGCAAAGGTCGTTTATGGCAGGGCCACAATTTGTTGCTTTTTGATATTTATTTTCAAGAGAAGCATGTGAAACGAAAAACAGGAACAGGACATAAATCAAAAGCGCAATTCGAACCAAGCAGAAGTAGCGGGAAAGGCCAAAGGAAAAGCCGCAGCGGAAAAGGGAAACTGCGCCAACAACGACGTAGCAGCCATTCAGGTGCGGAGAGCGCGACTTAAACTTGTTATTTATGGCACTGCCAGAGGGAAAAGAGTTCAGTCATTCGAATGAACAAGGAAGTAATGTCAATGCACCAAAAAGAAAGTTTTAGCTCTAAAGAAAAATATGCCCAGATAAGTATGCTATAGCTCCGTAAGTTTCAATTTCATTTCGAGGTCCTAATAATTTCCAACTAGTTCTAGCTTTTGCTTAGCTTAACCAGTTAATAGGAACGATAAGCTGCAATTAATTCATTGAAACATGGAGACAGTGAAAGACGATATTTTCTCCTCTGACGAGAGCGTCGACTCGTTTGAGCAAGAGGACGCCATCGAACTATCCAGCGAAGACACCGGCGATGAACTCAATGCCCGTGACGAACCAAGCGAAATCGGCTATGATGTGAGTAACGTGTAGAGTTATCTTTAAAAGCTGTTAGATCTTAGTTTTCAAACGAATTATCTTTCCCAGATTGTCAGCAAGGAAAACCTTCTTAAGTTTGTTCAAGCTATCGATCCAATGTCCTCCATGGACGATCACGCGTTGGATCTGTTTGCCAAGATGGCGGATACTTTTGTGGATGATGTCTGCTCAAAGATGGTAAAAGTGTGCGAGAACCCGTTTCAGCAGATAAGCCAAGATGTCCTGGAGCGCACCCTCGAGCGAGAATACAACATAAAGGTTCCCAAAAAGCTACTCAATAGTTAAAACTTAAATTGTAGCACGCATTAAAAAATAATAAAGTACATTTTTCATGACTGCATAAACAAGATTATCTCTAAAGCTTTTTAAATAAACTTTTCAGCAACTTTTTTAAAGGCTGTGCAGAGTTAATTTGGTTTGCGTTCTACGATGAATTTTAGTATTGACCACAAATCCCGGATGAACAGCCATGTCCAGAGCTTTGCCCTTCTCTCACTTTTTTAATTCAATAGCCCAAAATGATCGAGTAATTAATAAACTCAATAACCGCTGTCAAGACCTCGGAAAGGCTTTCAACGCTGTTTTTTGGCACCTACAAAACGTTCATCGTCTTGGCCACACTTGGCCGCACACTCGACTTTCGCCATTCAACCGAGAATTACTCGACATAAACTTAAAGGGCCATAAAAATGCCAGGTCCCAAAATGCTCCCATTTACACACATGACCAAGTAAGTGGGGGTTTTTATTCAACTTTTTTCTTTAAAAAAGAGCAGACTAAGACGAAAATTTAGAGCACAATTTTTCAGTGATTTTCTGGGGCTGCATAACGAATAATTTTTTTTCGTTGGCCATGGAGAAGGGCACATTGTGAGTGTGCATGAAAGGAGAGGAAGTTTTGCTTTCCTTTGCCTGCTCATTCATTCAAAAACTATTATCTTGGAGATATGTACATATATTTTTGTATGCACAATCTGATCTGTATATATTTAAATAATTATTCAAGGTTTTGGCTGTCGTTTATATTCTATATGCTTAAAGGAGAATTGAATTCGGAATTTTCGGGTTTTTGGGAATCGGTTCAGCCATTTGAATTGGTTTAGGACCGAATGGATTGACTGTTTTGTTTAGTGTAAAAATGACTGTTAGGACAAGAAGATTTTAATTTAGAATTCGCTACGAACTATAATTGTAATGTTTTTGTTGGATGTGAACAAAGTAGTCTCCTTCACAGTTCTTTATCCTCCTCTCCTCCCTTTGGTTCACATTTAACCAAAAGAAGAATACACATTTCCGGCACTCGAAATGTAAACATTGATTACATTCGGAATAACCCTCGCTGGCAGACAGAAATATTCGCAATCATAATGCAGAAACGACACTTTGGGGCGCATTTAAACCGATTTCATATTGGATCAGCAAGTGCCTGCGTATGAGGGGGGGAAAAGTATCTGTGTGAATGTTGCTCTACCAATACAGAAGCCATGAGGGGATGGGGAAATTCTTTTGGCGTATGTCTTGGCACGCACGCACCCAGAGAGATCCCAGAACCGTAGATGATTCGTAGAGGGAACTCACTCCTGCTACTCTGAAGCGAAATTATAATGAATTTGTCGTGCATACACTCCAAATGCGTGACTCGACACGGGCACAGACCTCCAGCAGACAGCCATACCCCCAACTCCTTCTCGGCCAGATTTGGCTTAGTTTCGACGATGAATCCGGGGAGATAAGCAGTTAAGTGACTTTGTCCTGACATGGCCCTTGGGCTGTTGTCGACATCGGAATTGTGTGCATGAAATAAATACGATATCTTGTGGCTGTTGTTGTTGTTGTTGTTGTGTATTGGCAAATAAATTGAATTAAAGTGAAATCAGTTGCCGTTGGCCGTAATAAATTAATGAAAACGCAAGACCAGTCGTCGAGACAGCCACAAGAAGGAAAAACAAAATTGAGAAATCAACATTAATGAAAGCGAATGCGAGTGTGTATAAGCAGCCAATGATTATATTTGCCGCCTGACTAAACTTTCGTCTCCGGCAAGTTGCAAATTAATTTTGATTAAGCCTCATAATGTGCGTTTAAAGATATCCCTTTGGGTTGCCAGCATACTCTCTTAACCGGCTAACTGCAGCTATCCCGAGCAGCTTTTGTAGCTTAAAAGTTTACAAGCCAAAATCTGTTTTAATTAAATTCAAGTGTTGTGCGCTGCCCTGCGACATTTTCTGCATGTCAAACGCGTGGCAAAGGAAACTTCCTTTTACTTTTCCGCTTTGAGCGAGTCATTTTCAAAGAAATTCACAAGTTATTCATTTTCGTGAGGGTCTGTCGAGGCTGCGTGGTACGGGGTACGGGGTTTCGGTGAAAAGTTGCGTTGAGTGATATGTTACCAAAGAGTTGTCGTCGCTTTTGGCCAGGGATTCAGGGTCCTTGCAGCCCAAAGCTGTAGATGAAGATGGAGCGGAATCCGGGCCAGACCAAAAACAGCAATCAATGCAAGTTGATTACCATTTCGGTGAAGTTTCCCTGCTCACTTTTCGATGAATCAAGTTAATGAAATAAGTGAATTGGAAAACTTTTCAAGCCAGATAAATAGAGGATACGCGCATTCCGATGTTATCTTTAGAAACTTGATTCTTTGACTGTCGAAATGGAATACTTAAATCCACTTAAGAGAGTGTACTGCAATTAAAAATCCATTTGTGAATGATCTTTACTCGGAAAAGCGATGTCTTAACACAAATTTAAATATTTAATTACACTCTTAAGTAAAATAAAACTTCCATTTAATAGGGAGATAATAAAATAAAGAAACGGAACACATATTTCTTTGTCCAACTCAAAGGCAATTTTTCTGAATGTATAAGAAGTGTTCTGTATAGAAATGCAGGGATTAATATATGTATATGAATACCATAACTCATCTATACAAATCCTTAAGTCTTGTCCTTTGTATCTTTCCTCCAAGGCGATTACATCCCGTGTCCCATTTATGTCGCCTAAGCTTTCGATTTCCCAGCATATAAATATAAACCGCATTAAGTGGACATGTTTTAGCACTTTTCATAAGTTTGTCACGTTCAATTGGCTCCTCCACACCTTCGGCTTCGGCTTCGATGTCGAGTATTCAGTTTAATGTCGTGCCATAAACCTGATGTATGCATAAAATGAGTTTTAAATCAAAATCCAGAGCACTTTCGACGGCCAATCTGGGGAGTTTTTTGGAAATTATGCGCAAATCTGTTTTTATGGTCTCGATGGGAAAGTCATCCCATTGCCAGAAAGACGGAAGGAAACGCCCGCACCACTGTTAGGCCTGTCGTAAAGAAATTTCTTAGCAATTTATTTATGCGGCAAGATGGTGGGGGGGGGGGCTGTAGCACTCAAGAACATCCTGCACATCAAAATCGAGTCTAACATGAATAAAATTATGATAAATACATATTTAATGAGCCAGACTTTTCATGGTGAAATGTGGTTTGGAAATTTATTAAATCTAATTGCATTGCAATGTGCAATTGCGGCAAATTGTCAGCTGTCACGGAAATTGAAGTGTTTGCGTAGCAAATCAGGGACAGAAACAAAATGAATGCGGCTCCCTGGCAGTAACCTTATTACGGCTAAGTGCCATTACAGACATTGCCAAGAAAAATTACCTTCATGTGAGCGCACTGTGGGAGGGTTTTTCGAATCATTTATCATAGTTTACCATATATTAGGAATGCTAATAAGAGTATTTGTCTATGCAAAATATTATCTACTAATCAAATATATTTTGATTTTGAATTTTTGGCTTCAAGGGAAACTTAAAGTTCTGACAATAAAGAACGCATTTCCCCTTAAAGTTCAAATGTCAACTATTTTTTCCACATTTTTATTTTATCCGTCCCACTGTGCATACTACTACTCTGTGTTTGCATTTGCATTTCATTAAAACACAGGCAGGTAAACAAGTTGCCGCCCAGGGCACTCACTCACTCAGTCACTCATTCCGTCAGTCGGCGCGGCGCGTCGCGTCTCCACCGCATTCGGTTCGGGGCCGCAAGTATGACGGATGAGGACTACTGGGAGGCATTGAGTGCCACCAACTACGACACCAATTGCCAAATGACAGCAGCAGCTCTGTACGAAACACAGGTGAAAGTTGAGCTGAAGGTAAAGGTAAAAGCCAAACCAAGGCAAGTGCACTGCAATTGCAAGTGAGTGTGTTCTCAAGGCGCCCCAATAATTGCTGCAAACGTGACACGCCCCAAGCTTAATAATAAGTATACCCTTCGTGTACCAAATTGTCCAGAAGAATGATTCAATTAGTTTATGTTGCGGCCGAGTAAACACGGTAAAAATGCGTGCAAACAGACGTGGACGTGGAGAGAAAAAACGAACCAAAGGAATGAATAAAAATACAAAAGATAATGACGCCATGTTCATGGGCAAACAATAAAAGCGTCAGGCAAATTAGGGGGTCATATCGGACGACCATGCCAGAGCCAGAGACAGACCAGACCAGACCAAGCTGATTCCCAGTCCCTGTGTCCACGTCCCGGCCAACCAACAAACAAACTGTCACTTGTCACAAGCGCCTCATACGACCCAACGGGAGGTTAAGGCCGCAGGCATCTGGTCAGATAATTTTCTTTGTTTTGCGGTAAATGTTCTCACTGTCTTTTCGTGCAGCCCTACGATGGGTATAATGACTTCGGAAGGGCATTTGAGTTAATCAAGTCTTCCGATCGATTCTTTTTCTTTTCCCCAAAAATAATGTCTGCTTGGATGTTTTTTACCAGGTTTCATTAAACATGATCAATTTGCAAGGGTATCAAAAACTTCAGCTCTCAAAAAAGCGTTTCTTTTCCTTCTTTGTTTTTTTATGAAACGGAAGATTGAAAGACGATGGGAGAAGTGGGCCGAGCGGCTTGTCAGCTATTTTCCGCTTATTTTATCACGTTTCGCGCGCGATCTTCTTTGTTTTATATTTTTTGTTTGCTTTTCACGCACGTTCCTATATATAGAAACTCAGACAGGTAGCAATATGTAAATCAAACAGAAAACGAGAGGCCTCTCCCCACCCGTACTTCCTGTGCTCCGTGGAGAGGAAATGGCGTTGACAAACGGTGAGCAAAATATGAGCAGGAAGGGAAGTAAGAGCTCAAGGCACCCATCAAAACGGTTTTCACGTGCATCCCATGCCCGTGGGAAATTTAAGCAAAAACTGAAACTTCTGTAATGCAATTCGCCCCTGAATTCCGGATTATGCCAAGTTGAATGTCAAACCTGGTTTGGTTCATGATTGAATTTTACATATATCAAATGCTTGATTCGATTTCAATTTATTAGATTTGCATATTTGGTGTGTTTAGGGTTGTTTATTTCACGGCATTGTCTTGGATTTATTTGTCATTTACTCAATTGTTTTATATTGAATATTTAGAGAGGTTTTTATCTTTAATAATCTCTATTTATTTTGGTTTATTTCAATGATATTCATTGTATTTTTTTGTTAAGAAACTATTTAATTTATATTGTGTTTGGGAAATTATTTCAAGATTATTTTTACTCTTTTGACATTGAGCCATAAAAATCAGAAAGGGAATAAATATTTATTTTACAAACACACCACCACATTCAATCACTCCGCTTACATTGAAGTTCTCCTAGACGTGGAGACGGTTGTTCACATTCTGATCGAGCAAAGACTCGGGCAGTTCTAGAATTGAAACATCTGGTCTGGTTACAGAGCTCTGGCGCGGATTCCCCTTCGACCAGTGACCATAATGGACTCAGTGCACCCGTTTGAATGGCCCGCAACACGTATACGCCATGTGGTGCCTCGACTCGACTCGAATACGAAACTCGGCTGACATGCGCGCACTGCTCTCGGAGTGTGTGTGCTCTCGACTCGACGTCTGTTGTTGGACTAAAAATCAGAATGCCTGCCACTGGCCGTGCCACTGACTGCTCGTTCTGCCAGTGTTCTTCTGGGGGCGCCTCAGAGGCTGCGGCTGTTAGCTAACAGCATGATTAACATCCACTCAACAGCAACAGCTGAGCGCACTGCTGGCCCATTCATTCATAATTGTTTTGAGTGAAAATTGTACGATGGTCCGCCGTGGCGGTGTTTTCTTTGTCGGCATGGTGGAGCAGAAAATCAATTTGGTTAAACAGAATGCGACACTGGGGAGCAACTGGGAAGGCGTCATTCCAGCCACGTGCCTCGCAAATGTTGATGAGCCTGCGTGCCATAGCCTTTATTTCTATTCCCGACTATTTTCTATGAATATATATTCGTACATGCATTACACATACACATATATATATACATATATATATATATACTTATCATATATAGTATATGTATGCAAAAAGGGAAATGTTGACCTTTCCCCTGCTTTCCCTCAGAAAAGCATAACAAACAAGTGCGCGTGAAATGTCAAAATCACTGTCAGACAAGGCCAGAGCAAAGATGAGTATGGGAATGCGAATGGGAATGGAAATGGCAGCGGTTGAGGGGGGCAAAAAGAGGGAATCTGCGGAAAATAGGGAAAAAGGAAACAGGTCCAAAAGAAAGATGACGACGCATAAGCGAAAAACAAGCAAATGCTAAAGGCAAGGCAATCAAGAAAAATTTCTCCAGCAAATGGCATGGCAAATACAAACACCAGCAGCAACACCAGACTCAAGTGGTTGCATGATGTCGCTGTGGCAGGATGAGTTGATGATGAGGTGGCACACAACCACACAGCCACACATATGCACACACGCTAACCCCAAGGAGCCTTAACAAGGCTCAAGCGAATTATAAAAAAATACAAATAAACGTTTAAGTCCACAAAAGTTGCGAACCTTTGATACCCGATACATATGGATTTCTGTTGAAAAGTTGAGCTCAATCAAATTTCTATGTTTTGCTAAGGGTGAACGATTAGGACCCGATTTTTCAATGTCACAGACAGCTAACTGAAACATTAATAACTGTCAGTTGTCTCATAGCTATGCTTTTTGAATATTAAGTGTATATTAAATTGTATATTCTGCTTGTTTAACTCTACGTTAAGTCTTTAAATTTAGCTTAAAGATGCAAAAGTTTAAGAGGAATAGTAGCCATTGCCTTAAAGAATGGGTGTAGCTGGAGGTTAGACAAGCCTAAAGATTGGTTTCACTTTAAATTGCAGCTCAGAAGAGAATATTTACATGGTTTTTATACCCTTTCAGAAGGCATAACACTACGGAAAGGCTTGGACGATTTCAACCTCCAAAATAATATGATTTCTAATCCGACGCAATACGAGTATGTACATATGTTAATAATACGCTTAGAATAGGAAACCATATCGCATACATATGTATGGGAGCGATGGACCAGCAAGCGAGGAGTATTTGCAGTGACGGCCTTAAAGCAAGTTTTCCTTTCCTGTTTTTTTAGATTTTTACTTCTTCAATTTTCAGACCAAGAGTAACTAAAACCACTGGCAGCTTCTGTGTGGCTGGTGTCTGGCTGCTTGTTTGCTGTCCGCTTTATCGTGTGGCCACAGTCTGTGTGCTGACAATTTTTCGCATATATGTACGTAAGACCAGAAGTTATAGTCTAAGCGGGATTTACGCTGCTGCAAAAGCGGCAACAAGCTCAAAATTAGCCTTACAGCCACACAAGAAATCGTCTGTTTCGCCCGGCTGGCTGTCTGCCTTCTGCTGTGGCACGACCAATTGTTGTATGTTTTCACAGCTGAGTACAACCACAACATGTCAAATTGTCATCGCCCCCCGCCTCAAAAAAATTAAGTCTGTAAGCAGCAACAAAAAATCATAACCTTTGCGGTCTCCCCACACAATATATATTTGTACACACATGCAATACATAATATGCGCCACTTTCTAGGGGAGAAATAAACTTTGTAATTAGTTTAAGTTGTCGCAAAATGTATTTCTGGTATGAAAATGTGCAACGTGGCCACATTCATATGTGCAATAATTCAACAAAGGACCAATTACAATATTTAAATTGCATTATGTAGAAAAGTCAATGAAATCAGAACCAATTCTCTGACAAGTAAAATCAATGCAAAAACATGGAACCTACCATACACTTATATAACTAAAACCTTGATGCTTGACTTATGTATGCTAAAATCCTTACCATCACATCGGCATCGGTTGCAAAACGTTTTCAACCAAATAATTAGTTTTGCCACCCGTCATGCATCATTAAAATGGGATCAATCTGCACAACAATGCAACAGTAAAATGTTTCTGTTGCTATTTTCCATTTTCCCCAACACCAAATGGCTTCTGTCTGGGCCGCCTCTGTAAGTTGGTCGTAAGTTCAAATTAATTGCATGCAATTCGGCAACCTAAAGCCCCCCGACTTGAAGTGCTTTGCATTTTTAAAGTCGACAGGATTGCGGCAAGCGGCATAAACTTAGGGGAATTTCCACAGAGATAGAGAGAGAGAGAGAGAGAAAGCTGTAGATCCGAGATGGTAAATGTGAATGCAGGCGACATGAAATCCGCTCGAGTGCACTCCCCAGTCTTCAGTTTTGTAGGGGCTTAGTCCTTTCCCTTCTTCAGGCTTTTATTTTATCTACACCCAGTAAGCGTAACGTACATAGGGTATATTTGATGAATTCAAATGTATTGTCTTAAATATACGGTTTTAGGCATGGTACATTTTAAATAAACACCAACTAGGTTTAGTAGACAGACTATTAGGGATACAAAAAAATTTTTAATAAGAATATCTAACGATTTATACTTAAAATTTGTTGCTATCAAATAATTCTTAGAGCCAGATAACAACATATAAAATTTAAATTTAAGATGTTCTATCAGCTACTCTTCAATTACTGGGTACTTTCTGGTGGCAGCGTCAGCTATCGCGTACTTCCCCGCTTATTTTTTTTTTGGGGCATACAGAACACTAATGAGCATTTAAGCTTGCGGCTTGGATGGGGTTCCTGTTCCTTCCCCCGAAGCTCGATTTGCTGCTGATGCTGTTGCATTTGCATAAATTGAAATTTTAAAATGGGGAATGGAATAAAATGGAACTGAAAAAACTAAAAATAAATCGGGGACATTGCGCTTTTAGGTTGGCATAATTGATTTGCATTTTAAATGGATTTAAGAACAAAACAGCGTTTATTTTGGGATACGTTTTTGTAACGTATAATCTCTGTTTTTGTTAAGCCAACGATATACTATAGTAGTTTATAAAATATTTTGCACACATCCCCGGTACACACACGGCCAATTCAATTCATTTGTATTCCATTTCCATTTTAACAACAAATCCCCAGTGTTTTTCTTTTGATTTTTTGATTAGTTTTTCATTGATTTATGTGGCCCTGGACAAGCCAATATTTTATTGAATTTGAAGAGTCCACACAAACCTCGGGGCAACACACTTTAGCAGCACTTTAATTTGGCCCCAAAACGTTGGCTCCTCCCTTCGATTCCGATTCCGAGTCGATTTCCAATTTCATTTTTGCTTTTTTCTGC
The DNA here is from genome assembly GCA_035043285.1 of Drosophila subsilvestris. Taxonomy (NCBI): domain Eukaryota; kingdom Metazoa; phylum Arthropoda; class Insecta; order Diptera; family Drosophilidae; genus Drosophila; species Drosophila subsilvestris. The sequence continues at coordinate 3,167,918 of JAWNNB010000960.1, forward strand.
CTTCCTCTCGGGACTGTCTACGAGGTGGCAGTGTATCTCATTCTAGTCCATTAAATGAAGCGTATACGCCATATCTGACGGGCATCGGAATTTTCGACAGCAGCAGCGGAAGCGCTAAACCAAACATAAAAATAAACAGCACACTTAATCGTGTATAAATGTTTATACATGGCTCTGGGAGCGGCATAGTTTTATAGCTCGGTGGAATGATTTCCCAAGCAAATAAAAATAATCAGCCAAGTCAATATCCCCATAAGCAGACGGGCCAAAAATCGTTGGCCACAAAATTAAATCGGAAGAAATGCCTAAATCTTCCACTGGGTGTCTATTATTCGTATGCCTCATGATTAAGTTGTCGGCGTCGTCCAGATTGTGGTGGTATGATGAAGTGATTGGGTTAGTCGGATTAATCCAATGAATGATATGTACTCTGATTGCTAAATAATTGAAAAGCGCTTAGTTAATGGTTTACCTCGAGCTCTGGCAGGCAATAGCGTTGGGGAAAATTGATTGTGACACGCTCTGAAATGGATTTATGCAGATATAATTTACTTGATTTCGCAATTATTTATTGAGTTGGGAAAGTATCAAGCAAGTAAGGATTTCATAGTTGCATAAATGTGCCCCAAAGTAAGGTTTTTTTAGGTGTGAGAGATGTTGCATGGTCGTTTAACTGTTTCTCTAGCACAGCGGGAATACAGCATAAAATATGCATTTACGTAGGAAAATTATTCATAGAAACATACTCATATAAATATATTTTTGTACTCATACAATCTGTTCTTAGTCTCACCAAATGTACTATTTATAAGTGGCTGCTATCAGATCTTTACCTTTAATTTAAATTCCGTGGAAGTTCCACCATATGTTTTTCAACATTCAACGCATACACACAGTGCATAAGAACACAAGCAAACTTACATTAGTACATATGTATGTACATAGTATGTACTGCATACCTATTACATACCACTATAAACTAGGTATCTATTTCTTATTTCCAATATATGTATCGTTACGAAGTTGTAATGACTAAATAAACTGTTTTAATGAATTTAGTATTACAGAGGATTGGAAAATGTATTAATATGAGCTTATTGAAGGTGAGTCTGGGACACAAAAGTGCTTACAATCGATCTGTTAAGCAAGCTGTCACCGACATCGACTGCTCACTAACCTGCTAAGCCCTGCGCCAACTGGTCCTACTAGAAAAGTTCTCCGCGCTGTCCCGTAAGGTGCAAATCCCGAAGCCCCCAAGACGTGCATCGGCCATGTGGTGCAGCTCCTCTGAAATACACCGATCCGTGCGCGTAAGTGGCCCCCTGGCAGCACGTGACCGAGGCACTGGACGCAGCATAACTTTGTTTTTTATCATCACTTCTTACACTTTGCTTCAGACCCTTCTTGGTATAAAAATTGTATTGAATTGATGAGGTTCCTTTACATATTTATTCGCATGAAAGCTTGGACATGTGCACTAGAATATTTAAAATATACAGAGGGAAAAAGCGTTTGCTAGTTATTTGACAATTGTAAAAGCTAGGATTCTAGTTATATTGTTCTTAGTTGTCGCCGTCTTAGGGGATTGTTGGGGTGTTGCTGATCCCTGATCCTGTTACTGCTTTTGATTGTTGTTGTAGTTTCTTCGAAAGTATGCGCATGTGTGTAAAGTCTCCTGTGTAAGTTTTCAGGATTGGTCATCCCCGTCCGAGTCCGAGGAAGGGATATCAATGAGTGTTCTATCGCTCTCAGAGTCAGACTCATCGCTCCCAGAGTCCGTCTCCTCATTCGTTGAATCTATGTCATCGAACTCATCATCGCAATCCGAGCCAGAATAGTCTGCTTCTTCGCTGCGCTTTATTAGGGCTTCTTGGCCGCAATAAAGACAGAATTCAGCGTCCATTAATTGCTCAGCCTTTGTGTGCACGGGGCACTTCTCAAATATGCGACCCACAAAACATTTCTTACATTTCAGGCATTTAATTTGATAGCTGACACGTGCGCAAATGCACCCCTCTTTAGGTTCGGCAATGGGTTCGGCAATTGGTTCGACTTGGGCTTCAGGTTCAAGAGTTTTTCCCTTACGTTTCACAGCACCTTTTTTCCCTATAGCCTTGGCAATTGGTTCATTATCAGATTCGTCACTTATATCCTGATCGGCCGATGCTCCTTCAGTTGCTTCTTTTTCATTGTTGGACAGCTTCATTTCGGACATTTCATCTTCGGACACGGCAGTTGAACCGTCTTGTTCAGACATTTTTATATTTTTCTTTTTGGTTTTTATTTCTTTTCGTGCCGACAAGCAAAATTAGAGAAGGTATACGAACTTTTTCTCGGTTATCGAACTGTAAGTCGATATATATTGAAATTGTTTTAACTATTCAAAAATAAGCTAATTTTGATGCTAATCATAATAAAGCTACTATATGGAAGATATTCTAAAGAAATATTCTTGCATTGATTGATACGCGCATTTAGCAGCTAATATAAATTTATATCTATTTATCTACTTACACGCAAATACATATACATATGCATATATACATGCAAATTGTCATATTTATACTGATACATTCAGCATTTATAACTATATTCCTAACAAAAAAACTACTACAAAATAATAGCGATAGTGTGACCAATTAAAGCTCGGCGTTCTCAGCGCTACCATACTGTACCATCGATGGTTTATGCACTTTACAGCACTTTTCTGCCTATCAGCGCAACTATCACCACTGAAAGCAACAATAAAGCTTAAGCACATTTTTCTGATTTGTTAAGTGTCTGCCGAGAGGTAATTGTTTCTTATTGGTAAGTAAATTGTGTAATAAGTAAAATAAACCAAAGTGCTTGCTATAATGAACGAGTGAATCATTTGCATACAACCTTTTTCTCTTACATTCAGTTCTGCTGTACTGATCAACCCATGTCGTGGAATCACCTCGCACTTACACGCCCGGGCAACAGACTTGGCCGTGGCGATCCGATCGATCAATATTTGGCGGATCACAATTTGTATCGCAGGCTGGTGACTAAGGGCGGCTGCAGCCTATTCCGTGTCGTGGCCGAGCAGATGTATGACGCTCAAAATCTTCACCACGAGGTGCGTGAGGACTGTGTACGCTTTATGATGGACAAGCGACGCCTGTTCAGGAGAAACATAAAGGGCAATTTCAACGACTATCTGTTAAAGTTGGAGAAGCCAAAAACGCCGGGTACGATGATAGAACTGCGCGCCCTGTGCCTTATGTACGGTCGGAATGCGATTGTGCACGAGCCAATGAAACTGGGCACACCAGTGACGTTTAGCGACAAATACAAGGAGAATTTTAATGTTTTCATTGACCGGTTTGGCCATTTCGATGCTGTCTACACGACGCAGCACATTGAGGAGGCTGCCATTAGCCAGTCCATCACATTTACAATGCTTTACCAGATGTGTTTCAGGCTGCCGGATGTGAGTCTGGCAGCTGAGAAGATGCTAAATCCGAACACATTCTGCGAAGGCACCACGCTGGAACTTAGTCAAAATGGCACCGTTGTACGCCTTTTCTGCAGCAATGGACGCCGTTTCGACCTGGACTCACCTGAGAACACGAACTGCTTAATGACCGACGCACAGCTCTGCGATTTCCACAATCGAGAACGTTGGCGGCAGTATGGGAAGACATTCGGACGAAAGCCGTTGTCGTGCACGCTCAGATATATGGATGAAAACATCGCGCCCTTTTCCTATTCAGTTGCCAAGTCCCTGGTCCCGAATGTGTATCGAAATGTGGAGCTCACCTCTTATCTGGTGATGAAAAAGGAGGCGATCAGGTTCCAGTTATATGTCGGGGACTACGATTTCAAGGTTGGCGCCCATTGTCAAGTGGAGCTTGACCAAAGACCGGGCCATATGAAGAAGTGTTACGTACAGAAAATAGACTGGGACACACACACGTTCACTGTGCATCTTGAGGAAACGGGCATAGAGTTGATGGTGCCTTCAAGCTCAGTGCATCCGCTGCCACCTGGTCAATTCCGGCCCTGGAACCTCAGCTTTTTACAACGAATTAAATTACCTCGCTTTAACATAGTTATCGAAAATAATGGTAATACCCGGAAGCTTGACACAATTCTAAACCCAGCTTGTGGGCAAAATCAGACAGTTATGACCTCAGGTAACCTCATACCTCAGCTCTATTTCCAATTGCCAAACTTTTATTGGGATCCAACAATGGCGCAGCAAGGACATTTTTTTGTTCTAATAGGTTCTCTGTCCGGTTTCAAGCCACCTGCAGTGAACCCAAGCCGCCGATTTTTGTTACCGAACCCATCACCACCACCATTCATGTATGTGCAGCCAATTACGATCTACTCGTATTTTTCTCCTCATGGAAGTCCACCCGAAATGTTCGATTTCCCTGCATGGTCGGAAACACACCGATCGCCCTTGACCATCGAGGAAATCACTGACACGAATCACTAGAAATAGGCTCAGAGATAGCTTTTGTCAACTTTTCGAGTGTAAGGCTGTAAAGAATTAATTTCTACATACATTCATACAAATTTTTAAGCCTAACAATTTTTGTTTTTTTTTTCAGAATTTACTGATCTGAAAAGTTTTTACAGTCACGCGAGTTTCTAAATTGTAAGCGTCTGAATATTTTTTTAATCATAGAATCTAAGATATTTTAAAAGCCAAATTCTGAACTTTAAAGTTATTTCTAGACGTAGGTTTAAAAAAGCTTGTCTATATTTGTTCACTAAGCCAAATTCAATTGCTCTTTGTACGTACAACAGAAGGAATCAAATTCGGTTTTTTTTTTGTCTAAGAAGTGGTCTCCATTAATTTTTTATACATAATTTGGCAAACAGATTTAATATAAATTTATGTTTAATATGATAAAACTTGTAGTAAGCCCGAAATGCGAAGGTCATAATGCAGTGCCTAGTCAAATGGAACTTGTCCTAACTATTTAAATTTTTGTGTTTTTTTATATTGGAATATTTTTAATTAACATAACTCGTCTACTCACATCTGGGGGATAATTATGTTAAATTAGATTGAACTATAATATGCTTTGAACGATATTTTCTATTATTCAATCGTACTTGACTATACTTTTTGTCATCTTTTTTTTAAATTCAATTATACGAATTTTGTATATATATATAAACAAGTCTTAATTTAAAAAAGCTTTAAAGTTCAATTAATGCGTTCCCAAAAAGTAAACAAAATCGTTTGAATTCGAATTGTATTTAAACATTTTATTTTCTCTCTTTGAGCTAAATGAATTGAAAGTGGTGACCACTTAGGAACACAATGCTAAAATTTATATTTACTATTATTTTTTTAATTTATTTTTTTTATATATTTTTATACATTATTAGATAAAAAGTACTTTAAAAGCTTACATCTAAACAACTGAAGTTTTTAACTTTGTAAAATGACTTAAACGAGGAGGGGTGTGGAGGAGGCATTCCGACTAATGAAGTTCGTCTCCAGATGTGGCTGCCATCTCCAGTCGGACGTCGCCATTGAGACGGCATTGCAGATTCTTGTTGATGTTATCGACCATGTCGAAGGCATCGATGATCATCTGGGCCTCGCTCTGAGCCTTCTCGCCCATCTGTTCCAGACTGCGCCTCAGCTGCTTGTGCTCTCCAGTGGCATCACGCTCCTCGGCTTTTTGGTAAATGCTGGTGCGGGAGAACAGCGCGGCGGTGCCACTGCCCTGCTCCAGCTGTTGCTCCAGATCATCGGGCAGCGGGAAGTCCAGGTCCATGGAAAAGCAACGCAGATCCTCGTACTTGGCTAGCTGCACCTTCTGATCCTGGCCATAGCTAATAACGACGGCCTGCAGCACCAGGTCGCTGCCCGGCAATTGGACATAGGCGATGACGTCTTTGAAGAGGTTCTCCTGCCGCCACACCGTCTGGCTGAACTGTATCACCTGGTAGACGACGGTCTCCGGCTCGGGGCTATACTGCACCAGCAGCCAGGTGTCATCGTTCATGGCCACCGGCATGTCCAGCTGCTCATCGAAGGCGTGATCAAAGCAGCGAGCCTTCAGGTGGAGTAGCACCTTCTCCATGTAGTCCCGCTGATCGTAAGAGTACAGTACATGAGCAATGCATCCGCTGCCGAGACTGACCAGAGGATTGCACTTTAGCTCTGGATTCGTGCTTAGCCAGGCCACGTTGTTGGGGGACACCAACTTCTGGACCAGACGATCGCCAGCCTCTTCGTTCTCTGTGTACTGCACCAGGAGCTGCTTGGCATTGGACTCCTCTCGCTGCTCCTTGCTCATCGATAGCAGGGCCGCATCCACCAGCCGGCGCTCATCGGCGGCGAGGATGAGTTTGGCCTCCAGCACCATGCCGTTGACGCGGAACTCCACAAAGCGTGTCATATACTTGTCGGAGACATCCGACTCCAGCAGCTCCATGGAGTGGAGGACACACAGTCGTGGCTGCCCGTTCGGCTGGCCGTTCTTCATCGATCCCTCATCCACCTCGGCCAGGAACCAGGAGAGACGAGTCGCTGCCGGACCACAGGGATGGGCCACAGCTCCGCAGATGGCAGAGTCATCCAGTCCACTGTCGTTGCTAATGTTGCTCATGATGTTCCTCGGTTCTTCTTTAATAGTTGATCTCGTTGGTGTTGTCGTTGGCTTCGCTCGTTGCAAACTGATAATTTCTTCACGGCAGCGCTCTCTTTTATACGCCAGAGAGGTATGAAAGAGCACTCGCTGCTACCTGAATTAATCGTTCGTCCCTTTAGAGATCTTACTCGTAGCACGAGCAGTGGCCCGATGGGACTTTTCCAATTGTTTAGTACCTGCTTCGGATTGCATGGACTAACCCAATACGCACAGCTGTACGGCACTTTATTGCTTTACTAAAATGTGCTAAAGCCTCGCTTCCAACCATCGTGATGACTATGTAACCGTCTCGCCCAAAAGTCTAGGCTCAGTGCGCCGTTTGTTAAATCGCCCAATTGTAAATGTGTTAGTACCTGCAGCTGACCAGTAGCTAATTGCATGGATAAACCCAATACGTTAACCCAATATAAGCCCCATATATGTACATATGCAAGTGTATCAATGTTATGTCCGTACCTACGGAAAAAATGCATAATTGATTTTCAGGCTATGTTTCTTCTAATTCTCTTAGTTGTCAAAAGCAACAAACAATTGGACACATTCACATTCCCTTTGCGTTTTACTTTTCAGCAAAAAGTATGACTTTTCATTTCTAGGCGCTCTAGAATCCACTTTTATGAATTTGTTTACTTTTTTTACTGTTAAGCGCGAAATTTACTGCTGTTATACCCAAGCGTTAGTGCCAGCTCATACAAAAAGGCCTCGTTATGTTTAACAGAGACTTATCGATAGCCAAATCGGGCTGCCACAGCTGTTCATAGCAATTCACTTTTTTGTTTTTGCCCGGACCAATTTTGCAGATACAATTTTGAGGTTGGCTTAAACAAAAATTATTTATAAAAAGCGCACAAGCTCAATTGCCCAGTTAATGAATGCAAAAGGGAAAAAAATAGATGACTTATTGATATATTGACATGAATTTGACACTATTAACTGGGCAATTGAGCTTTGTTTAAACCAACCTCAAAATTGTATATAATAGTTAATAGTGTCAAATTCATGTCAATGCATCAATAAGTCATCTATTTTTTTCCTTTTGCAATTAAGATTTGCTTAGTTGTATAAAACGACGTTTACTTTTCATTTTGGCGAGGAATTTGTTGCCGTTTCGAAAACGGAAAAGTCATGCATTTCACGTGTGCGGGAGCGGCTGACTTTTCGTTTTGAAAAGTAAATCAGATATTTTTGGTGAAAGCGAAAACCGGAAAGCCTGCCTAAATATCTTACAAATTCAATAGAGCGAGCACTAGAGTACATTTCCCAAACGCATTTATTCGTATCAGAATTTGAGAATCGCTAAAAATAAGGGAAATAGTAAAAACGAAAGAATATGTGGCTTCAAAAATGATTTTTTTAATCAATTTCTATATTTTAAATACAATTTGAAAGTGTTATGAATGCAGCTATCAGATCCCAGCTTTACGCAATGACAGCCCTTCCAATTGAATTGAATCTGTTAGGAATGTCCTTCATGATCCGCCCTACCGGTTACTATGCGCAGAAATAAGCTCGTTGACGAACCTAAGCCCTCTCTGCGCTCTGAATTAGAGTGGCTACGCATTGAATATTTCTCTCCATTGCCGATTAATATCAATCTGGAAGTGAAACACTCTCCTGTGTGTGCCACAAGCGACGGAGATCTTCGTCCCGGGCTGCAATCAGGCGGTTGCTTGTCCAATTTGATGGCATTAGTTAGGGAGAAAAGTCTACTAACATATTCAATGTTCAGACCCAGGACTTGAGTTGCAAATTCCAAGACTTTCTCAGTGTTGGCGGTCTCCTCGTCCCAGGCGCCTCCACTCTCGCGTTTTTCAATGAGCTCAAAGTGTATGGCAAAGGGACCATCCTTGGGCTTAATCGTGCTACGCACATCTGTCACACAAAATGTAAGGATTTTCTCAAACAATCCCAGACTGATGGCCTCTTCGATAGCCGCATCGTTTGCCAGCAGACAGCCTACCACTAAGCCGGTGCCCAGTTCACGGATGTTCACGTGGTAAATGTTGTCCGCCCGCAGGAGTACAGTTATTACAATACGACTGAGGCGTCGATAGCCAATTAGATCATTTACCTCGTCTACCATATGGTCCAGCACGCGAAGCTCTTTATCGTGACAGAATTGGCACAAGCTTGACTCGTAGCTTTTCAGGGAATGTTGTCCTAAAGATTTGCTTGATTCAATGCTCGGAGATGCCTCAATTAATAGTTCTGCCCTATGACTCTCATCCACTTCCATTTCCGGCATCTTGTCTTCTGACTGAGTGTTAGTTTCGATTTGGATTGCCTCTTGAGGTGTTGTCGAGTTGGATGGAATCTCTTTTGCGTTTCCCTTGTGTATTTCTTGGACCGGACACGAGCAATCTTCGCAGTGGGCTGTGGGTTTCGTGAACATGTGCATAAACTGCTCTATCTGGGACTCCCACACCTCATCGTTCAAGTTCTGTTGGGTCTCAGTGGGAATAACTTTCGTGCCTGTGGTAGCTCCATTGCGGGATGATCCCAAATCCTCACAAGCACAGTCTGATTCTTGGTCTTTGAGTTTCGCAAAGATTTTATTTAATTTTTTGAGTAAAGTATTGGAAGCTTGTTCCCTTAAATTCTCCGTCGACTGAGTACAGTAGTTCAATTGCTGTTTCTTCACCTTCTGGTGGTTGTCGATTTCGTATCGGGCTGGTGTTGTACTGTTCTTGGAATTTACATCATGAGAAGCTTGCACAGAATTTTGAAACGTTTGGTTATCCGATTTTTTCATAGAGCTAGCTGGCTTAGAGCTCTCATTATTCTTGTCGCGAATTTTCGCATATTTCCATTGGGTAGACTGGTCAGTATCGGAATTGGATAAGCTTACAGAATCATTATGTTTCCTATCCTGCACTTTCGATGATCTCACGGAGGATTGCAGCTGTCTGAGGGAACCTTCCTGTTGGTTCATCTTCTGCTCCATTTCGAATATCTTCTGAAGTAATTCAGGAACGCGGGAGCAATTGGCACAGCTCTCTACATTCTGATTACCTTCTGATGTGTATGAATATTCATACTGTGTCTCTTTATGGTAGCTTCCCTTTGGACTCGCTGTCTGCTCAGTGTCGTCTTTGGATATCTGAAGACTACCCGTCTGGTCATTGTTTTCCTGCTGCAGGAGTGAGGATGAATCTTCATACTGTGTCTCTTCATGGCAGCTTCCCGTTGGACTCGCTGTCTGCTCAGTGTCGTCTTTGGATATCTGAAGACTACCCCGGTCATTGGTCTGGTCATTGTTTTCCTGCTGCAGGAGTGAGAATGAATCTTCATACTGTGTCTCCTTGTGGTATTTCTCCAGTGAAACTTTAGACATATTAATTGGCCCTGCGTGGTCTTTATCCTCCTGCTTTTCTTGATTTTTTGGTAATAAATTAACCACAATTTGTGGACGCTTCCAAAAACGATTTTCCGATTTGTTTTGTACATTTACTTGCTCATTTTCTGTGTTAGTTTCTTTTTTCTTGGTTTCTACGGCCACATCTTTCAGAGTCTTGCTCTCGCGAGTTGTAACGGTTTCAGTTTGGGTGAAAGAATGGTTGGGATTGGCTATATTAGTTTGGGTGGCTGAATCTTTGGGACTTTCGGTATCTTTTTTGATTTCTCCCCAACATTTGCAAATCTTCGGATGTCCAGTTGGGATGAATGAGACTTTGGCACTAGCTACGTTGTGTTGGCTTCTGTCCCGAGTTGCGTTATTCCCTTGGTATCTTTCTTCCCTGTCCTCAATGCTTGATGATCCTGATTTGCGTTGAGTGGAGTCCTTTCCGGACTGAGAGTCCGTATGTGACTTAGACTGTGATTTCTGACCTCCAAAAATTACAAAGTCTTTGTGCCTCGGATGATTCGTGGGGGCTAGAGCTTCTATGTTCGATGTACAGCCACAATCTGTAAACATTTTGGGGATCGGCTGTGTTTGAATGATGGTGTCCTGCCTAGCAATGGTTTGGCTTGAATGGGAGGAAACGTTGTCAGGCTGCTGTATATCGTTGGGATCTTCTGCGTGCAATGGGCAGCCACAAGGACGAACTGCGATACATTTGGGGATCGGCTGTGTTTGAATGACGGCATTCTGGGGAGCCACGTCTTTCCTTGAATTGGAGGCTGTGTTGGACGGTTTCATTTTGTCCTCACACGGTGTGTAGTTACATGGTTTGCTGCATCGATGAGCAACGAGTTCTTTGGAAATCGGCTGGTTAGCAATGGTTTTGGTTGATTTGGAGGGCTGCTTCTTTTCGTCGAGACCATCTGTATTCGTTGCGCAGCTGCGAGGCGATGCACCGGCAGGTAGGCGAATAAAATCTGACCTGCAGGTCCGTAACTCGGACCCCTCGCCATCTGCAATGGAAAGCATATGGTCAACTTAATACCCTTTTAGATCTACCTGTCAAGGCGAAGGGTGCGCTCGGTATCGTATATAAAGGCGTCACTTATTAGCTAGAAGACAGTTCACAATTGGCCACCATACAGCACAGAGTAAGTGATACAGGACGTCGCGAATGGATAACTCAACTAATGAATCTTTCCATTTTAGATGAATCGCCGCCAACGACTGGAATTTGCCCTCACCCTGCTGCCCTATGACCCGATGACGGTGCAGCTGTCGCCAGAACAGAAAAGTGTGGAGGACATCATCGCTCGTCTCCGCACAGACGACTCCTTAACCGAGGAGGAGAGTGACGACGGGAAGATGCGCCGCCTGAAAGATGCAGATACCGATACTTTTGTGGACCACACCATGCACGACATCGAGATGAGCGACACTGGAAAACTGAGCACACTGGCCACCCTGACACTGGCTGCCGAGAGACTGCTGAGAACCCAACACGGTGATGAGGAACAGTTCAATGACGACTTGGCCATCGATGGGGCGACAGCCTCGTCCGATGCAGACCACGAGATCCTGATGAAGAGCACCATCAAGGCAGTGAATGAGATGAAGCTCAAGCTACTGCAGCAATGGGAGCGGAACAAGCGCAAGGCCCTGGATCTGCTCACCATCGAGATTGAGAAGGTTCAGGCTATGGACCGGGACGATGCGCAACGGACGTCCCACTTTGAGATGTTCCGCGATGGGACTGAGGAACACAACACATCCACACCCAGAACCAATGACGAGGATTTGGGAATCGATGACGACGATGAAGACTACGTGCCCGACAGTGAGAACAGCACAAAACGCAAGCGCATCAAGAAGCCCGTAACGTCCACCCCGAATGCCAAGCGTACATGCCCCGACTTTGAGTTCGATCAGCATCCGAGCTCGCCGATGGTAATGATTGGTCCAAATGGCACTCAAGTGTCGCGCACCAGCCTGAGTGCTATTAACTGGGACATGACTGGTCCCTGCATAACCCGAAAGTTGCTCTGCGAGATCTTTGACCGCGACACTCTCGCCCACCACACGCTGTCCGGCAAACCGTCACCGGCCTTCAGGGACTGTGCCCGTCCCAGCAAGCAGCAACTGGATCCCCTCAAGGTGGCGGACCTTGTCTATCTGATGACCAACAGTCTGGACATGACACCGCGGGAGGTTCGCACAGCGATCACTACGAAGTGCGCCGACGAGAACAAGATGCTGCGCTCCCGGAGCCAGCGGCGACAGCGCAAGTCAAAGTAGTTCTGTATGTAGATCCTAGTATAGCCATAAGTCCAGGCCCAGCCACACAAACATGTATGGGACACACACACGCCCGAGTAGCCAGTGCATAGATATTCAAATAAAGTATTCCAATCGCTTATAACTTACCCGAGACTTTGCTGTGTTTCGATTCGCTTGCCAAGAGCTGATGGCAGATATCGCCCAGTTGTCCTTTCGATCGACTCATTTTTGAGCAACAACCACAGAAAACAATTTGGAACTGTTGTGGAAACTTAAAGCAAATGGCCAGCGGTCTACTAACCAGCTTTTACCACTTTACAGCCGTATTTGCACTTCATTGTGTTCACGTGAATACGTTGAATTTTGAAACCAACATGGCAGACAGAACAATAATTGTATTTAAATTTTGTGATATTTCAGGGCTGGGTAAACATAATTGAATTTAGTGATTAATTTTGTTGGATCTTAATTTTTGCTATTAGGCTGAGATTTATTTATTAGAATAATCTTATTTGACAGACCTGATCAAAAACAGCGAACAACAACGAACGATGAAACAAAAATAACTATTCAGAATCCAAATGTTAGATAAACTTATTCAGTTCAGAACAGTGAGTAGCTCTTTTTTGATGGTTCGTTCATGAACTACCCAACATATATTTTTATATGCTGTGTGCCAGCATGTTAAGGTAACTTTCAGACCATTGTGAAACTAAAAATCATTTGTCGCGCTTTTATTAGTAAATACTCGCCATAAGTAAAATAAATTCGTGTTCGGAGTCGAGTTGAAAACATGGGGGATACCAATGATAAGGTAAATGATTTGATTTCGATCAATAGAAACACTTCTAAAGAAAGCCGGGCCGACGCATCGCCATTGCAGAAACCTCTGGAGAACGTGCTTGGGAAGAAGAGACGCTGCGAGGAAATGACAACCGGAAGTCTTGCAATTCAGCAGGCCCAACCTGATAAGAAACTAAAACTTGACATGCAACAGGAGAAGAGCATCGTAGATGACCCCGAGATGGTAGACAAATCGACGCAGCTGACCATGCAGAAGCTACATAAACAAATCGAAAAGCTTGAGCACAACCGCCAGCTGTTACTGAATCAACTTGCAGAAGTAAAATCACAAAATGTAATGATTCAGAAGAAGAATAACGAGGTTCAGCCTCAAAACTCTCAAGTGGACCAGACTTCTACTGAAGTGAATCAAATTCTAAAACAGTTGCAACAGCAGGTCTCCAAAACTGCGACCTTAGAAGATAATCTGGAAGAGCAGGACAAATCCACTAAATTTATCATTGACGAACTAGGACAGAAAATTACAGAGCTTGAGGAAGCAAATGGGCTTGTCCGCAATGAGCTTGAAGAGAAAGAACTTGCATACCTAGAAGAAATGGGCCATCTGAGGAATAGAGTCCGCAACCTTTATACCAACATTAAATGTTCCATTTGCCAATCTCCCTGGACATCTGATGGGGAACATCGTTTGGTTTCGTTGTACTGTGGACATCTATTTGGGAAAAGATGCATTCAGCGACTCGCCGAATGCCCAACTTGCTTAATGACCATTCGTTCAATTGATGGTATGCGGCCCATCTATGGTCGCAACATCTTGCCAGCTAATTAGGTTTTCTGGCATACAACTTTATAACCGTCTAGTCAATAAGTATAACTCGTGTCGTGAAGAAACCTGCAACAATACATTAATAATCTGGAAGAAGATAGCTGCTCCGTTTATGTATCCAGTAGCATATATAATTTTTACAATTACTTTCCTAAGCAACAGAATATATGTATAAGAAAGATATACGATTATGTTCATCCATTTATTTACAGAAAGTTGTAACAGAATATTCTTTATTATTTAAATAGCTACCAGAAATGTTATGTGATTCGCATTTTGGTATTTTTCAGTTTATATTTTGTATGCGGGTCTGGTAACACTTGAAATAAAATTTCCAGAATTTGTGAAAATAAACTTTTGTCCCGCTTTAATTAATAAATACTCGCATTAAATAAAGTTAATTCGTCATCGGAACCTAGTTAACGACATGGCCGACACTAATGATAAAGTAAATGATTCGATTGCAATCAATACGGAGAGTGCTGAGGAGAGCCCGGCCCACGCATCACCATTGCAGCACGCGCAACAGAACGAGAACGAGCTTGAGGAGAGCCGCTGCCAGGAGATGAAACCCGAAGATCTTGAAAATCAGCAGGCCCAACCGGATAACGGATTTAAACTCGACATGCAACAGGAGAAGAGCATCGTAGATGACCCCGAGATGGTAGACAAATCGACGCAGCTGACCATGGAGAAGCTACAGAAACAAATCGAAGAGCTTGAGCACAACCGTAAGCTGTTACTGAATCAACTTGCAGAAGTAAAATCACAAAATGTAATGATTCAGAAGAAGAATAACGAGGCACAGCCTCAAAACTCTCAAGTGGACCAGACTTCTACTGAAGTGAATCAAATTCTAAAACAGTTGCAACAGCAGGTCTCCAAAACTGCGACCTTAGAAGATAATCTGGAAGAGCAGGACAAATCTACTAAATTTATCATTGAGGAACTAGGACAGCAAATTAGAGAGCTTGAGAAAGCAAATGGGCTTGTCCGCAATGAGCTTGAAGAGAAGGAAGGTGCTTACGAAGAGGAAATGGACGATCTGCAGGAAAAAGTCGATGAACTTTTTATCAATATTACCTGTTCCATTTGCGAATCTCCCTGGACATCGGACGGGGAACATCGTTTGGTTTCGTTGTACTGTGGACATCTATTTGGGAAAAGATGCATTCAGCGACTCGCCGAATGCCCAACTTGCTTAATGACCATTCGTTCAATTGATGGTATGCGGCCCATCTATGGTCGCAACATCTTGCCAGCTAATTAGGTTTTCTGGCATACAACTTTATAACCGTCTAGTCAATAAGTATAACTCGTGTCGTGAAGAAACCTGCAACAATACATTAATAATCTGGAAGAAGATAGCTGCTCCGTTTATGTATCCAGTAGCATATATAATTTTTACAATTACTTTCCTAAGCAACAGAATATATGTATAAGAAAGATATACGATTATGTTCATCCATTTATTTACAGAAAGTTGTAACAGAATATTCTTTATTATTTAAATAGCTACCAGAAATGTTATGTGATTCGCATTTTGGTATTTTTCAGTTTATATTTTGTATGCGGGTCTGGTAACACTTGAAATAAAATTGCCAGAAATTGTGAAAATAAAAATCATTTGTCCCGCTTTAATTAATAAATACTCGCATTAAATAAAGTTAATTCGTCATCGGAACCTAGTTAACGACATGGGGGACACCAATGATGAAGTAAATGATTCGATTGCAATCAATGTGGAGAGTTCTGAGGAGAGCTCGGTCCACGCATCACCATTGCAGCAGGCGGAGAACAACAACACGCAGATGGAAGACGCTACAACTGAAATGGCTGGAATTAACTTTCTGTTGGAAAAGGAGAAGCGCAGTCAGGCGACTTTGCTTAACAAACTGAAAATGCACAACCAATCGACGCAAGTGACCATCCAGAATCTTCAGCAGCAACTCGATGAGCTTAAGAAGAGCCATGATCTGTTGCTCAATCAACTTGTGGAGAAGGAACTCTCATACAAAATCGACACGGAAGAGCTGAAGGAATTTCTCAATAATCCTGCTGACGACATTACTTGCGTTATCTGTCTATCTCCTTGGGAATCGACTGGGCCGCATCGTGTAGCCTCGCTGCCCTGTGGACATTTATATGGGATGTCCTGCATAAGACTATCTGTGCGCCGAACGGAGTTTTGCCCGAAGTGCAGGATTCCAGTACGTTTTCCTGATATACGCTACCTCTTGACCGATGCCACATAAACAAAACGTTTTGCTGGGTTCTATTTCAATTGTTTCAACCATTTTGTAATGATTAAACGATTATTATAATAAAGAACTTAAAAATGCAAATGCGATTATGTATTGAAATAGGTGCAAGTGAATGCATGCATATACATAGATATGTATGCGGGATCCAGCTGTTCAAATGCGTTAGAGCGGGACAACTGTTGTAGACAGCAATATATGTGTGCAGGTTTCTCTCTCTCTCAGCTCGTTTGTTGTGACAAGTCTGAAGCAAAGAATAAGACAAAAATAAATAAATATTTGAATATTAAACTACGGGATTCTTTTTATTAAACTATTACCTGCAATATCCCATATCTCATGAGTCTGTTGTGATTCAAGATATGAACTTCCCTTTCTGTTTTGAAACCCACTGTGGCTTCGCATTCTCGTACCTGTCTACACAGTTTTTGCTTGGCCAACCAGATGCGATGGAACTTTCTGCTGCACTTATTGGCCAAGTCGCTCCGACATTTCTGCTTATTCGATGAGATTTCCTCGCGAGGTTAATTCGAGCATAGCAGACATGCCAAAATTTAATGCTAGTTCCGCCATAAGCTTCCGTTCCATGTCGTCCACGCCCAGACATTGAGAAGTTTTTGTGCTCAGCCACCCCCCGAATTAATGGCTAATGAAGCGCAAGGACTGCAGGTGATTCTCCCAGAAAGCCATAAAAGTCAAGTAGCATCCAGCATCCGTTTCCCAACTCGGCTGCACGGCTCATTTACTGCACAAATACTCATGCCCCGGAGCTGCATCCTTTTCGCATCTCGCCCCTTGGCTGCACGCTGCTCTGCTCTGCCTTATCCACTTGCCAGTCTAGTACCAACACTTGGCCTGCAAAAGGCTACAGGGTAAGCTAAGTTCATTGCCAAAAAGTAAAGCTCGAGCAAATAAAAATCACATAAATTGGGTTTGCCGTCAGCAGCAAAAATTGCAAATGCAGCGCATTGCAATGATTTGTATCGATGCTGTGTACTCAGCACGTACATATATAAACACTTTTTTACAGCCAAGCTTCTGATTTTTACGGTCATGGCTTGGAATTTATATTCCAGCGTTTAGCGAAAATTCAAAGCAGTAGTTCAGTCCTGTCCACTCTCATTCAATCGAATATCGATCAACTTGAACCTGAAGTGCAAAGTTTGTCCAACAGACATTTGACACTTGGGGAAAACACAGCCAGAAAAGGCAGAAGGCAGCACAGGACCGAGTGGGTCGTGACTTTGGACTAATGAAAATATATACATATATCTCTGCAAGACCATTTAAACGGAAATCAATCAACTTGAAATTTGCAGTGGGCAAGCTCATTCTTTGAGATGGTAACCAAAAGTGAGCAATTTAGTATAATTTATATTAATCACAGCTCTCAAAGAATGCCAAGTATTATTATTCTCTCATTAGTTTAAGATCAAATGGTAATTAATTTCACATCGAAATCAATTTAATTATTTCATTCATCAATCGTATTAGACACCACCAGACATCCATTTCAGGGGAGTATGGAAATATTCAAAGCAGATTCTTGCGCCCGTTTAATTTCATTTAAAAATCAAACGTCAAATCATTTCACAAATCAATGCATTTCATCTGCCCTGAGCCTCCATTGAGCTTTGAACTTCCTGCCTTTCATCGATATTCATATATACTCGTGCATATGTATGTATGACGTCCCCTTTTATTGATTAGATTGCCAAAGAAAAACATTTTGGAGACACATTTGGACTTATTGTTGCGCCCATTTTGCGCTTCATTAAACCCCGCTTCTTTTGGGCCCGGAAAGTGTTTAAATGCCGCTTCCTCTTTGCCTAACTTCCCTTTCGTTTTTCTCCATATCTCCCATACATAAATATGTTTCTCTTTCCTTTGACAAGTTGCCATTTCATATGCCAGTTGTGGCATATATTTTGGAAATATTTTGTATACATGAATCGTGCATATTTTATTGATTTCCATAAGTGTATTCATAAAAATTGTTTTCTGATGTGTTTTTTATGATGGCCATAGGACATCTTGGCTCAAAGATATCATAAAAAACGTCAATTTGTAATGTCACCATAGGATGAAAATAAAATTTGCAACTCAAAAGATATATAAATATATAATAATAAAATTTTAGTATTTAATATTTATTATTTAGAAGTCCAAAGTAATTTACTTTGAAAAGTTCAAAAAGTTGAAATGTTCAAATTAAACTCCCGATTTTTCACGCTATCATCCACTGTGCGACGGATGATTGCTGTTTTTAAGTGTTTTGCCTTTTCAGACATATTAAATGCATAAATAATGAATGCATGAAGGCATGCAAAAAAAAAATTGATAAAGTCGCGCTTAATTTTTGCGCATGAGAACACATTCCATTTGAAGTGAGCGACGTAATGTACCTACAAAGGTGGTCTTAGCACTTCAAATGTGAGCAGTCGCACGTGGAGTATGCGGCGTATGCGTAATTTTCGCATAATCATGCGGTGTCCCAGCTATTGAACACACTCGCACACACAGGCCCATAAACCTGTCAGGGCGGCATTAAAAGTAATGCCACACACAGGCACAGAGGGAGAGAGAGTGAGCTGTTCGAGTCCCTCAAAGAAAGAGAAAGATATGTTTGGTGGCACTCAAAGGAAGGGATATATAGGGAGGGGAAACACAAACTCCGAGAAAGGGGCAGGGCACCAATACGAATCCAAAGAGACATGTTAGGTCCCACGTAGAAGGAGGAACCGGACGGGACATAATACAACTGTGTAAGCTTTAGTTTTTTTTGCTACTGAAGATCATAAAAATTAAAATGATTGCCACAAAACTTTGTCCGTTGCACGTGTAAAAGTTTTGTCATTATGTTGAGTAGCGTAGTCATTAATGGGTTTCCATATAGAGGCGTGGCTACCACCTATTCGGCAGCAGCTAAATATAATTTTACGGGGTTATATACATTTATAAGCTTTAATTTAGAGCAAGCGAGTAAATTGAGACATTTTGGTTGTATGTTTCTGTATACGATGGCATTGTTCGCTGGGCAACTGCATGGCCATAAATCGAAGGTCTACAAAGTATTTCGAGCAACTATTCTTTATTGGTCTTTGCTAAAGGTAAAAGAGCAGTTAAATTAATGATCACGTTCCATTTGTGGCACAAAAACTAAGCACAAAATGAACTTTATGTTCAAACAATGAATCGGCAATAAAGCGATTGTTTGTCATATACTCGTACCAAGACCGTTGTGCATCATTAAAGGGATATCTGAGGCTGTTAGCTTTGAGTGACTTGAGTGATGTTAGCCTGGTTCTGTTACGCTGAAGCTTGAGTGTAAAGTTTCAGTGAACTTAGGCTGCTGTTTGTTGTGCTCTGTGTAGTATGAGTGATTTTATTTACAAGCAGAAACTTGCATTGGTTCATAGACGGATCAAGAAGGCTTTCAGATTTGATTTTTATAATTGAATCAAGTATAATAGCTCATTTAGCTCGTTTCTAAACTAGTTACAAAGATGCGCTAAATGGGAAATTATGTTATTCACAAAGTCTTGTCAGCCTTACCAGAACTTGTGTGCGCTTACATATAAATCTGTATATCCCAAATTTAAAGCAAATTTTGGTTTGCCAGCGTTCCACCAAGATCTTTGTCCTGTTAAATAAAAATTTAAAACAATTCCCTTTGGCTTTCAACAGAAATGCGGCATTCTGTTCTCGATTTATGCTCTTTCAGAATCAGACCGCAGGACCGTGTCTGCTGCAAGCCCTAAAATTTCCATTATAATCGAAACTTTTTATCGGCGCACTGCGCACTTGGCAAAACTTTTGCATTTCGCACGCACTCAAAATTACTCTACACAGAGTGGTAAGTCCGCCAGGAGGGGAAATGTCCTGCGGCCACTTGACGCATTAGGGAACTAGGATTGCGATACACTTTGTCCCCATAAATACGAACATAAAAAAGTCTGTAATTGAAACCAGCGAATAGACCAGACAATCGGTTCCCACCCGGGGAAACGCAAAGCTATTAGTGGAGCTGGGGACCGATGTCTGATCTGATTCGGGTACTTGGAAGCTTACCTGCCCGCTAATTATGCTAATTATTATATCAATTAGCTGAACAACTTTTCGCTTTTGTTGAATCTCGAATTCGCGCATTAAATATTCAGAAAGTCTGCTCAAAACTTTGCCAAAATATGCCTCACGCTGCAATGTTTATAGTTGGAGCTTTGTGGCTAATTTAATAATCCAATATCCGAAACTTTCAGTGGATTTTCATGGTTAGAGAATGGTTATTAGTTGTTAGTTTTCTTGGATACAAAACGAAGCATAACTCCTGAGTATTTGGCTAATAATTCACTTGCTTGCACAGGGTTCAAAATGGAAAATGAAGCTGAGTCCTAAATGGCTTTTTGATGGCGCCCTGTTGCCCTGATGCGAGGATGCACTAGAAAAATAGGTGCCCCAAAATAACATCGTAACTCCGCTGACTGGAGCTGAGGCGGCTCTGTCCCATAGAGTAAACACAATTCAATTAACTTTGCGCTCGTTGTTGGAGGCTTGGTTGGTCGGGTTTTCGGGGCATTGTTGTGTCGAGGCCCAGGCAGATGATGGTAAAACTGAAAACGACAAGCCGATGATGGCACATGGCCAAAGGCGGCCTGAACAGTGTGGACAGGAGAGGGAGCCCAGGTGGCTGCAACTACGGGGTGCATGCAACAAGCCGCCAGCTACAGCAAAGGATTTGCATTATTAAAATTTTCATTTGGCGGCCTCTGCGCCAAGTTTCTCTCCCCAAAATGAGGATCCAACTAATTGACCATTGAAAATACCAAAAGTCTTTTCTCTTCAAAGTAATGAGAGTATAAATGAAACTGAAATGAACCAACGAAAGGCAAGGGGCCGTACGAAAACTCTCTTCAAGTTCCTCTCCCCAACAATCCCTTCTTTATTGTCAGGTTAATGATGATCATAACTGGTGTATGCTTAATGAGCTAAATGCTGAAAAAGTTATGCTAAGCCGAGCAAAAGAAGCGTCAACGTTGCGTTCCTTCATCCATCATCTACCATAAGTTTAGGCAAAGCAGCAGCTGAAGTGTAAATGTCATTGTCAGACCGGTCTTGGTGGCAGCAAAGAGCAGACAGGAAGCCAAAGGGAAGATTGTTCTGTGGCACGTTGTCGTCGTCGTACCCTGTAACCATACGAGCATATACTCGTATTATGGGTGAAGTTACCGCTTTAGCCAAATTAATCCAATGTTATACTCATTATACTCCAATGACAGGACACTGTACCCAGAAAAATCATATTTTTCCTTGATTAAGAATCTTTAATGCAACGTTTTGACCATATCCCAGAACTAGGAATACCAGATCATACCACATATGAAAACCTCTTGCTCTAAGTAACGGCTTGAGTACACAGAATTCGACCCGCCATCGATACTGCTGTTTTCTATTGCTTCTTTTACTGCGCGAGACAGCAGTCAAGAGTCAGGCATCCAGAGGACACGATGCATGGCTGTGGCCGAGACGGAGACGCACGACTGCTGTTGACACTTTGCCAACTGGCAGAGACGGGGAAAGAGCGGCAGCTCGAAAGGGTAATATACACAGCCGTGACTGCGGGAGCGGTGAAGTGTGACTTTGATTTTTGGCCAGAGTGAGAATGGAGCTGCGGAGGGAGCTGGGGACCCAAGGACGGTTGCCAGCATCGAGACCACGTGACTTACCTCGAAATAATGACTTCATTTTCCGCCGCATACATTTCCAACAATGTCACGCTTCACTGTTCCCCCTTTGTCTTGCCGAAACATCTTTAAAGTTGGGTCACCAGAAAACGATAGCACGAATGTTATTTTTGTGGTCCCAGAAATAGCTTTTGCGAGACTCCCTTAAATTAAATCCACTTTTTATTTGGCCCAGCCTCAAGTGTGTGTTTTATTTTTAAGGGCAATTTGCCGAGCGGGTAGTTTGTTGGATTGTGGGCGTTGAGGCCATGACCATTCATGGGTTTGCCAGGCCAATATTTCATACAATGTTTCAATTTGCCATCAAATAGATACAGATACGATTGTGTATGCGTTTGTGTGCGTATGATTGATATAGATTTTGCTTTGATGAACGCCCCAAGGAATTGGAATTCCTCCAGAGTTTATTTATTATACTCGGGAATCTTTCTCTCCCTCTCATGCCCATTCGTGGTGCCCCATTTTGTTACGCTTTAATGTTTGCGAGTAGCATTTTTATACAATTTTCGAGCTTTGAAATCCGAAAACAGAGTTTACTCGCATACCCTTCCATGCTTTGCTGCTTGTGGTTCAAAGGGGTATCCAAACACATACAGCATACATACATATGTACTCGTACATGTCCATGATTGTTGGAATCAAAAAGATGTAGATTTGTATATTATAATCGGGCTGCCCTTCTCTACCACACATATCATTTGCATATCAAAACATAAGAAAGAAAAGGAAATAAATGAAATAAAATATTTACATACTCAAACATAAATATACATACAGATGTACATATGTACATATGTATGTATTTGTTGTGAAGGAAGGCAAGTAGAAAACATTGACACGATTTGGCCAGAACGACAACTGAAAATTGATTATTCCATTTATTTCCCGACACAAGTTCCTTGTGATGCTGGAATTACTCATCAATTTCTTCATCATGTGTGGAAATTTTTCAACTATGTGAAAAATAGACTGAAGTATTGACTAGCTGATGGGCCAAATAAATAATGCATTATGGCTAGAAAATTTATTTTCTAAAGAAGTTTACTTAAATCACCAACCCACATCACCATTCAGCGCAGATTTATTTATTGTGTCAAACAAAAATTCACCTTAGACTGCCGAAGCAAACAAGCAAAGATTGTAAAAACGAATGAGTTCATTATACATACACATGTGTGTACATATGTATGTATATTTTTCGGTATTACTGCCCGTTGAAACTAGAAACCGAAAAAAAACAATTTACTTTTATTAATAGGAATACGTAGGTACATACATTTGTATGTATATCTACTACATTTCCCGCTGTCAGCGTTGTCTCATGCGATTTTTACTGAGATGTCTTTCGGGGAGTCCCGTAGTTTAATATTCAGACTTGTCACAACAAGCGAGCTGAGAGAGAGAGAAACCTGCACAAATATATGTATTGCTGTATACAACAGTTGTCCCGCTCTAACGCATTTGAACAGCTGGATCCCGCATACATATCTATGTATATGCATGCATTCACTTGCACCTATTTCAATACATAATCGCATTTGCCTTTTTAAGTTCTTTATTATAATTATCGTTTAATCATTACAAAATGGTTGAAACAATTGAAATAGAACCCAGCAAAACGTTTTGTTTATGTGGCATCGGTCAAGAGGTAGCGTATATCAGGAAAACGTACTGGAATCCTGCACTTCGGGCAAAACTCCGTTCGGCGCACAGACAGTCTTATGCAGGACATCCCATATAAATGTCCACAGGGCAGCGAGGCTACACGATGCGGCCCAGTCGATTCCCAAGGAGATAGACAGATAACGCAAGTAATGTCGTCAGCAGGATTATTGAGAAATTCCTTCAGCTCTTCCGTGTCGATTTTGTATGAGAGTTCCTTCTCCACAAGTTGATTGAGCAACAGATCATGGCTCTTCTTAAGCTCATCGAGTTGCTGCTGAAGATTCTGGATGGTCACTTGCGTCGATTGGTTGTGCATTTTCAGTTTGTTAAGCAAAGTCGCCTGACTGCGCTTCTCCTTTTCCAACAGAAAGTTAATTCCAGCCATTTCAGTTGTAGCGTCTTCCATCTGCGTGTTGTTGTTCTCCGCCTGCTGCAATGGTGATGCGTGGACCGAGCTCTCCTCAGAACTCTCCACATTGATTGCAATCGAATCATTTACTTCATCATTGGTGTCCCCCATGTCGTTAACTAGGTTCCGATGACGAATTAACTTTATTTAATGCGAGTATTTATTAATTAAAGCGGGACAAATGATTTTTATTTTCACAATTTCTGGCAATTTTATTTCAAGTGTTACCAGACCCGCATACAAAAT
This sequence comes from Drosophila subsilvestris, assembly GCA_035043285.1. NCBI lineage: Eukaryota > Metazoa > Arthropoda > Insecta > Diptera > Drosophilidae > Drosophila > Drosophila subsilvestris. The sequence continues at coordinate 3,192,137 of JAWNNB010000960.1, forward strand.
ATAAACTGAAAAATACCAAAATGCGAATCACATAACATTTCTGGTAGCTATTTAAATAATAAAGAATATTCTGTTACAACTTTCTGTAAATAAATGGATGAACATAATCGTATATCTTTCTTATACATATATTCTGTTGCTTAGGAAAGTAATTGTAAAAATTATATATGCTACTGGATACATAAACGGAGCAGCTATCTTCTTCCAGATTATTAATGTATTGTTGCAGGTTTCTTCACGACACGAGTTATACTTATTGACTAGACGGTTATAAAGTTGTATGCCAGAAAACCTAATTAGCTGGCAAGATGTTGCGACCATAGATGGGCCGCATACCATCAATTGAACGAATGGTCATTAAGCAAGTTGGGCATTCGGCGAGTCGCTGAATGCATCTTTTCCCAAATAGATGTCCACAGTACAACGAAACCAAACGATGTTCCCCGTCCGATGTCCAGGGAGATTCGCAAATGGAACAGGTAATATTGATAAAAAGTTCATCGACTTTTTCCTGCAGATCGTCCATTTCCTCTTCGTAAGCACCTTCCTTCTCTTCAAGCTCATTGCGGACAAGCCCATTTGCTTTCTCAAGCTCTCTAATTTGCTGTCCTAGTTCCTCAATGATAAATTTAGTAGATTTGTCCTGCTCTTCCAGATTATCTTCTAAGGTCGCAGTTTTGGAGACCTGCTGTTGCAACTGTTTTAGAATTTGATTCACTTCAGTAGAAGTCTGGTCCACTTGAGAGTTTTGAGGCTGTGCCTCGTTATTCTTCTTCTGAATCATTACATTTTGTGATTTTACTTCTGCAAGTTGATTCAGTAACAGCTTACGGTTGTGCTCAAGCTCTTCGATTTGTTTCTGTAGCTTCTCCATGGTCAGCTGCGTCGATTTGTCTACCATCTCGGGGTCATCTACGATGCTCTTCTCCTGTTGCATGTCGAGTTTAAATCCGTTATCCGGTTGGGCCTGCTGATTTTCAAGATCTTCGGGTTTCATCTCCTGGCAGCGGCTCTCCTCAAGCTCGTTCTCGTTCTGTTGCGCGTGCTGCAATGGTGATGCGTGGGCCGGGCTCTCCTCAGCACTCTCCGTATTGATTGCAATCGAATCATTTACTTTATCATTAGTGTCGGCCATGTCGTTAACTAGGTTCCGATGACGAATTAACTTTATTTAATGCGAGTATTTATTAATTAAAGCGGGACAAAAGTTTATTTTCACAAATTCTGGAAATTTTATTTCAAGTGTTACCAGACCCGCATACAAAATATAAACTGAAAAATACCAAAATGCGAATCACATAACATTTCTGGTAGCTATTTAAATAATAAAGAATATTCTGTTACAACTTTCTGTAAATAAATGGATGAACATAATCGTATATCTTTCTTATACATATATTCTGTTGCTTAGGAAAGTAATTGTAAAAATTATATATGCTACTGGATACATAAACGGAGCAGCTATCTTCTTCCAGATTATTAATGTATTGTTGTAGGTTTCTTCACGACACGAGTTATACTTATTGACTAGACGGTTATAAAGTTGTATGCCAGAAAACCTAATTAGCTGGCAAGATGTTGCGACCATAGATGGGCCGCATACCATCAATTGAACGAATGGTCATTAAGCAAGTTGGGCATTCGGCGAGTCGCTGAATGCATCTTTTCCCAAATAGATGTCCACAGTACAACGAAACCAAACGATGTTCCCCATCAGATGTCCAGGGAGATTGGCAAATGGAACATTTAATGTTGGTATAAAGGTTGCGGACTCTATTCCTCAGATGGCCCATTTCTTCTAGGTATGCAAGTTGTTTCTCTTCAAGCTCATTGCGGACAAGCCCATTTGCTTCCTCAAGCTCTGTAATTTTCTGTCCTAGTTCGTCAATGATAAATTTAGTGGATTTGTCCTGCTCTTCCAGATTATCTTCTAAGGTCGCAGTTTTGGAGACCTGCTGTTGCAACTGTTTTAGAATTTGATTCACTTCAGTAGAAGTCTGGTCCACTTGAGAGTTTTGAGGCTGTGCCTCGTTATTCTTCTTCTGAATCATTACATTTTGTGATTTTACTTCTGCAAGTTGATTCAGTAACAGCTGGCGGTTGTGCTCAAGCTTTTCGATTTGTTTATGTAGCTTCTCCATGGTCAGCTGCGTCGATTTGTCTACCATCTCGGGGTCATCTACGATGCTCTTCTCCTGTTGCATGTCAAGTTTTAGTTTCTTATCAGGTTGGGCCTGCTGAATTGCAAGATTGCCGGTTGTCATCTCCTCGCAGCGTCTCTTCTTCCCAAGCACGTTCTCCAGGGGTTTCTGCAATGGCGATGCGTCGGCCCGGGTTTCTTTAGAAGTGTTTCTATTGATCGAAATCAAATCATTTACCTTATCATTGGTATCCCCCATGTTTTCAACTCGACTCGGAACACGAATTTATTTTACTTATGGCGAGTATTTACTAATAAAAGCGCGACAAATGATTTTTAGTTTCACAATGGTCTGAAAGTTACCTTAACATGCTGGCACACAGCATATACAAATATATGTTGGGTAGTTCATGAACGAACCATCAAAAAAGAGCTACTCACTGTTCTGAACTGAATAAGTTTATCTAACATTTGGAATCTGAATAGTTATTTTTGTTTCATCGTTCGTTGTTGTTCGCTGTTTTTGATCAGGTCTGTCAAATAAGATTATTCTAATAAATAAATCTCAGCCTAATAGCAAAAATTAAGATCCAACAAAATTAATCACTAAATTCAATTATGTTTACCCAGCCCTGAAATATCATAAAATTTAAATACAATTATTCTTCTGTCTGCCATGTTTGTTTCAAAATTCAACGTATTCACGTGAACACAATGAAGTGCAAATACGGCTGTAAAGTGGTAAAAGCTGGTTAGTAGACCGCTGGCTATTTGCTTTAAGTTTCTACAACAGTTCCAAATTGTTTTCTGTGGTTGTTGCTCAAAAATGAGTCGATCGAAAGGACAACTGGGCGATATCTGCCATCAGCTCTTGGCAACCGAATCGAAACACAGCAAAGTCTCGGGTAAGTTATAAGCGATTGGAATACTTTATTTGAATATCTATGCACTGGCTACTCGGGCGTGTGTGTGTCCCATACATGTTTGTGTGGCTGGGCCTGGACTTATGGCTATACTAGGATCTACATACAGAACTACTTTGACTTGCGCTGTCGCCGCTGGCTCCGGGAGCGCAGCATCTTGTTCTCGTCGGCGCACTTCGTAGTGATCGCTGTGCGAACCTCCCGCGGTGTCATGTCCAGACTGTTGGTCATCAGATAGACAAGGTCCGCCACCTTGAGGGGATCCAGTTGCTGCTTGCTGGGACGGGCACAGTCCCTGAAGGCCGGTGACGGTTTGCCGGACAGCGTGTGGTGGGCGAGAGTGTCGCGGTCAAAGATCTCGCAGAGCAACTTTCGGGTTATGCAGGGACCAGTCATGTCCCAGTTAATAGCACTCAGGCTGGTGCGCGACACTTGAGTGCCATTTGGACCAATCATTACCATCGGCGAGCTCGGATGCTGATCGAACTCAAAGTCGGGGCATGTACGCTTGGCATTCGGGGTGGACGTTACGGGCTTCTTGATGCGCTTGCGTTTTGTGCTGTTCTCACTGTCGGGCACGTAGTCTTCATCGTCGTCATCGATTCCCAAATCCTCGTCATTGGTCCTGGGTGTGGATGTGTTGTGTTCCTCAGTCCCATCGCGGAACATCTCAAAGTGGGACGTGCGTTGCGCATCGTCCCGGTCCATAGCCTGAACCTTCTCAATCTCGATGGTGAGCAGATCCAGGGCCTTGCGCTTGTTCCGCTCCCATTGCTGCAGTAGCTTGAGCTTCATCTCATTCACTGCCTTGATGGTGCTCTTCATCAGGATCTCGTGGTCTGCATCGGACGAGGCTGTCGCCCCATCGATGGCCAAGTCGTCATTGAACTGTTCCTCATCACCGTGTTGGGTTCTCAGCAGTCTCTCGGCAGCCAGTGTCAGGGTGGCCAGTGTGCTCAGTTTTCCAGTGTCGCTCATCTCGATGTCGTGCATGGTGTGGTCCACAAAAGTATCGGTATCTGCATCTTTCAGGCGGCGCATCTTCCCGTCGTCACTCTCCTCCTCGGTTAAGGAGTCGTCTGTGCGAAGACGAGCGATGATGTCCTCCACACTTTTCTGTTCTGGCGACAGCTGCACCGTCATCGGGTCATAGGGCAGCAGGGTGAGGGCAAATTCCAGTCGTTGGCGGCGATTCATCTAAAATGGAAAGATTCATTAGTTGAGTTATCCATTCGCGACGTCCTGTATCACTTACTCTGTGCTGTCTGGTGGCCAATTGTGAACTGTCTTCTAGCTAATAAGTGACGCCTTTATATACGATACCGAGCGCACCCTTCGCCTTGACAGGTAGATCTAAAAGGGTAATAACTTGACCATATGCTTGACATATGCGAGACGATTCACAATTCCAGGCAATTTTAATTAAAGTGTTACCAGACCAGCATCAAATTATGAACTGAAAAATACCAAAAAAAGCGAACTACTAATAAATAATATTCATATTATAAATGATATTTTTGTAAGTAAATGGTTGATCTCATACCCGTCATCACCCTTCTGTTTGCTGCGAAGAGAGATATAGCATGAGAGACAAATTGCCAAATTAGTGTTAGTAGCCGTCTCTAGATACGTCTATCGGCTTTCAGTCGAACAGCTGGAGGCACTTCTTTGAAACAAATGCAGCTAGTCAGTTAGCAAAGTCTAATATCATACCACAATAATCATAGGTACCTGAGGCTATGACGCTAACAATGGCAGTTGAATCGAAAGCGTTCTCGATTATTTTATATTTTCATGGAGACTTAAATCCTAGAAATAATTGACTTTTTCAATCTCTTGAATGCAGATTTCTCTCAAGATATGAATCCACTGAATTCCTGACAGCCGCAAAGACATAATTCAAGGTTCGCGGAACAAAAAACAAAACAAACCTTAGAAAAGCACCAAATAATCTATTAGGTTTGGAATAACACACAACCAGCGACATGAAATGGACAAAATACGACACACAAAAACCGCAAATGGCGAAGGAAAAAAACTATAGAACAAGAGGAGGAGAAATAGTAAAATATAACAAGCAGAAGCAGAAGGCAGTGCAAGAGACAACAACAACGTGTCACCATCGAGCATCCAGCTTAAGTATGGAAAGGACCCGTGTAGACAGTGCGAGCAAACAGTGGCAAAACATGTCCCACTACACGAATTTGCGGCAGTCCGAGATAGGAAAATAAAGCCAGAAAAAACGCTACACATATTACGACCTTAAGATACCTAAACATATGCATACATAAATAAGGAAATAAATACTGCCAAGAAGAATTTTTCGTTGCACTTAATTAATAATGAATTTATTAATGAATACTTATAATACCAATAGCTAATACGCCCTCGATCTGTTCGAGTACCGAGTATGAAAGAGCCAAGCCTGAGCTCAATCCGTATGGTGCGATGGGCAGGCAGGAAAATTAGTTTTTTTCTGCCGAGTATACGAGTAGCTAGTTGTGTTTGTGGGCAAAAACTTTGGCCGAAATGAAACGGGCAAACACAGGACAGGGGCCCGTTGGGAGCATGTCTCCGAGGTGAACAGATGCAGGAGCTCCTGATACCGATACTGATCCAACTCAATTCCAGGGCGGACTCAATAGCCGTGCAAATGTACACAAAAATGTCAAAGTACGAGTAGTGCAGGCCTTGAAGTTGTCTCCAACTGCTGTTCTCTATTTCGTTTTTCTTGCGTTTGGTTTTTTGTCTATCCGAATGCTGACAGACTTGAGCCCAGATACGAGTACATACATACACAAGATGCAGGAATTTCGAGAATTTATTTAGCAAATAAATACATTGTGATGAGGCAATTCCCCGTGGAGAATTCGGCAAAAAAAAAGGTATAGGAGATTTGCACTTGGAAATCATGAGTAAAAGTTCATCATTGATTGGGGTCAAACAACAAACTATGTACAATCGTGAATGCTCGTATAAATCTATAAAATATGTGAGCTGGAAAACGCTCTTTAACTTTTTACATTTGTTGGGATCATCGTTGTAAAGTTTTGCACTTATAATTGCATGCAAATGCCTTATTAATATTTATTATTGGTACTATGCAAGGGTATGCATAAAATGTAAGATTAGTATTTTAGTATGTCCCTGATGCGGTGAATGCGAACGGTTCGGGCTTAGGTAGCACCTTGCTGCCTTGGCTTGCTACTTAGTTTAGCATAAAATTTTAATTTTAATTGCTAGCATGTGCGTGGCAGTAATGCCGAGGGGTTGACAGGTCACACGCCCTGTCCTTACATCCATTCACATTCACCCCATCCTGTGGCGCTTATTTTGTTCATTAATTAAGCTTTTAATTAAACTTTTCCCCGTATAATGCGAGTGCGTAAAGTTGATTAACTTGCTGCAGCCAAGCCAGCCCCAGACGAAGGTGCCAATGTTTAATGCATGCCAGTCACCAGAGGAAATCAGAAGCCGAGTGCTGCTGCCCTTCTGTTGAAGTGTGGGAATTTATATGAATTTTTTAACCCATCCATACGGAGCATCGTCATGGAGCTGGCATAAAGATATTACCTGTGTGCCTGGGGGCCCTTATGTCTTCTTGTCTTCGCCGTGCAGTGATGATTGCATTGGGTGGCCAAATAGGGCTTCTGTATAATTTACATGTACATATGTATGTATATACATATATATATAGTATGTATGTTTATCGATCGACAATCCACCAGACATCATCGCAATCTAGTGAACTGTCAGCGAGACTATTTTCATTCAACGGCTGCATTCTGATTAACGGATGGAGATAAAACACCTTTGTTGGATGTGTCACTGCCATCTGCAAAGTAAAACAATCAGAGAATCGCATGTAATTGGATTTAGTTCTTATGAATAAACGATAGCTGAAACTGCTCTCCTTATTTCAGCAGGACTCTTATAAGATAGACTTATAGAGTATATGTAAATATGAGAACGGAAAATATGAATGCTAAATGTTAGGAAGTGACTAGGAATTTGGAGAATTTTACATATCAGCCTATGTCTTTCTTTCGATCAAAGAAAGCCCCAAAGTTCAATTTCGTTTGACACCTTTTCCAATATTAAACAACGCTATTAATAAGTATTAACTATAATTAATAATGGTCCTTGGCGGCCATCAAAAAGCGGCCTATATAAAGTGCCACCATTTCATCTAAATAAATAGGCTTAAAATCTTTTGCTAGTTTTAATGGCCGCCATTCAACTTGTATGGCACCTGACAGCTTATTAAAATGTCAAAGAGGCACACTTTGGTCAGTTTTCTGGAGAGTTTCAGAAACAAAACTTAATTGCCAATTGCGGCGTTGTTTGAACGGAAGCATGCGGGCCAAGGCTGCAGTTCATCAGCATCAGCGTGCCAACCGTAATTTATTCAACTCCATCGGCACGGCATACACTTTCCCTCAGTATTCCACTTTTTTGGTCCGAAGGAAACATCACGCATACGCCGTGTGCGCCTTGTGCACAAAAAAAACCCTCGTTTGGGATAATATATTTTGCATTATTCGTTTTTTCTTTGGTGGCATTTTGTGCCACTCTGAGCGGGTTACAAACTCCACAAATGATTTTTATAAAATGCTGCAGCACGCTGAGCTTTACAATATAAATATAGAATCTAATAAAAGGCATATTCTGGGTCGACTTGTCAATGCTCTTGGGCAGCAGAATTTCTGGTCAACAATTGTGGCAAACAACTGAGAAAAATGTGCTTAATGAAAGCAAGTTGAGAAGAGTTGAAGAGTTTATGGCATATTTCTTACTTAGAATTCCGGAAATGTTTGCAAAAATATTACTTTTAATTGAGTCTTTGAGTTTGTTATTGTTTCTGTGACTTGTTCGAAAAGGAATGCAAAGGAATTCAGCAGGGAATTGAGAATTGTGCTTAGGGCGAAGGCTACTCACAAATGGCAAAAGCTTGTTCTAAACTTTTTCATCCATTTGTGAAAATAATTTAATGATGAGCCAAACAGAATTTGAGAGTAGCCGCCGAATTGTTTAGTGAAGAATTGACAAGCTACACCTGCAAAAGCAATTACCCCTAGACCCAAAAAAACGCACAATAGCCATGTCATATGTATGTACATATGTATGTAAGTGTCATGTAACGGGCTGCATTTGTGGTGCTCAACCTGCTGGCCGTTTCATTTTTCCATTTGGCTTACATGATTTATGGCCAGAGTGAACAGAGTTCGGAGTAAAGGAGCCTGGTCCTTGTATACTTAAACGTTAAAACGATGACGGCTATGATATGTCAATTAGTGACGCCGCTTAACCCTGATTAATGTAAATAAAATAGTATAAAATGATAAAGCGCATTGATTTAAATTAAATCCCGATGCATAATGCCCGCCCAGGGTCGCATAATTCAATGGCAGGAGAATGAAATTCCAGTTTTATTTTGTCGATTTAAACGCCACTTGATAACATTTGCAAAGCAAACAAGAATGAGGTTCAGGGCTTGCAAATGCAATGCAAATGCAGTCACCGGAAACGGAAGCTTAGCCTGCAGCTCGGTCTGGCAGTAGCCCCGAGTCGCGTTTATCTTCTGCTCAAACATTTTGCCGCTTTCCGTGTGCCCAAACTTTTGTGCGGTTCTTGGTTTGCATTTCGCCTTTTTGTGCTTCCATTTTTTTTGTTACTGTGTGCAAATGTTTGGCCCTCGTTGTGGACCAAGGCCCGGGCGCTTGGATCGGACAGTGCGGATGTTGAAAGTTTTATGTCGGTTCGGCTTAATTGGCACGCCCTCTTCAGGAGAAGTGTGGATGCAATCGTTTGACTTTTTATGTGATGAGACACTGCCAGGGGAATTGAAGCATAAAAGTGTTGCAAATGACACGGCAAATTAACAGCAGCTGCCAGTACGGGTCTCTCTCTCTCTCACTCCCTCTCTATCTTTATGAAAAGCCAGCGGGCGGAGTTTATTATTTATGGGATGGGAACCCTTTGGGTTCCAGCTGCTACTCCTGGTTAGCATATTGCGTAGTTTCGTACTCTGTTTTTTTGTTTTATGAGCCACCCAGAGATGGTTTGAAAAACCATCAACTGCAGTAATGTCGTCGGCCCGGAGCGAGGGCAATCCATCCGTTCATCCGTTCATCCGTTCATCCGCTCGATCGTCCGTCCCCGGCGCGTTGGTGCGTAAGTGCTGCTGGCCATAAAAAATGAAATGCCATCTCTGCCCTGATATACTCGTACAAGTGGTATGCATGTGGATGCTGGCTGGCTGGCTGGGTGTTAAACAAAGTAACACGCTCCTTGACATTCGACTTGATATATCGAAGTCAACAGCAGCGCACCGGATGAGTGTCCTTAACGGCAGCCACGCAGCTGTGCCTGCAGTAAAATAGTTGAAATTTGTATCTTCCCCACTCTCTCGCCTACTCTATCCTCTATCTCGTATGATGCTGGTTGTGGGATACACAGCTTCATGATAGATGTGGGCAAGTTCAAGTGCTACAGGATAAAAGATGCCAGGGAATACTTTAGTCAAGATGAGACCAGCTTAAAAGACAGCTGGGTAAAGTTACAAATGATTTCCAGTTGGATCTAAGTGATGTATTAACTTTATAACGTTGCTACATCGTTTCAATGGGCAGAGTAATCAGAGACACCAATTCAGGAGAGTGATTTGTGTAGCTTCAAATAATTTCCTGTTCCCAAATTGTAGCATCTAAATAATCAAAGAGCAATAGAGCTGGATAAAGACTCTTTAAATTCAACTCTTTAAACAATGATTTCCACAGCTTGGACTTTATTTCATCGAATAACAATTGTGGCACTGGCTGACAAAATTTCCTGACAACTGTTCTCTGGCCCTAACTTATGCACTCGAGATAACAAGATATTTTGAGTAGGAAATTCCTTTGGTTTCAACCTCAAATGTCACAATTCAGCCTGCAATTCTCCCACATTTCCCTGCGGACAGTAAACTCCAAGCGGGCTTTGGCACGTTTTTGTGGTAGCTACAAAACCCAGATCCCAGCAGACACACTCAAGTCCGCACTCCAAAATAGAGAAGTTCTGTCCAGACAAGGGGTTCGGGGTTGGCATCGGCATTGGCATTGGCAGTGGGAGTGGGAGTGCGTTCTGATTGCGAGTGTGGGTTGTATTTAAATGATTTCATTAGAGACGCGCGTGCCCGAGTACCCCGGGTGTATCATCGCATGTAACGCATTACCTTAACTCATTTATCACCGCATTTGGCAGCCCATGGTCCGCCCCTGTAACCAGCCCCAATCCGGTGTGTAATCGAGCGCCGGGGCCTCGAATCGCTTTGTGTGACTTTCATACGTAAATAAGAAGGTCTCAGGTCCGGGCTTCATCTTGCCCACTGACTGCTGGCTGCTGCTCCTTTTGTGCCTGCGCTAGCAGAATTTGTTAATTTCATTTGCCCAGTTTGCACAGGACTTGCCTGCGTTTTCTTTTTGTGGTTCGTGTTTGTTTCTGGCGATATTTGCCCCTCTCTAGCCACCAACATTGCCCCCAGTTTTGGCTCTTTCGGTTTTAGTCTTTTGCTCTTTTGTGTATATGTGTATGTGTGTGTGTGTGTGTGTGTGTGTGTGTGTGCAAAACTCACTTGTAATTATGTTTGTCCTTTAATTGTGCTCATTATGCGTGTGCTGATTATGCCATGCCCCAAGTGGCTCAATTAATGTGCATGCCGCACATAGAGGCATACAAATGTGTGCCATGCATAAAGTCGGTCCAAAGCAAGGCAAGGCATGCGTGCTTAGTGTTAAAATCTAGGGCATTTTGTGATATATTGTGATATAGTCGTATATATATTAACTGCCAGGTACTCGTAGAATGTACAGGATATATTTCATTTGGATGGATGGGTAAACGTTGGAAAAGGAAAGGACTTCATTGTCTTTAATAACATTAAGACCTGGAGTGAATGTCTGTCTGAATTGGCGAAGTCTGCAGATCTTTATTGCATTAAATTCACAAGATTTTCATAGTTAATGCACACTTACTTAAGCTTAGAAAATATTCCAAGTGTCTAAAGATATAAATAAATGCAAGTATAAATATCGGGTATCTCTTAGTCGGATTACTGGCACCAATGATGACCCTTCTCACTTTTTTGCTTGCGTTTATGCTTGCAACGAACAAAATTCATTGCTTAAAGCTTGTTTGCCCAGAAAATTTTATTTACCTGAGCCCAAACACAAAGTGCTGGCCCGCTGGCCACTTTGCCAGAGGAACAATACTTTGGGCAAACAGAACAGAAGAGAACAGAACAGAGCAGAGCAGGCGGAACCCTTTCGGAAGTAGCCTCATCAGCCCTTCCTCGGAACACAAAAGGGGAAATTGGTTTGGGAAATAATTGAAAACATGTTCGATGGAAATGTTTGCCAATGGCAGAACACGGACATGAACTGTCCAAAGGTGAAAAGCAAATGGGCGAAATCAACTCAATTATTAACGGAGCAGCGGAGGTCGTCGCAGCTCTGGAAAAGGTGAAAAGCAAAGTTAAATTTAGGTCATGACCAAAACTTTTCATTTGCCGATATGAAAAAATTGGCAATATGAGAAGGGTTTTTGCCAGTGCCATTCCTTTGTCATAGATATTTGTATTGTACCAAATTATAGCATAGGTCAGGATCTACTTATATCAGTTTTTATTAGATTTGTATAAAATGGGATGAGAATTGAATAAGCAAGAATATAATTGCATCACTTCTGTATCCCACCGAATGGAGTCTTGTTCCATTTTTAATGGGTATCTCTTCTATCTATCCTTTCTGCCTATCGCAGTGACTATGCCCGTAATAAAAAATCTGGCATCTTAATCAAATATTCAAAGTATGAAGAATGAGGCTATTGGCCTTCCGCAACGAACATCGAACATCGTTTGGCAAACAAAGGCAGTTAACTTATATATATGTCTATGTACTTCTGAACAAATTGCTGGCAAATATGCGTACAACATGAATAAGTTTAGGACTGGCAATGGACGACTACAGTAGCCTAGAGTAGACGCAAATGTGTGCAACAATAAAAATTTGGCGCGCCCGTACTTGTAATGAGCATTTTTATTTGAGTGGCGGCCGGTCAAGTCGGTTTCAATGCCGAGATGTGGCTGTCTAGTGGAGTCGACTGGTCGGCCAACGGGGCGTATGAATAAGCGAAATAAGCGTTTAGTATGCCAATGACGTGGGTCGGGCCAGTATTTGATTTGTGGCACGAAGCTGCTCTTAATTTGTGCCCTCATCTCAGCGGCTGTTGCCCTGGCATTGGCTGTAGTCAAGACTTTCCCTGGTCGTTTAGGGCGCCGGATAAGGCGTTAAGTCTGACCGAAAGATTTCCTTTTTTTCTTTGTCTCTGCATTAAAAACTCAATTGGGAAACTTTCTCAGGCAGGGCCGCCCACAAAAGAGGATCAAGCAGGGCAGGCAAGTGAAAGCGGCTTAATTTGTCAACACCAAAGAAAATACTTTAGAAAAAATGGAAAAACAAAGAAAGAAAAAAATATGGAAATATGAAATGATGGCCTGGCTTTTCGCTGGGGGAAGCGCGCGTGTGTCAATAATGATTAAATATTTTTAATTGCACAGCCAGTGACGCGAGGGCCAGAGTTAGTCGCTCCGTTCTGTCCCTTTGGATGGCACTCGGATTATGTCAGCTCATTAGCGTCACTTCTCCTGGCGCATGTCCCGACATTTTAGTGGCACTGGCATGATTAGCTATCCGGGCATATGGGGCTGCCAGTGGGCTGGCCGGAAGCCATGAGGGCTTCAAATTAGCATGTGACTGGCTGCCATTTACGCGTTTTTAAGCATCGCCCTTCTCGGTGCTTCAAAAGGGCCAGGACCCTCGCCAAACAACAACAAAATAAAAGAGTATGGGGAGAGCAGCGTCAACTGTCAGGTAGCGTTTAGCTGATGCTCATGCCCATTTGGCTGCTGGGGGCAAGTCCCAGCAAAACCTTTCATTCGCAGAGACAGCACGGGCGACAGTCAAAGGCGGAGAGGTCCCCAACCGCAGGCAACGGTGGGCTTATGCTGATTAGCCATTGGTTATGACCACATGGTTTATTCCATAGCTAGTGCATTTTATATGTACATATAACTCTCTTTTGCTCAAAAAGAGTTACATTTTAAAGAGTGTTTAGTATGGGGAGTTTTTGTACGTGACCATTAAAATTTTCGAAGCTTTCATTGCCGATCGCCCGATAGAGGTTATTTATGATCTGTGAGAACTGGTGTATTGTTGCACCCATGAGATTAACCTTTCATAATATTTATTATTCCGTAAGCGTATACCATTTTCGACCATCATTTTCCTGTGGCCACGTTTATGTTTGCTTAACATTTCCACCTCAATGGTTTTTCCTTTTGCTTTTTTTCATTTGCTCTGCTTTCCACTCGACTCCGACCCGTATGGACTGCCTAATTTAATTTGCTTTGCTGCCGGGAGTCGTGGCCCGGTACCGGTACCGGCGACGTCGCCGTATAATTTATTTCACCGCTAATTTGTATGAATTCCTCCTGCAGTCGCATTAAAGCGACAGCGTCTCATCAGGCATTCACCTGTCCGCTCTTTATGCTCTCTCGCCAGCATTAATGGCCGTTGTTTATGTAGTTGTAGCAGCGCCTGGCCCTGGCCGCCATAGATCCTTAGGGTTATAATTAAGTGTATGTCTGGTAGCCTTATTAGACTCGTCGTCTGTTCATATACATACATATACGAGTATATGCAGGAATAGGCGCTTAAAGCTGGTGGTCCTCTGACCTCAGAGCATGATAGTGGCGAAAGCCACTGCATGACGACTGGCAAGTAATCTGGAATTACCTCGATGACGTGCAACCAACAGTGATCACATGGAAAGATTAGTCGGACAAATGTTAATTGAACCAGGAGCCAATATATAGAACTGCTGTCTTTGTAGATTATTCAAAACTGATACCAACATCTAATTAAAGCTAATGTGCATGTGCTTTCATCACCTGAAAGACCTGACCAACGACGACGACGACGACGCGTCCACGCCAATTAATCTACTTGGGTGGGAGGGGGAATGGGAAGGCAGCTTTATGACCGTTTTATGGCGGGTCATGCTTGAGTGCCACTCTCATTAGAGAATGATAAATCAATGTTATGTTAAACAACGCTTAAAGCATTTGTCGCCTCAACGATGAACTAATTGTTTTGAACTTTGAAGCCACTTAAGAATGGTTTACTCGTACATATATTTGGTTTTTTATTTTTTATCCTTGGTCATTGTCAAGCGAAAATTTGATCAGCAGATTATGGCGCAGGTGATTTTTCCCCATATCTCAATGCATTTATTTTGCATCAAAATAATTTCTTATGATTATGTCGAGAAACGAGAGTTGAAAACAAATTTAAATATATTTAAATTATATTTTTGAAAAAAGCGCGCACTAATTGATATCGAATATCATATCGATAAGCATGGACATCGAGCTTTCGGCATGTCACTCTGACAAAAGCTGGCCGACATGAGACATATAATTGATGGCTCAGTGGCGCCCCCACTTTTCATTTTCGTATCGATTTTTAACGATGTGGCAGCGCTTGCAATTGAAAGTTCACTTTCAACTATTTTTAGTAAAGTGGCAGCACTCTGCTACTCAAAACTATGGCGGGTCATTTGAAATACGATGAAACTGGGGCGAACTGGTACGGCTGGAAGCTGGCATTATAAAATTAATAATAATAATATTAATAAGCAGTTTCAGTATCGTGGAAATATATACTTGGCAAACTGAATGCATCCTCAACGAAATTCTTCGGGGCGCACACAAAAAAATATTCACAAATATTTATATTGGAATTTACAAATTTAAAAATCTAATAATACCCATATTCATATTTTTGCAAGAGATATATCAGCTAAATATATATGTTAATCTAACATAAATATGTGAATATTTTTTTCAACATTCCTTGCAGCTGGTTACCAGTTCCTGCAGAGCATTCCCAGCATCCTGACCACTGCAGTGGTTCATCCAGCTTGACTGAGCCAACACGATATGCACAAATACATTGTCATCGACTCATTAAAAGTTAAAAAGCTTTTCAGCTAACCAAGATCCAGTTCAGGGATCTATTATACCATTCCAGACGACTCGCAGCACCCCTTGGCCCACACGAAGCGGCTTTAGACAAATGCAACAGTGTGACACGTGTTAAGAAATTCCGCACATGGCAACTTGAAATGCCACACAGCAGCACAAACAGAGAGAAGCAGGGCAGGGCAGGGCAGGGCAGGGCAGGGCAGGGCATACGACATGGGAGATCCTCGGCCAGGGCCTTGGACAGAGACCCATTCCATACACGTACCCATCCCCCAGACCCTTTTCGTTGTTTCATAACAAATGACTAACAACATGGCCAAGTGACTGCCAGCGACAATCGCAGCTACATAGATAGAGAGCCAGCCCAGCTGCAGATACGAGTACAGCAGAAGTAGCAGCAGCAGCAGCAGCAGCAGCAGCGTACAACTCGTGCATATGCACAAAAGAAAAATTTAAAAGCATGCACTCGACTCGATACTCGACTTGCAGTCCCCGTCCCTACCTGTATCTGCATCTTTGCATCTGTGATCTGTGCATCTGTGGATCTATGCATCTGTGGATCTGTGGATCTGCACAGCGGGCCGATTAGTCGAAATGATGATCAAAGTGCTGAAGCTTCAGATCGGCTGTGTTGTGTCCAGGCTGTGTGGATTGCTGATGCTTCAGATCGGCTGTGTCCATGGCTGTGTGGACTGCCGGTTGCATGGTGGTGGGGCAGGCCATTGATTGCGTGTGGCAAACAAAAACAAACGCCACAGCGGGCTGCCAACTGCAGAGCACACAGGAAGCGCCCTGGTGCCTAGTGGTCAGTGCCCAAGCTTATCTCGATCGTTGTTATCTGTGGCAGCATCGCCAAATGGTCAGCCGACAGGGGGGGGTACAGGACAGCGCCGGCTTAATATTCAATTTGTGCAAGCGTTTGTTAAATAAGCCCACGCCACCAGGCCCCCTTCGCATCGGATGCCATGTATTTGTATATTGAAAATTACCACAGATCCGCTGGCGGCTTAACAAGCCCCTCCCTCCTCAATCCTCTACAGTTCCGCAAAAAAAAAAAATAAAAAAAAAAACCCTAAGTTGCAGGTCTGACTGGAAGTTGGCGGCCAGTAAGCAATCAGCGGCCAAAGGCAGCGGCCGAGGCACGTAGCTCGGCTTCCGCGCCGCGCAACTTGTTGCTGTAACACTTCATTTATTTTGATAACCATAAGATTGCCAATAAAAATTGCATGCCCCAGCCCGATGCTCTAGTCCACTCCGCTCAACCCTTGATTGAAATTGCAACTGACTGGCAAAAGCCAGGCCAGCCGGCAAGCGGTGGTAGGTCGTTGAGGAGGATGCAACCAAAAAGCTACCTACTACCAGAATGGAGAGCAGTTCCCGGCCGCCAGGCCGCCTGTCTTGTAGCCAGATTTGTAACGCATTTCCATTTTAGCGGTCAGTGTCAGTGGAGGAACACGCTGAAGTTGACAACTGATACGATACGGTTCAGGGCCATTGAAATAAGGATTAGGCCCGGCCACTGCCAGTAATATTCCATAAGAAAAATGTATGCCATATATGTACGGTAGAATATGCCCTTCGAAATTAAACATTTCTGTTTGCCATTGAAGATGATAACACGCCTCTAAGCATTCTTCCATAACACTATCACTTAATGTCACGTAATCACTTTCAGGAAATTTTAATCTCAATTTTAAGCCAAGTAGCACTGACACTCAACGTTGCTCCCATCAGTTAATTGATTAAATGAATTGTATCATTAATGAATCAATTGTCGCACTTTCAAACTTAACTTTATCACTTTTCCTTTCAATAGAAATTGCGATAAGAAAGCCAAGTATTTGTATACTTTTTACTGCTGACACTTTGAGTTTATCTAGGAAAGTAGAATTGTCGCTCGCTGAAATGTAATCTCGGGCATCCCCCACTAATTCACACGGAGCATTGCTGCATTGTAAATCACTGGGGGAAGCTAACTGTACTGTGCATTTTGGCCATGTGACAGTGTCATGGACATGGTCGTAAGATAACGTTTATGTACGATTCCCAGTCCGTCCTTACTTGAATTCTTCTTGCCCACCTTATAAGGTGGGGCCTTATCGGTGCTGGCCAAAAAGAAAAGTTGCCCAGCTGTGTCAATGGCTTGGGCATTGTTGTCGCCACGGGTATTGGAGTTTTTTCTTTTTGGCTGTGCGGGTAGTGTGGCAGTGTGCGCCCCTTCACCCACCCACTCACTCGGAGACTGGGAGACTGGGTGACTGGCTCACTCGCACTCGCTGGCAAGATGATCTGACGATCATGCTATCCGCCACATTTTGTTGGCAATTTTTCAGTCACTGATTGTTGGCAGTCGCCTCTTTGCCCGGTCTCTGCCCCGTTGGTCGTTCACTTCGTGTGACTTAGTTTTCTGCACGAGGTCATCATTGGCTCCCTCCTGCTCTGGCTGGCTGTAACCATGGCTGGCCCATGCCATGCCATGGTTCTTTCTGTTTGCTCTGAGGTGGAAGTATCTGCGGTCGGCCCGCCCGCAACTAGCGACTGTCTATCTACGTATCTATCCATCTGACTGGCCCCAGTCCCAGCCCCAGCCCCAGCCCCGGTATCCGACTGACTGTCTTTGAGATGTTTATTCTCGAGGCCTGCCTCGTTTTGTCGTCTCTTGCTGGGCATTTTTATCTATTGCCGCGCACGTCGGGTCACATTAACGGTGCTTTCTCAACGCTCGAGTTCTGCAATTTGATTTCCTTGCCTTTACCTTTTCCTTTAGATTTACCTTTACCTTTACCTAACCCGTTGGGATTTTCGTTATTTTCTGTGCTGCTCTGTTCTTTTCTGTTCTGTTCTGTTCTGCCATCAAGCATGATCTTCTTCTGCGCTGTCTGGCAGGCAAACAATTAAAGTCATAAAAAATAGCGTTTAAAGATTTACAATCGTTAATGCGGTAAGCGTTCACCGCACTTGTTGTCCCGAAATGAAACAGGCCTCAGGGAATTCTATGGCCTTTGTAATGTTACTGCATTGTGTGGTTGGTTATACAATCGCGATGGGATGGATGTTCTGCTGTCACAGTTTTTGATAGTTGTGCGAAAGAAAATTGGTTGGGTAAAAACTCTACAAAACAATTGTGATTACTCGTACGAGTTTAAACTCGTGCAAAGTTGGGAGATGCTTCATCATACCAAAGGGAATTGAACTCAATTGGAAGTAGAATACTTGATGATGGTTTATGTACACATTCATATGTATATGTACTTGCTCTGATGCGATGCATTTTACTACAACATTAAACCATTTAATTACAGATCATCCACTTGCATCGTAACCCAATTTGCAGACCCACTTTAGCCTTGTGCCACATTCGGCCATACATATGTATATCCATTTGTGCAACAACTGCGCATAATAAACAAATTAAAATGTAAATCATTTCGCATTCGCATTTAGTTCTTGGTAAATTTTCGCTTTCGAAACCATCAAGCTGCGATTCCGACTCCAATTCCGAGGAGCAAGGCATCTGAAGATGGCCAGAACCCGAGTCAGCGCCAGAGTCAGAGTCCAAGCAGGGAGCTGGCTGGCTGACTGTCGGTGCTGTGCGAGTCTGCCAAGTGTAACTTGTTATTTGCAGTAATTAATTTTAAAGCAAAAGTGCTAATTAATTCCGATAGCAGAGCAAATCCGTGCCGCAGATGGAAGGCGTTGGGGAGCAAAGCGCAAATTGTAGACGTAGACCAACATCCGACGCGTCGGCTGGCCCTCGATTGATGTCGGTAATTAACAACCACTTTTGGCCAAAACTGAAGCTTGGCTAAGTTGATTTCCTATGAATTTTAAAGATGTTGAAAAATACTGAAAGCCAGGAAACTT
This sequence comes from Drosophila subsilvestris, assembly GCA_035043285.1. NCBI lineage: Eukaryota > Metazoa > Arthropoda > Insecta > Diptera > Drosophilidae > Drosophila > Drosophila subsilvestris. Next base: position 3,211,146 of record JAWNNB010000960.1, read on the forward strand.
GCATAACTGTTTTCAGCGGCGATTCTTTGTAGATTTGTGAGGACTTATGCAATGTCCCAGCTAGACAACAACGAACAAAAAACAGAGATCCCCATCTGCTGTCTGCTGTCTGCTGTCTCCATTCCTGTTCCATGGGAAGCCTGAGTTAATAGTAACGCCTACCAATACCTTTAATTATAGTGCCTGTCCCGCCAAGGACTGGCGGCCAGGGCCGTCCAAACATGACGCACGTATAGAAAACATATTTCAAACTAAACAAACTCATCAGAACGGACACAAAAACCCGCTCGAACGCGTGCAAAATTAAAAGTGAAGCGAGAAAAAATGTACGAGTAGACAGCGTGTCAGGTCGGTCTCGCGCAGAGAGATCTCTCTGGCAGATCTCCGCGAACTGTCTGCCATCTCTCTCTCCTTGTTAGCTCCTCCACTCCACTCGCACTCGCACTCCACACTTCACTGCCAAGGTCGGACGAGATGACGTCATGGCTCAGGCCAGAAATTAGTTGGTAAGATATTATTCTTTATGGAAACTCTCTTTCGCCCAAATACAGTCTGAATGCGCAATCGATTTGATTCACGAAAACATTTATCAATTCAGAACTTGTAGCTAATTTGTCAAGCTTTTCTTATATGGCATATGGGCACCAGAAGTTGTTGAACCTGACCATGAAGAAGAAGAAGATGATGATGATGATGATGATGGTGGCGGTGGTGCCCACGCTGGCTATTTGTTAATGCATATTCTATTCTGGTTTAGCGCCTCATCAAATTTCTAATTTATGGGCTCCTCCAAAGCTCACAGGCCAGAGAGGGCTTTTTTCTTTTGAGCAATTGAATGGCCGCTGGCAATTTAGCAATTATAAAATGATTAATTTTTGTGCATTTTCTCAACACCTTCCACTTAGCAGCGGCTCCCGCTAGTCCCAGTCCCAGTCGCGAAGTTTCAAGCCCAAAACCGGCAACCGGCAACCGACACCCCAACCCAAACCCAAACCCAGCTCCGAGCTCTACAAGTGGAGAGTTAAGACCTGAAAGATGAGGGCCGGGCGTTAAAGCCCAACTACTGTCGATTAAAGTGCCGCTGCCCTGTTGCCGTGTAGGGTATCATTAGGCAAGACAAAACAATTTAAAATAACTACAGCAACTAGCATAATAATGTTAAGAAGAAGCAGCCCCAGAAACGGCGCTGCCATAGACAATTTTCATAATGGACAGAAATAAATCTGCAAGTGGCAGCTGCAGTGTCCGTCCCCATTGCTGGGAACTAAACTGAAGTTGAAGCTGAAGCTTAAGTTGAAACTGAAGCTGAAACTGAAGCTGATGCCGGACTGCATGCCGATCGCGCTGCACAACTTAATTAATAAACTAATGAGCAGTTTGCAGCTCGAGCAATCCCCAGTCCATGCCCCACCGCACCGCACCGCACCGCACACTCCTGTCCAGTCACAGATTCGCCTCGGCTCCCAGTCCATCTCATCTCTGAGATTATCTACATAAACCAGACCCCTACCCCAAACCCAAACCCAAACCCAACCCATCGTGCATCGTGCCAGGCTAGGGCTATGGCCGGGGCCTATTTGCTAAGAGATCAGCCAGAAATTAAAATAAATGTGCAACGTGCAAAAATGCCAAAGATCCCAACCGAAAGTAAAACCGAACGTGTTCTCCACCGAAAAAAAGCGCAACAGCAACAACAAGTAAAAGCCACACAAAAATTGATTTATGCTTATGAGGATATGTCGCGGACTGTACGTGATCACCTCAACGGGTTGCAGGGGAAAGTAAAATTTTGACTGAAATCGAAAATAAGATAATATTAAATAATCAAATATACAAAAATAATATCCGAAAAAAATAAGTTTAGTTATTTTTGGATATATATTTATTCACTTATATTGTATTGTGTATAAAAAGAGAAATATTCAATAATTAAGAAGCAATGAAAAATGTAAAAACTGAATGCATCACGATTTTGAAATAAAATATTTGTATGTATTTGCAGACCAAATTTCAGCCACAGTTGTTATTATTATTAAGTCTTCCTTGGTCTCGTTGTAATCCAATTTCAGTCTCTTTTTGTTAATAACTTCTTTTATGTGGCCCAGACATTAACGGCCTGAACACACCCTCACCATTCACTTCGATGCCATTTTATGGAGCTAAAATATGATTTAGAGTTACAAGTCTTTGCCTGCGGCACAAGTTCTTTGGAGCTGCGGGTACATTGAACCTTGAGAAGCTTTTCACACCTCTCCAGCACGATCATAAAACCGAAAGCACTTGCATTCCATTTGTGCGCGAAGAGAGTTCTATAAAACGGAACGGCTAATGGGTTCCTTTCAGACCTGTAGCAAGCCCACATGGCAGCCAGTTTCTTTGATGCTATTATGAGAACTATGGGTACAAATATGCAAAGAATAATGAAAGTGGAATGTGTTGTGTAGCTGGAACTGGAGGCTGGTTAGGCGAAGCAGCTGCCGCTTAAGCAGACATAATTACAGGGTCATTATTTAGGAGGCATCCGCGGCAGAAGTAGCCTGGTCCGTGGGACTAAGACAAATGAGATTAAAACTGGCCAAAGCCAAAAATAAAAGTGAGCTCTGACACGGCCCCTGGGATGTAAGGGGCAGCAGGTTGGGCCACTAAATCATTTTGTTTTCACTCTTGTTCAGGTTGATGCTGTTGCTGCTGCCGCAGTTTAATTATCACAAGTCGAGATTTGGTCTGTCCCCCGAATGGACGTCTCTGCGGTTGGAGCTCGTAAATTGTGCAGCGAACAAGATGATGCTGACGGCTGCTTCTATGGTCCCGAGAACATACACATATTTCTGCGGCCCAGCGTGCAAATTGAAAAAGAGTTGAAAACTATTCAAATCAATGAAAACTGATAGCCCCAGGGCCCAAGCGGCCAAGTCATGATTAACATGGGCTTAGTCTGGGCCTGGGACTGGGCATGGGCCCTATCCTAAGTAGTACACTCTGCAGGTACTTTAGTACTTGTGACTTGGATGCACCAAAGATGGCACCATGTACTGTACCATTTAAGCGACATGCCAACACTTGACCAAGGCACAGAGCTCTTCCTGGCCAGGCCCTGGACCTGGACCTGAAGCTGTAGCTGGCGAAATGTATCATTAACAAGTCACGACAAATTCGCTGGCCGCCAGGCATCGGACAAAACCCAAAGCCATAGCCATAGCCAAAGCCAAAGTAAAAGCCAAATTTGGTAAGACCTCGACACCGACCCGACAGCTGCTGCCCTGGCATTAGATAAACTGCAAGGCGACTGTGACTACAACTCCAGATCCAAGTGCAAGTCCAACTGCTATGGCGATGGCAACGTCGACGTCGACGGCGACGACGAGTGAATCTTGTATCAAGTGCCAAAGACATGGACAGGTTGGCCATTTCCTTGGGAGGCGATTGCCGGCGGCGGTTGCTTTGAACGGACCCACCGCCACGTTCAGGTGTGAAAAAATCTAAAATGCAAACACCAAACACCAATCCAATCCAATCCGAACCGAACAGAACCAAACCAAACCGAACTGATCCTCCGATCCCTCCATACAATGTGCGCAGCGATGCGTCTCTTTGGTGGAGACCTTTTTTGTGTGCAGTCCATTTGTAGTTGCTCCCTTGGGCGCTGCCAAAAAGCAAACTGAGCCAACCGAAGACTGAAACAGTGAGGGAGAGTGAGATGCACCGGTAAGGATGTGCGTCCATGTCCACATCCACATCCACTGGCATTTGTATGAATTATTTATTTCGATTGTCTGCACGCTGCATTATTTTTAGAGGGGTGGTGGAGGGGGGGGGGCCCTATAAAACTCGAAATTTATGATCAGCGGGCAGAAGCTGTTCAAATTATCACAGGGCATGCAAAATTTATTAACAAACATAAAAATTGCAAGAGAATTTATTTCATCTTAATTCAATTTAACAACTTAAACAGCCATAAAGTGTTCACATAGTAAATCAATGCAACTCTATGCAGATGCAAAGGCGATGTGAGCTGCCCTCCTTCTGTCCTGTCCACATGCATCATCATCATAATCATCATCATCATCATTGTAGGGATACACGGGTAGAGTAGAGCGAACGAGTCTACTAGTCTCAGTCTCAGTCCCTGTTCCCTCGGAAATTTATGATCTGCGCATGAAAATGAGTCAAAACAAATTATGCCGCTTCCAGTCCGTGGCCTGGTCTGGGGCTGATTGACAGCGTTCCTTCCATGGTTGCGTTGCCCACAGACGCCGCCAAATGAAGCCGGAGCGGACCGATTATGATGTGAGCGCTGCCAAAAAGATTTCCATCAGCAGCAACAATTTTGAGGCATTAATCATGTGAGACAAGTACGAGGGTGGGTCCGAAAGAGTTCTGTTCTCCCCAAATCAGTGTTGCACACATCAGGAATGTTCCCGATAAGAAGAGTCTGGCATTTAATTCGTACTCGCAAATTATTGCTGGGAGATGCTCATACAATGGTGGATCTTGAATTGAAAGCTGTACCTCCATGGCATCCTAGCTAAAACATTTAAGCAGATATTTTTGTTGTATTTATATGCATAATTTATTGGATGATTATTACTTTGAAATAATTTAGAATAATTTATGAATGGCGTATGCAAGTGATGGAATGGAGCCTGGAAGTCTGTTTAGGTCTGGCAATAGCAGCCATCGGCGGTGTTCTTCTGTATCCAGTCCAGGAACTTGCTTACTCTGGCATAGACGCCGGGCGCATTCTTCTGGGCACAGCCATAGCCAAAGGAAACGACTCCGGCCAGCTTGTAGCGACCTTCGTTGACGATCAGTGGGCCACCACTGTCGCCTTGGCAGGCATCCTTGCCGCCCGTCTGAACGACGCCAGCGCAAAGCATTACCTCGGCGATCTTGTCCTTGTAGCGGGTGGTGCGGCACTGCTGATTGGTGATGACGGGCACACTCACCTCCTGCAGGTAATTGGAGGTGACGCCACCCTCCTTAATCAGACCCCAGCCGGCGACAATAGCCTAAGTGGAATGATCGAAACGAAAGAGAAGTTTATCCAAAAGATCATCCTGCCGGAGATTTTTCTACTCACAGTCTTTCCATCAAAGTTGTGATTGGCATCTGGCAGGCAGACGGGACGCATGTTGCCTGTGAGTGGCACTGGCGACTCCAGCTTCAGCAAGGCCACATCGTTCACGATGCGGTTGGGATCGTAGTTGGGATGGACGGTCGTCTGGACAACCTTGCGCACAATGCCGGGGTCCCGGGAGGATCTGTCGATCTGGAGCAGGCGAATGGTGATCTGGTCCCGGTTACCATGGACGCAGTGGGCCGCTGTCAGGACATAGCGATCGTTGATCAGTGAGCCACCGCAGAAGAGACGCGGATAGTGGCGACCCTTGACCAGCTGTGCCGTCCACGGATACTTGTTGGAGCGCACCTGCTGGCCGCCCACAATGCGGTTGACATTGGGAGTGCCGCAGACTAGAAAGTCGAAAGAGAATTATATCCTTTGTTGGCTACTTGCTACTTGCAAATTTCGACAACTTACAGCAATTCTGCTTGGCAGTGCACGTGTTACGCTGCTTTCCTGGGCGCACCGCCTTCAGGGCGGCTGGATCCTCCACATCCACCACATCGGCAAATTGTTGGGCCAGCGTCTGCTGTGGCACCTGATATTGGTATTGGGCTAAGGCCAGGCTGCAGCCCAGCAGCAGGAGCGGCAGGGCCAGGTAACAACGCATCTTGTCTGGAGTGAACTTCTTAAGAAAGTGACGCCGTTGTTTGCCTAACGTCGGCTACTTATACCATCTCCAAGATCCAAGATCCGAGATCCGAGATCGCGATCGCTGAATATCGAGATCTCGTTCGAGTTCGCAGTTTCAATAAAACTAAAAATATGAATGTTTTATTGGGCTTGTATAAGCATCGCGCATCTTTCTTTCTTTCTTTCTCCGCTTTCTTTGTTTGACGGCGCCAATGCCCGCTCTGGCAACGCGTCGACTTATTTGCATAACACTTTATAGCAAGCCAGACACGCTAAGCCTCAACCCATCCATACTCTCAGGGCCCCCCACCCCCTCCTCGCAGTTTCTCGGCTCTCAAGTGTATTTTGTATTTTGTTTGTATTTTTGGCACTATACAAAATCATCATTTTCATCGAGAATAATTTGCCGAAATGGCAAATAAACTTTTTAATGTCATTCTTATTATACACTTCCCCCCAAAGAGGGTTGAGTAAAAATACATTACCCAAAATGGGGTCATCCGAAAGGAGGAATCATTGTAGTAAATGGCAAATAAAGTGGTGTTTCCTGCTGGCATTAATCTGTTATAATAATAAAATAAATTTTGAATCCATTGAGGAATGACATATCAAAAGTACAGCTGGATTATGCTTCCTTTTCCTCTTTTATTGAATTTAAAATATGTTAAATTAAATTTTTTTTACCTAGATCTACTTTATATAATTACCAAATTAATTCTTGCATTTATTAAACAACATTTTTACATACGTTACAGGTAAGAGCAACCAATCTTCGGTTTTGTGGGGATTTTCTTTTTTCGTTTAGTGGTTTGCATATTCATGAAAGTGGAGCAAACACCAAGACACACTACGTCTGAGCCTGCCTGCCACCCGTTGTTTTTTTTTAATGGACTTTTAATGCGCATCTGGAGAGGCTTAGGCACAGCCATCGTCATCCTCGTCATCGACTTTGAGACTTTGGTGGCCTCAGCGCCTCTGACCCAGCAAATCGGGCAAAAAAGAACTCTGCCGATGAGTGGGCCATCGACTGGAGTGTTCCTTTCTCCCTGGCATAACATTGGCAAGCAATGGCATTGCGATCTCTGGCTCGCATTGCAGCATAAATATCCTTTAAGTGCTGGTTATCCGGTATCATCATTAACCAGAGGCAAACGCCCGCTTTCACGCTACTGCTGTTCCCCCCATTCATTGCACGATGGAATGGGAATAATTTATAAGACTTTTCGATGCGGGCAAACCTTCTTTTCGGCATAATTTACAAAACGCAACCAGAACCGATCCAGAGAGACAAGTTATTCCTCCAGCTCCTGCTGCTGCGCCTGCTGCCTGTTCGATCATATTTCTTTTATATGGAATGTCGTTCTCGAGGCCTCCCTCCCTGGTGGATACCAAAATTGATTTGCCCCAGGCACCAGGCACCAGTGTCGTTCATCCAAACGCCCAAAAAAATATAAATTAATAAAAGAAGCAAAGAAGCGCGTTGATAAATTGCGTGCAGTTTGAAATTATGCAACATGTGGCACTTTCATGCTCCACATGCAACAAATTGGTTATTTTTTAATGCAACGACCGAAAGTGGAAGAGGGAAAATATATTTTGGGTCTTTTAGAAGTATTTTAGGTACTCCAAATTCTATACTTAAAAGTGTTCTGGCACTGTGTTTAGTTTGACCCACTACAATAATCATAAATCTGTCAAGAACCCATTAAAAGTGATTTATTATTGTCGACAGCAATTTGTGCACATTTCTTATATCTCACGACTATGTTCCCTTTAATTCATTATGGCTATATGTCGCGTGTTGTTTCCCCACATAAATAACTTTTACTCTTATGCAAACCCTAAGCATATGTAAATGTAAATGCTTTTAGAAATTTGTTTCTTTTTGCCAGCATTTGCATAATTTATAGCGCAGACTGCCGATGAAATGCCTAAAATGCGAAGCAAACTCATTTGTTGATGGCATAAATTAATCCCCAATATCATCACAAATATGCAAAGTAGAGTTGGCTTTGTTAAATGCTGAACCAGATCTAATTGTTGCAATTGTAATAGCCAGCAAAGGCACAAACCAAAGATGCTAGAACAAAGATTTCAGCACGACCATTATGCTTTCAACGAGAATTTTGTAGAATTTTCCACAAGGCGTGTCTGAGTGACAAACACGCAGTACGATTAGAATATGGAGATCTGTGCAGATCATTGAACCAGACAAACAAAAGACTGGAAGCAGCAGCATCACTCGGGGGTATGTCCAACTATAACACAATTTAGAAAGGTTGAATGGCATGCCATTCACTCGGCCCCAGCACCAGCACCAGTCCCAGCCCAGTGGCAGTTGCCCGTCAGAGTCAGAGTCAGAGTCAGTCAGTCACTCATAAATTTGCATAAGAACGGAATACTTTTGCATTATCTAAGCTGAAGTTGCAGTTGCTGTTTGCACTTATCTCAGCGGTAGGAGCAATCATGGCAAAGGCAACGATTTTAATTATTGTGTGTGACGGTGACGACGACTACGACTACTCGTACAACTCCAATTCCGACTGAGAAGAAAGAGAAAGAGAGGGCAGTTCTCTTCTAGGAGTCATGCAGACATCTGTCTCTGACTCCGACTCCAACTCCAACTGTGTCTCTGACTTAGAGTCTGCTTGTGTCTCTGGCCTGATGTGCTGCATTTGATAACTGCCAGCAATGAAGTCTTAGACCCTTAGATAATGAAAAGGAAGCCAGTCTTGAGTATGGCTGGTACACTGTAATTCAAATTAGTACCACAAACAAAAAGCTAAAGACTATAAAATACCTGACACTACCATAGAGTTGTATCTAATTAACTCTATTGGAATAATAAGACAATGGAAATGAGAGAAGTAAATATTGAGCAAAGCTTTCCATGACGATTTTCTATATTTTGACTGCTATATTTGATTTGATGTACTTTGACGGATTGTTAAAAAATAGTCAACATATAATATATATGCTATAATCTTTGAGATTCAGATGTTTATCCAAGTATACTGATTTATATATGCAGCTCTATAAACTCCACTACTGTCACTGATATGTGCTCAGAAGTAAATCCTATTCTTTTGCCTGTTACATAAATTTGCACAACAACAACATCCCCTGGCACTACTCTATTACCTGGCATGAAAAAGAAGAGAAGAGAAGAGAAGACTCTGTCAGAGATGCAAAGTTCGAGAGTTGTGTGTTCGTCTGCGGCTACTGCAGAATCGGCCTGGCAGTGGCAGTGGCAGTGGCAACAGGCAACCGGGAACATCTTCTTCCTCAATGACATTAATTCATTTCGTATGCAAAGCAATCAGTGAACTCTTGCTATTCCTGGCTCTGGCTCTCGCTCGATCTCTCTCGCGTTCGCTCTTTCTCTGTCTTGGCAATTAGAAAAGAGTTGGAAAATTGTATGCGGCTCCAGCTTGGACTTCGGTCTCCTTCTATGTCTGTCTCCGGGGACTCTGACTTTTCCGACTGTTACTGCTGCGCACTGATTTGCATTGCACGATTCTCAACTTAATTTAACATAAAGTAAACAAGCGCAGTTAACAAGCCAAATACAAGCCATGAGCGTGCGGGTGCCGGCTCTCCGGCATCAGCATCAGCTCCATATTCAGCTTCAGCCTCAGCTGCAACTCCAACTCCATCTCCAGCCCAAACTGCATCTCCATTTCCTAATCCCTCAACGTGGCCAAGGGCCCGAACAAAACCCATGCATGCCTCAATCGTCCCCTCTGCTGCTGTCGTGTGACGTGTTGTGAAAATTCTAAAATATTTCTCCCGCTGCCGGCCGAGCTTTCTCACAAGTCAACGCCAGCGCGAGACACTTTAGCACTGCACAGTGGGATAAGTTCTATGGAAAAAGGTAACTTGGGATTCTTAAAGCGCAATAATTGAAATGAATTTACATTTAAGTTAAGTTAAGCACATCCATTGAGTATTTATCATTTGACGGCTAATTCTTCAATCATAGCTTTAATAAGTTTTGTTTCTCAACGAATCAATTTGAGTGTGTGAAAGTGGATTGGATAGATCGTAGAGGTATATGTGGGCACAACAATATTGGGATGTATTTTCTTTATTTTTGTTTCATTTACGTTACTTCCGTGTGGCAGCTCTTAGCTATTGACATTCTTTACGGACACCGAACCACTGTGCACCCAGCTGGGCTTCAAGCTGTGTCCATCGTGAGGAGTTTATTAAAAGCCACGACAACGACGACGACGCGTCGTCCGTCCGTCCGTCCGTCTGTTCAGTCACCACAGCTCTCTCGCCAAATCCTTTGTAAGGTAATTGCTCATTTGAGTTATAAACACGCACACAGGCGGTGTCCCTATCCCTATCCCAGTTGGCTATCCCAGCCAGAGATGGCAATCGAGGCTGCCCAGAAAGGGCCATGGACGCTGGCAACGTCCCCGCTTTGCATGTCTAACAATTGTTCTTCTAATTGCGTTTATGGCCAGGCGAGAGAACAGGCCGCAGTCCGGTCAGCTCTAGCTCTAGCTCCAGCTCCAGCTCCAGGCCCCCAATGCCTTGTAAACGCAATCGGACAAGATAATCTCAGCATCGCAGCGTGCGCAATGATTTGCAGGGGCCCCAAAAAGGGCTTGCCCCATCTCCGTTTTCGTACGGAGGGTTAGGGGGCTGGGGGTTTCTATGTGGCGTGGCATGCGGCATGCATTTGGGCGCAACAAATTGCCGCAACGCATCTGCCAGACCCTGAATTGAGTTGAGTTCCTCAAATTGGCAATGGCACTGGCAGCACTGAGGGAAATGCGTTACATATTGCATTTATGGGCTGCTTATTAAGTGGTGCAACAAATAGACAGCTCCATTGGCCAGCGACTACGACGGCGACGAGAATTGCCTCCAGAACCGTTTCAATAGTCTTTGCTCAGCAATTACCCCACCAAACTATTCGCAGAAGGAAACATCCACACAGCATCCAGCACTTCATTAAAAGTAAATAAGGTGCTCATGAGATGCAGTGATAAGTCGCATAGGCAGTTGCTGCCAGTTGCCAGTGGAGATCAATTGATTTGCACAACAAAGTAGAGGGTGGACGAACGAAAGTCTCATTCGTAGTGTGGGCTTATTAGATAAGGAATCATTCCCCTACGAATTCTTTTTGATATCTTTTATTATTTTCTGTTGTACAGGTAGAAGAAAGATTGATTGTCCTTATGTCACACTTCTAGAAATCTTATGACGATGGGGTCATACATTAGTACAGGTGATACAAGAACTAAAACCAAGAAATTGAGCATTAAAAAATGTGCAAAATGAATTAAGAATAATATTTTTAAGCTGCTTTTAGCTGCATATTGGAAAACTAATTGTAGAAAGCCAGAACAGCCATTACTTCGATATTGTCTTGACAGCAATGCCGACTATACAAATCGAATGGGATTTATACCAATATTTAAAACATCTTTCTCAGTTTTCACAGTCTAATCAAATATAAAAACCATCTTTATCGTTTTTGGGTGCATTCCTCTTTGTTTGATGCACAGATATGCCTCAATACATGTAGCGCAGCCTCTGGTTTCTGGACTCACGTTAAAGCCCTCGACAGTTCCTAAGGCCAAGGCAAAGGCAGCAAATAGTTCGTGCAATTGCCAGTTATGGCTGAAAGCGCAAAAAAAAAGGCGCGCGTCAACTACTCGTACTAAAAAAGAACAAAAAAGAAAAAAGAGGAAAGAGGAAAGGGAGGAGAATCGCCTTCAGATGTGGACCTGCAGGGTACAATAACACTCGGGATGGGGAACAAAGGAGGCAACACATGGACCGAGTGTGTGGCTAAGTTGAATCGGTGGAAAATTGAAGCCTCTGCTCGTTCTCTAATGATAACTGCTGGAACTTTAAAGGCGCGAGATTGCGGAAATTTCCAGGCTGCCAGCAAACGTACACACCGATGAGGTTGCAGCCCCAATGACGGCAACAACGAATGCGACGACAACGACGACAAGTGTCAAGCGAAGCTTAGATAAATTTCAAAAAGGGCAACAACATCCACTAGCCACAAACAAAAACACACGACGACGGGTTAGACTTTGAGGGGGATATGTGAGGAGTGGTGTGGTGTCCAGGGAGGAGGCGACGATTGCTTGAAGCTGGAGTGGCATGAAGCGAAGCTGGAGACGAAGGCCTCACCTTGCTATGCCGCACAAGTAGCCAGCAGGCAGAGCTAGCTGCAACATCCCATCCCATCCCATCCCATCCCATCTATTCGCCATGCCGGGCGACTCCAAGTCGTCTGAGTGGCATGCCATGACTGCCTCTGCTTCCTGCTTGTTGCTCGTATTTGAACTTCCAGACACGCTTTTGGCCCTTAACATTTTTGACCGTCATTTTGCCGATATAAATTCTTCAGCATCTCTGCTGTTGCTGCTGCTGCTGTTGCTGCTGCTGTTGCTGCTGCTTCTGCTGCTCTTGCTTCTGATTCCTTCCTTCTTTCTTTCCTGAGAGCCAGAGAGCGAAATCGCTTTGGGTTGCACTTTCTTCGTCGTGCCAGCAAAAGTGTAGATCAGCGCGAAATCTAATTTATGCAATGTACAAGAACATACAACATGTTGCACGATGATGAAAATGCGGCAGCCAGCCAGTAATATTTTTTATTAAAAAAAAAAAAAAACCCAGCAGCAGCAGCAGCAGCGGCAGCAGCAGCGGCAGCGGCAGCGGCAAGACAATCGAGCAGCGACAACAACGACGCATGTTTTATGACTCTCATTGTCATTTATGCAAATTAGGAAACGGCAATGGCTCATGAGGTAGACCAAAGGAGCTTCAGAACCTGAGCCAAAGTCAGAGCCAGGTTCAGGTTCAGGTCCAGGGCCAGACTGATGTTGATGCTGATGCTGATGCCGATGCCAAAGCCAAAGATCCATGGCCACTTCTAAGCAACGGCGCAAATTTCCCACCAAACGGCGGAGGAACTGCCTGTTGCCTCGTGGCCTGAACTTTTTGTGTCATGGCCTGGTACACTGCTCCTCCATTCTGATTTTGCCCCTTCGGCCCAACCGATGATTATGAGCAACATGTTTTATGATATCTGGCGGTGATTTATTATCATTTGATTTAAAAAGCAGTGGACAGGACACACATCAATACGGAGTACATGTGGCTGGTCATAGTCGGAGACATGGCGTTATTTATAGTTTTGGATCCGGGGACCAGGCAACTAGACTCGTTGCAGGGCACCTGGGCATATGGTGGGGGTCGGGGTCGACGTTGGCGTTTGTCTTGTGTGTGTGAACCATAGCCGTTGCATTTCATGCTTATTATAGAAATGTGCACTTTTATGAGCAGCGCCCAGCATGTTAAAGGTGGAGATGAAGAGAGGCCTTTTGGCGATTTTAATTAGTGGAGAGCGGCAGCTACAGGCCTCGACTTTCCGTTGATCCCGTTCGCACATGCGCACAGAGTGCCCAGAAGTGCACAGAACCTAATTAATTTCATGTGGCGACTGTAGAACGCTTAGAATCTTTGAGCTCTAGTTAAACTATGGGCACACACCTAATTAGCGCTAGAAAACAGTGCAGACCCTCTCAGCACTCAGCCCTTAACGGCCTCGGAGACCTGCTTGGACTCGCAGATTGATGACTTGAAGTTGCTGAAGAATAAGTTTGTCTAATTATCTATTTTAATTCTTTAATCAAGGTAGAATTTATATGACTTTCCAGAAAACACTGGAAAAAACTAACCTAAGGTTTACAACATTTTAAAATTTATTCTGCATACTTTCAGGATTATATGGCTTAACAGAGCGCTCGATTACAAAATTTACATCGAAGGTGGCGAAGTGGTTGAAATTTTGTAAAGTCTAAACAATGTAAAGCCTTTTTTTAGTCCAACTAAAAGCACACAGTCCACATATTTATTTCTTACTATTTTCAGCGCAGTTTTTAAATATCTTTTCTTTTGTGGCATATCCTAATCAAATACTCATTAAATTGCAGCGATAACTGGATGAGAATTAAAAGCGCTCGAAATGCAGATGTGAAAACCCATTAAAGCTTAGCTAGAGCTAGTTGAGAGATGTAAGCTCTAAGTACTTCAAGGACATTATTTTTTTATGGATACCTCTCCACTCAAAACATATTTGAATGCAGTTTTTTTTATTGAATTTTAATCACATAAATTTAAAAAAGAGTAATACAGCGATTTCTTTTAAAAATATTAAATTTATATATTAAAGAAAATTCTCTTCCAGGAAGCTGTTTTTTTGTTCCATTTACCTACGTATCTATGTATGCATATATCACTTTTTCGACTCTATAACTCATAACTTATTTGTGATCTCTGATTTTTGGACAGCTCTGTAATGTGTGTGAGAGCTTCACTTGCTCTGGTAAATCCGCAGAGTGTCTGATCCTTCGTTTTAGTTTTCAAATAAATACGAGTAGTTTGCCGTTTGAGAGTCAACTGCAATCGCCAGCCAATCAGGACCAGATCAATGGGCCAATTCAACGTTTTTATGGTGCTCGTGTACAGAGTCTTTTATGGCTGGGTTTTTGGACTCGTCCCTTGAGCGGCTTTTAATGGCGCACTCGTATGGTGATTCGCGGCCCTAGCATAAAAACTAATACCTGCAAAGACGGTTCATTAGGGCCCAGTCCAGCCCCTGTTAGTCTTATTGGTCAGGATAGCATTTGGTGGGGGGCGCGCTTTCATGTGGCGCAGATTTGGCTGAGAGACTCTTTGCAACCTGGTGGTGGTGTGGCTGGTTATGAGCCCATTATAAGCGGCTTATGGCGGCTCGAGACAGCTCGTCGCAGCCAGTCCCAGGCCAATTAGCCTCGGACCATTGTCTGCCCTTCGTTTGGCTCTGGACCTGATTCGATTCTCAGTGCCATTGCGCCTCAATAATAATGGCAGTTCCGTTTGCATAAATTACCGCTAGCCACACGTACGAGTACGAGTATTTCACAATCGGCGACGTCATCAATAGAGTACCCTACGTGCCTGGCCAGCTAGCTATCCATCTTTCCATGTCTCATCTTCCCACTCCCGTTGATGTGCTCACCTCTGGGCCGCTGAAACATTCGACTATAAATAGATGCCAGCACTGATGTTTGCTTAATTTGATTTAATAATTTATTACTTACCTTCACATACAATCTTTAACGATGCACTTGCCACAAGTGGGTTGGGTGAGAAGTCCCGGGAGTAGCCAGCCCTCTCCGCAAGCTGTGACTTTTCGCAGATGTGTAAAACTGCCACCGCAACATTGAATAGTGCTATTACATGGGTAAACAACTTATTAAGAAGATTTGTTTTTTTCTATTTCTATTGATTCCAGCATTTTTTTTCTATTTTGCATGCAATTAAATGGCCAGACAACGATCGAGCAACCACAGAGCTTACTCGTATTAAATGCTGGGTGCATATGACATCATATGGCCGGCCACCACTACCCTCATCAAGAAAAGGCTGCGCTTTGTAAAAATTGCAGTAAGGCCAACACTTTTCTTGCCTACATCTACATATACAACCATCGACGAACGAAGTTCGCCGCCCACACTCGCAATTGGCGTTGCATTGCCCGTAGCTCAAGTCTTTTCAATTGCAAATTTAATTCAATCATTGACTATAATTTGGCACACTCAGAGAAGGCAAAGGCAAAGGCAAAAAGGTACTTTCAGTCATTGTCTTCTTTCTTCTCCTCCAGTCTGCGTCCAAGTGCACATTTAACTGTTAAATGTTGCAGCGGCGTTTGCATTTAACACGCGCAAATTGCTGCTGCAACAACTGCCAGGCCAGCAATGGCTACGGCAAAGGCAGAGAGAGAGGTAAAGGTATAGGTAGTGGCAGAGTCAAAGTCAAAGTCAAGACACAACAACCATTAGAAATTCTAATTTCCACAACTTGAGGGGCAACAATGGCTGGTAACTGCAATCAGCCATGCCAGGAGTCACCCACAATCGCAGGGCGGCTTTCGCGACGCCGAGGAAGATGCAGATGAAGGTGGCAAATATGTAAGTCACGTTGCCCATTCCGAGGGGTTTTGGGTCGGGCTTTGTTTGGTGTTGCCATTGACAACAACCCAGACGGCGACTGTTGCCGTTGCCGTTGCCTCATCATCAGCAGCGGCAGCCGCAGCAGCAGCAGCAGCAGAAGCAACATTGCTGTTGTATGTTGCAGATGCCGCCGTAAACAATTGCGATAAAAAAGCGTGCGAATTTCTCACGAACATTTTGTGTATAGACGTTGGCGTATACCCAGCCTTTGGCTCTAACCCAGCCACCTATATACGAGTAATGCCATGGCCAAAGTCAGAGTTGGAGACTCGTCTCCGATTCGCCTGGCGCATGTTCTGGAGATGGCGGCGGTATTTGTGCTTTGATTGCCCAAATCCAACACGGCCAAAACAACAGCAACAGCAACATCCAACAACAACATCAACATATACATATACATCCACATACAACAACAGCTCATCCAAAACAACATCTACGAGCACGACATCCAGAGCTTGACTCCAACAAGTTTCGCCTTAAGTGGGCTGTGGGTCAAGCCATGGCCGGCATTTTTCTGTGGCACTAATGATTTTGGTATGGTACAATTGATTGATTGCTTGATTGAGTGCATTGAACCTTGACGGTCAAAGGGGCCTGGGCTTTGGGGGTTTGTGGCCAAGAGCCAAAGGTCAATTGGTTTGTCAGCGGCTCCATGAGGATGATGGGCTGCGCTGAATGATGTTCTTGCTGCTGCTGCTGTGACATCTTTTACATATGTATATGTACGGCTTTCATAACAAACAACATGGCATGGAATGAATAGAACTCACGTCTAGAAAATTGTCCAACTGTTGGGTTTATTATTTCGATTGAAGAAGACAGAATCCTAGGCACGTAGCAGCACTTTGGGTTTGGTCCCCGTCTGCACCATGGACTGCGGCTGGAACTTGCTTCTTCTTCCCAGTGTTGTGTCTGCAGAGCACCACTTCTAATGATGCAAGCGAGGTCGTTCAGCCAGCCAACCAACCAGCCAGTCAGCCAGCCAGCCAGCCATCCAGCCATGCCTCCGATCTGCAACTTTTTGTTGCTGTTGCTGGGAGTCAGTTGCAGCCTCAGCTGGTGCCTTAGTTGCAGTCTCTGTTGCAGCCTCTGTTGCTGCCTCAGCCTCAGCATTGCTCTTCTCCTGACTGCAATTCTTCTCTGGTTTTTCTTTATTTTTTATTTTTCTCTTTGGCCCCATGCAATGCCTAGTCCATGCTTATTTTCTATTACTGCTTTTTCCACTTAAGGCCATTGCACTTTTTACGTGCATGCCACGGAGGGCCATTGCCGTTGTTGCTGCTTCTGCTGCTGTTGCTTCTGCTGCTGCGGCATTTGTTGCCGCGCTAGCTGCCTGTACGTGCAAAGGTTGTGAAAATGCTGCTGCTGCTGCTGCAACTGCCACAGCGCGCTGTGTGTGTGGAAAAGTTGGCAACAAATTTTGCGTCATGCTTGGAAAAAATGAAATGGAGCGAAAAAATGTTCGAGCTGGACAAAGTCAAAGCCTCCACTTGGACCATGGAGTCTTCTCCTACTCCGGTTGTGGCTCTTGGCTTGCCTATGCTACTGCTAGTATTCGTACCAGGGAAATATGGGACTTTTTAGGTTCGTTGACTTTGAACATTGTATTGGCATTGTTCTTCTCACTTTATTATTTGCTGTTGCAACAATTCGCGTGCAGTAGCCACAACAGCAGCAGCAGCAGCCAGAACCAAACTCGAGGAAGGCTCGCCGTGGAAAACAAAGCGCATATAATTCATAGCATCCAGGCGGATCGGAACGGAGTGGAGCGGAGCAAACTGACCCTTTCATTAGACGCAGACGGGCTAACTTTATGCATCCTGCGCGTTGATTTCCATTTAAACGACAGCGTTAGAGAAACAGAAGCAGCCACAAAAGCCAAACTGGCTTCCTTGATGGCTATCCACCGGCAGCCTGTGAGTATTCAAGTCGCAACAAAAAAGCGAAAGAACCCATTAAAATAGCTGCAACTGTAGCAAATGCAACTCCTCGACGGGGACAACGCGGTAGGTTCTTGTCACATGTGTCCAGACCCCTGCCCTGGTCTGGCCTGGCCTAGCCTGGACTTTGATTTGCTGTGGCGACCCAGGCGGACACGACCAGTGACAACTTTGACCACCGAGGTTCTGGCTCTGGCAGAGATACGAGACACCGGATCATGGACTCTGCCACCGCATAGAGTGATGTCTGCAATCCAAGAAACTTTTAGTTTTCTTTGCTTACTTAAAAGCTGTCTGTGTAAATGGGAATTTTAAGCAATAGTTGGATATAATATGAATAGAGTGAGCAAATTTTATTTAGCTATTTTTAAATAAGTCATAAATATGTGCATAATTAATAAAGTTTTGACTGCTTCTTGCACATGAAGTGTTAGTCTGCTATTTGCTATGTTCAATATATTCCTTGCTATTTATTTATGTCAGTATTTAGTCTTTTTCCATGTTTAATTTATAATTAATCAAAATTCAATTTTAATTAATTCAAAAACAAAATCGTGATCATACAATCTTCGAGTTCTGATAGCTAGATCATAAATGAATATCACAATTACGTAATATTAGCAAGGGTAAGGGTAAAATTCAATCGAAATATTTGAAATATTTTCGATCAAAAATAAACAAGTTTAACCCAAAGCCCTTTCCCAAGCGATTGGCTGCTGAGCCATAATTAGGACGCAGACCCAGGCCTCGGCCACGTAATGTGGTCACTTCTGTTCGTGCTTGGGCGCGAGAAAGAAAGCACTGTTGCAGACATCTCCCACTTGTATTACGGGGTCTGCGTGCAGCAATTAGTGGCAAATTGCATGGGAAAATTCTATCTGGAAATATGCAAAGATGCGCGGGCGTCCCTCAATGCCTTTGAAATCAGAAGAGAGAACACGAACTTACTTTGGCTGTAGCTGGCTGTTCGCTGGCCAACGCATTAGGCAGCATTTCTTAACAGTAAACCCAGAAGACTGATGCTCCTCCACTTGCCGGCTAGTTAGCCAGTGGAATTTTTCAATAAGCATTCACTATGGTTACCATTTATGTGGCAATGTCCAAACGGATTACCAACGTTTAACGCACCCAATTGGTTTATGAATAAAAGAGTAAAAACGAAAAAACTTTTCATTCATTTGGTAATTCAAATTAACTTAACGTAATGCCGAAAACAAAGATTTCTTGATACAATAAAAAAATCCAAAGTAATTTAAAATGCGATATTTAAATACAAACATAGTAAAATTAAATAGAATTCCCTTTGATTCAAATATAAATGTATTAAAATTACTTTTTTAATACGTTCATTTTTAATCTTAATATAAATCACTTTAAAATAAATATAAAATATTAAATATTAAATTTAAATAAAAAACACTTTAAAATAAATATAATATATTAAATTTAAATATGAAATATATTAATATTGAATATAAAATATATTAAATTTAAATATGAAATATATTGATATTAAATATAAAATATATTTAATTTAAATATTTTCATATTTATATAAAAATGTAAGTGAAAAATATTCATTATTAATACAACCACACTTGGATGTAAATCAATGGCATAAATACATATGTATATGAAAATATGTATTTAAATTTCAGGGATTTTTCTATCGGTGTATTCGGTGTATACAATTTATTCATATATATTTTTGGCGTACAATAAAACATTTCTACAGCTCTTAAAGAGTAGTGTATGCTTCCAAAGCATCCATTTGCATGTATCCAACGAGAAAACACATATACCCCCCCTGTTAAGCCGGAATGAATGACTATCATCGAACGGTGGGCGACTAGTTTACTTTCTTGTTTTCGATGGCCTGGTCCAAAACCAAAAACAAAATCGAAACCTTAACCTTAAACTTGCAATCAGAGGCTCAGGCCTCGCACTCTGCTGTCTTCCCGGTGAACTTGCTCGTTGCATTTGTAAATTTGTTGAAAATCAGACGATCAGAGTGGGACACGGAGGAGTTGCATGCATGCAGCGCATTTGACGTAATGGCCTCAAACAACAGAAAAAGCAACAGCAACAGCAACAATCGGAGGAAAAGTTCATTACTCCACTTAAGTGTACCCTGGCCACAGCTGCACAAAGTTGAACATTCTGCTTTTTGGGGGCCCCAGCCAGAGTCGACACGAATGCAGTGAGGTCGCTGAGCCATCATCATCATACACTGTGGTCTTTTCTATCGATGGGTTTTGTTTTGGTTTCTTGAGTTTTATTTTGGGGAGTTTGCTTTTCGGATGGATGTTGGCCGGCTGGCTGAAGTGGGCGGTAAAGGAAGTGGTCGGTTTTCGTAAATACAAAACATTTACCAATATGCTAAACGGGTTTTTTTTTCGGTTGCCCAGTGTCCGTGTCCGTGTCCCTGTCCGTGCCCATGGCCATGGCTGTACTCTTCTATTTCTATAGTTGGCCTTAAGGTTAAGGGGAAATCATTTTAAAGGAAGATGTACATCAGGCTGATAGTGGCAAACGGCAACCTGTGCAGTGCACATAAATTGCAGTGCCAGAGGCCCCCGTAATTGGTCGTCAGGTCTCTTCTTTTTTCGGCCAATTGTTATGAACATGTCAAAGTTAACGACTTTGCCTAGCCGTCAGCCATTCGGACTGTCAGCTGGTCAAAGTGTTAAGTGGCTTAGGAAAACGAGGTGTTGCTCCGATCAATGACTCTCCCTCCCACTCTGAAAAGTGCCTGCCATCTGGCCAGCCACATCTTGTGGTTGAGGGGCCTTTGCAAATAACAATCTATCTTCTTAATAGCATTAAATTGCAACTTCAAAAGCATGTGGGCACGATGAAGCTTAGTTCTGGATGGGTTTCCATAGGAGACTGTGATATGCCCTATGGGGTTGTTCTACATAAAACACGTAAACATCGGTGCTCTGACTAAGCAAAGAAAGTTGATTGAATTGCTGGTTACACTGAGTATTATTTGGACAGCTTAATCCAGAAGATAGGAAAAAATATTTTCGACTATTCATACCGTTCTGATCTCTAGTTTAATTGTTTGATGGACATTTGATAAAATAGTTTAGATATTTTGGCTTAAATATGTATAGGTACATACATATGTATATAGCCATATTTATGGTTGTGTGTCTTACTAATATATACATATATAATGGTATTAATCTTTAATACTTAGATTTTACTTAATATGCACATTATTGTTGCGATATAAAAGCATAATCTGATAAATCTTTTAGACATATGTATACAACACATAAAGCCATATAAAAACATGGTTAATTACACAATAAAGAGATCCCAATGCGAACAAATACAAGCCCAAATGAAATATACCCTTCTTGGGGAATAGAAATGCCCATTTTCGATTTCATACAAATATTTAAACCATACATCTCTATAAACGTGCGGCTATTTAATTAATGCAAATGCTCATCGGGCATCGATTGCGATTCGATATGTACTTAAGGAGTAAAATCAGTCGGTGCTGATATTTGTTGCTTGGAGCAGCTCCGGCAATACATAATTCATTGTTTGATTTGCGTTTATTGTTTTGATTTGTGATTAGAAGCCATAAATACTTATGGCACCGATGTCGTCATCATTATGCACATCATTCCCTCTGAATGCTGCAACGTGACTTGTTTAGTGCTGGGTTCTTCGTTTGGCTTTAGTTTTTTCTATCCAAAGTACTCAATTAAATAAAATATATAAAGCTCGCTTGGCTTGTGTCAGGCGTCTGCCTATCCATTCATTATCATGTGTGCGGAACGGGGCGGGTCCCAGTCTGTGCCTCATTTGCTGTATCATGCGCCATGACATATGCCGATTGTGAGGTTTGCAAAACATACAAACAGCTCTTCAATGACTGGCCACTCAATCGGACAACTGCACTGTGGGTGATAAGGTTTAAGTCAGTGGTCGGCACACACACATGCAGTGCGCTAATGTGCGTATACAGCAGGCAAATACTGTGATACATGTGTACATACGTGAGCGGCAGCGCCTTTTCCTTATCACAATAGATAGGGCCGTGCCCAGCCCTTATATAAATTGAAATATATCAACGAGGTTTAGTTTGAAAATTTCTTCTCGTCCATTCTGGGAATCTTTGGTTGCCATACTTAATACACGTTCCACAGTGCTGTGGGACAATTGAAATGCAAACAAACTGGTAGCCAACTGGTAGCAGGTGCGCTTCCCCAGAACAGACCATGTGTGCACTATGAGGTCATTATAAACACGCACCCGGCGCACCAAACGACCTTGACGGAGGAAGAAGCCGAGGCTGTTGGGGGCGGTACATCACTGACACGCGTCCAGGCCAGCCTCGTACATTAAATGGTAATTAACAGATAATTACGACTAAGTGATATTTTCCCAGGGGCCTGAAGCATCGTTAGAGTTGATGCTGATGATGAGGGAAGGCCATTGATGCGGCGGATTGTCCATCTGCTTTTCCATTCCATTCCATGAAATTTCCATTTTCCACAATTACTCCAAAGTTCATTCAAGCCGTTGCTCATGATCTGGTGGAGCAGATGTCAAATTGATTTGCTGCGGCTTTGGCTTTGCGTGCACTCAATGAGCTGTGACATGGAAAACCTTTTCAACTCTACCGATCTGTGCAGCATGCGAGTACAAATGTCAGATTCAAATCAACGGAAATTCTCAATCTACCAAATGTATCTTGGTGTGGCTGGTAAATTTATGAGCAATGTTTTGGTATGAAGTCATTGTTAACCGTTTTGAAGGTGTGACCAATGTAATTCTCACAAAAAATATGCCAATTAAAGGTCTACATATGAATAAGATCCCCGGATATATCTGCTTTAACTGTAAGTAAAAGCTTTTTGCAAAGAAGTAAAAGTTTAATTGGGGTTCAATTAGACTAAACAGGCTACCATATATACGTTCATATCAATTTGTATATAGTACATAGCTATCGGTCACAGTTTGTTACCTCAACTGATTCATTTACACTTGCACTGAAGTGACCTGGAAATGTTTTCGATTGTTGAAAAACCATCCGAACATGCAACGTTAATTTCTCAATTGTCGCTTGCAGTTTATATACCCTGTGGAAAAATATAATCTAAGGCTTTTGCGAAAATATCAATTAAATCTTTTAAGGGTAATTTTTATTACTTTAAACAATTTGTTGTTCGTTGTATTGTAGTTGTTGTAAAACTTGATAACATGAGCCATTAATCGTAATGGAAAGGTGTACTTAAAAATCGAACACTTGAAACTTGACGCACTTACATCCCTGAAGTACGGGTAAACGACGACACGTCGATGCCAACGTAATGCAGCTCGATGACATAAGCGATGCCATACGATGGACTGTTTACTTTAACCAAAGGATGCCCTAGGAATATAAACGATGACATAGTAAGCGAGAAACAACCAAAAGTAAGGCCTTAATAAGCGATGAATTTCCCTTAAAAAGTAAGGCCTTAATAAGCGATGAATTTCCCTAAAAAGTAAGGCCTTCATAAGTGATATATTTCACTAGAAACTGTCGCTATTTTGAGGAAAAGCATGGGTAAATTTTGTTTGAAAATATTCAATTTCTTTTTATTTATTGTTGTATTATTATAAAATGGATTCACAATTTTGTTCTGTGTGTTCTTTTTAAATGTTGTTGATGTGTTCATGTTCGTGAGGCTACTGAAATAAGATGGGGTAATTAGTATATTTCCATTCGAAATTTATAAAATCTGTTAAATTTGTTAACAATGCTCTCAGTAGATCATCTATGGTAGATCCAGCAAAAACAAAAACAAAACATCCGCCAAGCACTGAACTGATAATTTCGGAATTTCCCAGTTTATTCATTTTTTGCAACCCACAATAGACGTATTTTTATTTAAATGAAACACTGCACCTACCTGATAACAATTGTGCCCAAAATAACAAAACCTGCGTCTCACTTTTTACCGCACAATTCGAACAACTTTGTCGACGCCGACGGAAAACCGAATTCTGCTACAAAGCGTGCTGTAACAGAAACAAAAGAAAGAAAAAGGAAAATAAAAAGGTACCGACGCGTCGATCGCGACGTCGACTTCATATTCTGCTCGGCTGCCGCAACGGCAGAGAAAAACGGCTGAATGACGCGTAGTTGACATTTGTCATCGCTCACTTCTGGTACTGCAGGGATATTACATACACTTACACTTACATACATGGGACCTTTTCCACTTTCCCTGCTATAAATTATCGCTGTTTTTGTTCTTGCTTTTATTTTATTGGGTCTAACGGGGCTGACTAACATCCGTCTCGGAACGGTGCTTTATGGTAGATTTAAAGAAAACAGAAAAAAAATTTAAACGAGAAGGAACGTGAGTCGCTTCTTGTCGCGACTCTACTTTTATACCCGTACTCAGTCAGTATATAAATTTATAAGATTATGATTCAAATTAAAAAAAAATCTTTAATATTTTACATTTTACATTTTTTTGCTACATTTGTTAACTACATCTACATGTAAAATGTAGATAATACATCTAGAACAAATATTCTACATCTACCATTTAGATTCTACATCTCCTCCGCTAGGGGTTGCTCGCGCATTGCACAGGGCAGAGTGTGTGCGAGCGAGACAGAGAATGAATAGCGTCAGCAGCGCCAGAGGAGGTGGGGGAAGCAACTGAAAATTAATTTCTTCATTCTGGCTATATCAATGATCCGATCTGATTCAGATTCGGCAATCTGATAGATATGGTCATTCTCTACGATACTGCGCTTTTAGTTTTATCGTATCTGCAAAATTGTGGCTGCCACAGATTTTCGTCCTTTGTGGAGGCGGAAGTGGGCGGGGCGAAATTTTGAAATACACTTGTAGCAGTGTGATATCACATGAGTCTCGAAACAAAATTTGGTTGCTCTAACTCTTACAGTCTCTGAGAACTAGGCGCTCATCAAGACAGACAGACAGACAGACAGACAGACGGACAGACGGACAGACGGACGGACAGACAGACATGGCTCTATCGACTCGGCTATTGATACTGATCAAGAATATATATACTTTATGGGGTCGGAAAATTTTCCTTCTCTGCGTTACACACATCCACTTTTACCACAAATACAGTATTCCCCTTAACTCTTTTTGAGTACGGGTATAAAAAGGGAGATATAAAAAAAAAGGCAGAGATAAGGTCAAGCACAAAATTCATTCACAGACGGCGCTGGGTAAGAGACCCTAGCCTTATCTGTCTATGATATCTAATCAAATTATTGTATGCAGAAATGATTATCATGTCACTTATATTAGACGTTGTAAACGTTTAAGTTTTTGTATTTATATATATATATTCGCTTAAATTGGCAATACTTCAAGGTTGGGTGATTTGTTAATTTGTTTGTTAAACAAACATACATATGTTAGCAGGTATTATCCATTGATGGAATTGAACAGACTTTTGCGATATTTATGCAAAGCAATGCTCATTTACGAGTGTTTTAAAAAGGCATTAAATTTGTATAAAGCCATGTTGATGACATTTTTAATTAGACACACGGCAAGCACTTGCATTGGGTGGCGTTTGAACTGCGACATAGTTGGAGGCCCAAGACCCCCCTCATTGGGAAGAAGGCCTGCCAGTTGCCTGTGGCTATAGATTATGGTTATATATATGGCTATAGCTGCGGCTTCTCATCCAAGTCCCGACTTCATTAGCATTGGTTTATGCTCTATGAAATGGTGATCATACATACTTAGACACACTGACATATATGGCCAGATACTCGTGTATATATACTGATTTATTTTCCTTCTCTCTCCCTTTCGAGTTTTATCCAACAATTCACATTAGAAGCTGGCCAAACACCAAAATTCTACCCAAAATGTATATCCTCGATTATGGCCGATTTTCGTGGTTTATTGGTTAAGTTTAATAAATGTTAAAAAATTATAATTTGGATTATGATTAATTTTTTTTTTAAGTTTCACGTCTTTAGTTGAAGACTTCTTCTTTTGAATTGCCGTTTTTAATTCTTGCGTCGTTGTTTTTATCGTCGTCGTTCCTTTGGGATGGGATCATCGTTGCTTATCGTCGTTATCGGTGTCGTCGTTTTTGTTTAATAAAGTTTAATAAATGTTAAAAAATTAATAATTTGGATTATAATTAATTTTTTTTTTTAATTTTTACTTCTTTAGTTGAAGAGTTCTTCTTTTGAATCGCCGTTTTTAATTCTCGCGTCATTGTTTTTATCGTCGTCGTTCCTTTGGGATGGGATCATCGTTGCTTATCGTCGTTATCGGTGTCGTCGTTTTTGTAGATAGAGTTGCAGTGCATTTCCGAGAAGGGGGAAGTCTCTGAATTTCAACAATCAATATAGTACGTTCGTACTTAAATCTGGCAGCGATACTTCGCCGCGTATATTGTGCTTCATGAGCTGAAATGAATTTCGTCAAAGGAGTATTCTGTGAATCGATATCAATTGTAGCATACCTCAATTTTAACAGAATGCGGCACATCAAGTCCCAGGACATAGGCCAGCTTGGTATACGCTGCCACAGAAGTCATATCCGAGCCGGATAGAACGCCCACACTGTCAAGCACTGCTCCAGCATCGTAGATTGAGGCTACGGAGCCGGACAGGCACTGTGTGCAGTTGACGATGATAACTCCGCGTTTAACAGCTTCCCGTAGAAGATCAATTATTTCGATCCTGTCTGAGGGTATATTACCACTGCCATAGGACTCCAGGACAACGCCCTTAATAGGCTCCGCCAGAGCCGATCGAATCAAATCCAGTGACATATCCGGAGTTATTTTCAAAGTGGCCACATTCCTTTCCAAGTCGCCTGCCACAGCGAGTGGTAAGGGTCCTGGGCGTATCAGGGAATAATTTATATTTATGACACCATCGAACGTGCCCAGCAGTGGAGCGTTGGGCGAGTCGAAAGCATCCATAGAATTGCAATTGACCTTCACCGTTCGATTGCCACGAAGCAGCTTGTTGGCGAAGACGACGCACACTTCCGGTATTTTATAGCAGCCAGCTATAATCAGTGACGAGACTAAGTTGCTCTTGCCATCGGTGCGTGTCTCGTAGATGGGTATCTGCGACCCGGTAATGACCACCGGCTTAGACAAATTTCTCAGCATAAATGACAGAGCAGAGGCAGTGTACGCCAGCGTATCGGTGCCGTGAAGTACAACGAACCCATCGAACGATTCGTAATCCCTCTGTGGGTTAACGATTTCTGTGAGTTGGGTCGCTATTCCTAATTATTTTGAATACTTACAGCAATGTCTTTGACTATGCGCATCCAATCGCTCCCCGCCATATTACTGGAGTCCAGCAATGGATCGTACT
The DNA here is from genome assembly GCA_035043285.1 of Drosophila subsilvestris. Classification (NCBI taxonomy): domain Eukaryota; kingdom Metazoa; phylum Arthropoda; class Insecta; order Diptera; family Drosophilidae; genus Drosophila; species Drosophila subsilvestris. Next base: position 3,238,229 of record JAWNNB010000960.1, read on the forward strand.
CCCTGATTTGGTAGATAACCCGGACAGACTCACCCTTTACCGGGGCCAGCGACAAGAATTCTTTCCCCGGAACCCGTAGACTGGGAACATGGAGATTGCCATCTTCCCGGAGATACGCTTCTAAAGCCCTCGGCACTGTTGCCAATACTAAAATATTTCCAACGATATCACTGAACTGAAGCCATTCGGATGTACATACTTACCACCATCGACGTTGGGCCTCATCCCAATGGTGCCACCAGTGTAGAGGACAAGAACTTTTTTGACATTTATATTATCAGACATTTTTTTCACCTTTGTGTGTTGTAGTCGACCGATGGCACTAACTCGCAAAATGGAACTGAAATGAATGCACGAATGAACGAAATGGTGCTCGACATTATTTTACAATTTCTTTCATTGTGTGAGATCGAGCTTAATCTTTTAAAGCTCTCTTTGTGTTCTGATAAGACTACACTGAGGAAAAAAAAGGAACAAAGGAATAAAGTTACTAGTAGATCTAATAGGAATCGTAAAATGTATGCGGCTCAACAAGTCAGGGCTATCTACGTCACCCTTCATCAGGTTGTATATAAAAATCACACAAAGCATTTTTCTACGACTAACTAAGGTTGGAAGGTTTATTAAAAGCAATCTACGAGGGTAATATGGGAGTCTCACATCTGCATCCCAGTTAAAGCCATGTAGAGAAAAAATTTCTCTGGACTGATTCTATACGGTACTGGTGTACTTTGTTCTGGGGGCACCATACACAAGAGCCGTACTCTAAAACTGGACGAACAAGCGAGAAATTTTAATATTTTCATATTGAATATAATATTGAATAATTTTCATTTACATTTTGATATAAATATGAAAATATTTAAATATAATATATTTTATGTTTAATTTAAATATATTTCATATCTAAATTTAATATATTATATTTATTTTAAAGTGTTTTTTTATGTAAATTTAATATATTATTTTTATAAGTTTTTTTTAAGTATTTAAGTATTTAAGTATTTTTAAAGTGTTTTGTATTAAGATTAAATATGAACGAATTAAAAAAGCCATTTTAATACATTTATATTTGAATCAAAGTGAATTCTATTTAATTTTACTATGTCTGTATTTAAAATTTGCATTTTAAATTCAAATATGATTGTAGTTAATTTTACATTGGTTTCTTTTTATCAGTGCATAGAGAGTCTTCGTTATATAGGGATCGTCAAACTCCTTTGACCACCCTTTTATAAACCCAGCACGCCCATGTCCTTGGCGTCTAGTTTAACACCAAGATCATCAACCAATGTAATTCTCTCAAGAGAACCACCGCAGAGGGTGTAAGGAGCCAACATGGGGCTGGAGCGATGAAATTTTATAACTTTGCATTTCGAGGCATTTAGGTGTAACATATTTGCACAACACCATGACTGAAAGTTATTGAGATCGGATTGCAAGTGTACAAAATGGGCTTAAATCATTGAATCCTTAAAAATAAGCTTGAACTTAAAACAACTTATTTGATTGATTGATTTTGATTTTATTTAAATACATAGCTCCAACATGCGTTTGCATTTCGGCAATAAATTGGTCACTTTCTTTGACTTTCTTTACACTTTCAGTTAGTATTTAGGATCGAGTTAACATTCAAGCTGTAAGTTGTTCAATTTTTTCCAACTTTTTTTTTACGACTCAAAGCAAACTGAATCAGCTGACTTTAAAAGCGCTCAAAAAACACTAATAAAAAAATATTAAGCTTTTTTCCTCAAGGAACTTTTTCTTTTAGATTTGGGGCTTAAAGGTGTTAAGAATTTAAAAGAAAATTTAAAGATGACTACAAAACCAAACTTATGGTTTAAATATCTTAAAAAACCTTTGTAAAAAAAACTGTAATTAATTAAACAATTTTAAAGCCTCAAATCTATCAGAAAAAGTTGGTTTGGTTCCTTAAAAAAAAAGTTCGATTTTGTTGAGTAATTAAAGCAATTGTCGCAATTGTCTTTTCTGAGCCCAAAGAAAGCGCCCTAAATGATAGCAAAGCTCGATCTAATCTAAGGGGATAAAATGGAATTATTAAATAAATGTAAAGTCGTTGAATTCATTTCAGTTCAAAATTGCGAATAGCTGCGATCGGTCGAATACAAAAAAATAAAAAGGAAACAATGATTTAAAAAGTGTAAATAATCAAATTATTGTCAGGAGTCTTTTCAACGATTTTTCATTGAACAATGCAAAAAATAAATAAATCATAAGTAAATACATAGTTTACTCTTTATTCGACCCAAAACCGGATGTGTGTAAAAAATTTATCAATTTATTAATACAAATTTACAACAAAGATAAACTTTGGCACTGTGTTGTTGAGCTTTCCAGTGCCCTACAGTTGCCCTAGAGTGCGCTAGAGAGTGGACAAGCTGATAAACGCCATAATCAATTGGTAAATTTATAAATGATTTCATTGACAAACATATGTACATACTATGTACATTCATATATATGTATGTATTTGTTATAGTAGATCAGTCCACAAAGAGTTTTTTTTTTCAAAATAAGAACCTATTTCTCAGACATTTTGATAAAAAGAAAAGATGAATTTGCAGGGGTATCCAAATATTCGGACCCCCAAGCTGGCTTGCCTTCAGTAGTTGTTATATTTTATATTTTCCTTTTTCACTTGGCTTACGCATAATGATTCATAACTGTGGCTGTGTCTTTGTACCGCTCCCTTGTGTTCGATTCTTGAATTCAATGTACATGTCGGTGCTATCTTGTTCTTACAAATCGCGTGCTGATCGAGCACTTGCCGTTCCCGATTCCCCCTGGCACAGCTTCGATTCAGCTTTTGCTTCGCCCCGTGTTGGACAAGAGCGCTACACACGATTTTAATGATTCCCTGCGGTCTGTGGCCGTCGAAGCTCCAATAAGAATTATGACTTTTCCAATGTGATTTCATTAATTTTGTATGCCAGCCTTCTTGTACGTACGTATTTGGAGCCTCAGCCGAGTCGCCGCTGTTGGTGTTGATGTCGACTCTTACTTTGGACGCCTTTTGGCCAGCACATTTGGATTTCTAATTTTTGCATCGTCGGGAAAGAAGCGTGCGCCAGTTTCTTGAACCCAAGGAAAAAAACGGGGCAACTTAATTAACTTTCAATCGCTGTTGTTCTGGCTTACTTCATCATTTCCCACTTTAAAAGTCATTGCATAATGTGACTGGCTGAAAAATATCTTTATTCGCAATTTTTTTTTCACTTTACCGGCAATTGGAATACACTCTGATGTATGTAGACATATATTTTATATATGTATGTACATATGTACTAGCGGCCCGGTACGTGCTTCGCTACGTATAAAGTTAAATAAAAATGTATTAATTGCTAAAACCACCCCAAATCCATTCCATTCTCATTATCAGATTTAAGTTTTGACCAAAAAAAGCCATAAAATGCCCCCATACTTCCTACTTTTTTTGCAACAAATAAACTCAAATCTTTAGAATTGAATTACTGCTCACGTTGCAATTCATCATGCATATGACGATTTGGTGCGGTCATTCCCAATTGTACTAATGCTTTATTTGCTATCGTTAGACACATATCCTCAATTTTTATCAAAGCTTCGTTGCACATTTCCAAGGTAATCAACAAATCAGGATTTCTTGCATGATGACGCATACGAATTAAAATATCATCTGCCATAATTATAATTATAATTTTTATATTTGTTCCATAATTCCCGATCAATTCATTATGAATACAATGGTTTGGGTGGAGCTTCTTATGCTAGCATTAGAAATTTGATAAGTACAATCCCACTTATTGAATTCATTTGTTACATGAATTTGCACTGTACCCTTTGATAAAGCTTCGAGATTCAACCTTGCACTCAACAAGAAATAACAATTGTCACGGCCTTATCTGCTGAACTTCAGAAGCTAAAGTAATAATCGCCCTAAGCGATAGCAATGTACATAAGAGTTTACATATAAGCAAATGAAAGCAAAAAATAATAATAATTTTCAACCGGGTGTCATGATCTTAAAACACATTCTTGTGATTTCCCCTTAATTTTGGACTTGTGAAAGCACAAAAACAATTATATTATTCACACGGGTGACACTATCAAATTATATATCATGATGGACACATTCTTGTGACTTCCCCTTATTTTGGATTTGTGAATTCTGTGGGTCTGGCACACACTATGGTGCAAGCTGCTATAAAACTGATGTATTGTTTTAATCTCTGATCAATCGCTATAGAGTGCATATATATTCATATCAGCCACATGTACATATGCGTGTGTACTCTTATACTTTGATGTATAAGCAGTAGTAGTACACTTAACATTGTGACAAAAGAGTATACATATCAACATGCGAAGTTAAAACAAAAATCTCTACATGTAGGGAGCCAAACCTTTCTTATATGGAAATTATAAAAATAATCGGAAGAGCTTTACTTTTGAGCTTAATTATATTAAAAACGAACTAGAATATGTCAAAAACATAAAGAGTCTCACTAAAAAGGCAACTACCGAAGTTTCGTGGTCCTTCAAAGCCTAAAAGCTCAACCACACAGTTCCAAAGTTTAGCTTCGTTGTCAATTTGTAATAATCAATTTATCAATTTTTACACACATCCGTTTTTGGGTCGAATAAAGAGTAAACAAATTAGCATTGTTAAATGAAAAAATAATAGATTTTGATGAGTAATTTAATCTTATCTGAACCCAAAGAAAGCGCACTAAAAGATAGCACAGCTCGATCTCACACAATGAAAGAAATGTCGATCACCATTTCGTTCATTCGTACATTCATTTCAGTTCCATTTTGCGAGTTAGTGCCATCGGTCGACTACAACACACAAAGGTGAAAAAAATGTCTGATAATATAAATGTCAAAAAAGTTCTTGTCCTCTACACTGGTGGCACCATTGGGATGAGGCCCAACGTCGATGGTGGTAAGTATGTACATCCGAATGGCTTCAGTTCAGTGATATCGTTGGAAATATTTTAGTATTGGCAACAGTGCCGAGGGCTTTAGAAGCGTATCTCCGGGAAGATGGCAATCTCCATGTTCCCAGTCTACGGGTTCCGGGGAAAGAATTCTTGTCGCTGGCCCCGGTAAAGGGTGAGTCTGTCCGGGTTATCTACCAAATCAGGGAGTACGATCCATTGCTGGACTCCAGTAATATGGCGGGGAGCGATTGGATGCGCATAGTCAAAGACATTGCTGTAAGTATTCAAAATAATTAGGAATAGCGACCCAACTCCCAGAAATCGTTAACCCACAGAGGTATTACAAATCGTTCGATGGGTTCGTTGTACTTCACGGCACCGATACGCTGGCGTACACTGCCTCTGCTCTGTCATTTATGCTGAGAAATTTGTCTAAGCCGGTGGTCATTACCGGGTCGCAGATACCCATCTACGAGACACGCACCGATGGCAAGAGCAACTTTGTCTCGTCAGTGATTATAGCTGGCTGCTATAAAATACCGGAAGTGTGCGTCGTCTTCGCCAACAAGCTGCTTCGTGGCAATCGAACGGTGAAGGTCAATTGCAATTCTATGGATGCTTTCGACTCGCCCAACGCTCCACTTCTGGGCACGTTCGATGGTGTCATAAATATAAATTATTCCCTGATACGCCCAGGACCCTTACCACTCGCTGTGGCAGGCGACTTGGAAAGGAATGTGGCCACTTTGAAAATAACTCCGGATATGTCACTGGATTTGATTCGATCGGCTCTGGCGGAGCCTATTAAGGGCGTTGTCCTGGAGTCCTATGGCAGTGGTAATATACCCTCAGACAGGATCGAAATAATTGATCTTCTACGGGAAGCTGTTAAACGCGGAGTTATCATCGTCAACTGCACACAGTGCCTGTCCGGCTCCGTAGCCTCAATCTACGATGCTGGAGCAGTGCTTGACAGTGTGGGCGTTCTATCCGGCTCGGATATGACTTCTGTGGCAGCGTATACCAAGCTGGCCTATGTCCTGGGACTTGATGTGCCGCATTCTGTTAAAATTGAGGTATGCTACAATTGATATCGATTCACAGAATACTCCTTTGACGAAATTCATTTCAGCTCATGAAGCACAATATACGCGGCGAAGTATCGCTGCCAGATTTAAGTACGAACGTACTATATTGATTGTTGAAATTCAGAGACTTCCCCCTTCTCGGAAATGCACTGCAACTCTATCTACAAAAACGACGACACCGATAACGACGATAAGCAACGATGATCCCATCCCAAAGGAACGACGACGATAAAAACAACGACGCAAGAATTAAAAACGGCAATTCAAAAGAAGAACTCTTCAACTAAAGAAGTCAAACTTAAAAAAAAAATTAATCATAATCCAAATTATAATTTTTTAACATTTATTAAACTTTATTAAACAAAAACGACGACACCGATAACGACGATAAGCAACGATGATCCCATCCCAAAGGAACGACGACGATAAAAACAACGACGCAAGAATTAAAAACGGCAATTCAAAAGAAGAAGTCTTCAAATAAAGACGTGAAACTTAAAAAAAAAATTAATCATAATCCAAATTATAATTTTTTAACATTTATTAAACTTAACCAATAAACCACGAAAATAAAACTATAACCCCCTTAAATACATATATGTATGTACATATGTTAATATTACTCATTCGATGGGCTGTAGTTATATCTGTTATATATATACCCTGCAGTTCTGGCTGTCACCGCATGAAATTGTCATAGGGAAATTTGTTCAGGCTCGACGTCGACAAAGGCAGCGACGTCGACGTCAGCTTGAAATTCTGTCCGGCTTCCACTGCTGCAGATCGAAACGGACGCGGAAGAAAGAGAAGCAGATATCCATATATTTCCCTCTCTCTCATATTTTTAGTTTTCTCTATCTACATTCGACCATAACTCTTCTACTCTCGCTCATTTCGTCTCCTCAAAGGGATGAAGGGAAAAAAACCGATTAGTTGGTGTAATATTTTGTTGCGAGCGCCTTTGATTTTTTGTAGTTGCGCGTCTATTTACATGTTTATTCCTTTCAAAAGTGGTTTTTCAGTGTTTTTAAAGTCAGGTAAGTGGATTACAGTGATTACAGTGCGCGTTGTTAGTTAAATTAAATTGTTACATGGGTTTCGCAAGAAAAAATATGTCTGGAATCTAGATTCTAGAACATTCTAGCCGCGTGGTCTCGTTAACCAAGTGCGTCGCTGCGCGTGTTTGTTTTTGCTCGAGAAAACCCATGTAACTGAAAATACAGCATTTTTAATTAAAAAAATATATATGTGCAATTTGACTTATTCATTTACAGATCAAAACATTTCTGAAGTTGCTGGAGAAGGACTCATTGCCTCAAAAGTGTGCTGGACGAAAAAGTAGTCCAGGAGTACAACCTGGACGGGACTTGCGAAAAAAATGTTTAAAATGCCGAGCCGGACTATATTCGGTTCTCAAAGGTAAAATCCAATTTCATATGTGTATTGCTTTATACAAATCACAACATAACTCAGAAGTTAGTTCAATAAATATTACATTCCGTGGCTAAAAATTTGTTTTTTTATATCATTTCAGGAGCATTGGTGCTTATTAACCCGATCGAGTCGGTTAAGGAAGGCCCTACAGATAATTTAAAATAATTAAAGCAACAAACAATCTAGAAAACTAAGTTAAATAAATATATTTATTTCATTTCATTTGAATTTTCATGAGTGAAAAATGCGGACACGTCCATACAAATTTCATCTGGAGTTTCACCAGTGAGTCCCTACAGGCTACGGACATGGAATGAGTGATTCCCCAAATGAATCACCAGTGAAAAGTGACTTTTGGAACTGCAGGGTATGTATAAATACATATATAAGCGCGTGCATATACGCAGTGATATAAACAACTAATGTTTATGTTACACATTCCTTTTGCACAGCAAGCTAAGCAGTCGTGTCTACTCCATGAAATAACATCCAACTTAACATTAACAGAAAAGTTATACCCCGAGAAACATGCCGTTACCACCGGGCAGCATAAAAAATAAATTCAGATTTGGCAATTACCGAAACATTATCAACAGAAGCGACTCGCAACCTTCCCTCTCGTTATAAATTACATATTATGTATTCCAAATAACCCAAGTATATATCTAGAGTTTGCATCAGTTGTGCTTATGATTGTGCTATTGTGCCGGTGATCTCATTGTTTGGCCAAAAAAAGCAGGCGTGCAGAATTCCGCTTAAAGTTCAGCTTCTTCGACTTCCCCCTAAAGGAAATACTCGTATATAGATTTCCGTGGTTTCCCCTGTTCGGCTTTGTTCTAATTGCGCTTGACTGATTTTAATAGCAGACTTGTGCGTTAGACTCCGGCTATAGGTTATTAATCAAACAGGCAACTCGAGTTTTCCCCTTTATTGTATTTTAATTACCTGGAATCACGGCTGGGGGCATGTCGGACGTGATGTCACCTCATCGGGCTAACCAATTTGTCACTCATCCAGCAAGAAACATGCAACAAAGCAAATCAATGGCAATAACCACAATCTGTCTAAACACCTACTCTTTTGTGGCAGCTCCATCACTTCATCTTCATCTCCATTTACCATTACCATTTCTATCGCTAGTACTTGGTCCAAGATGATATTGGCTACGATTGGGATTGGGCTGCTGGACTGCTATTGGGATGGGTCGTCTTCCATAAACTGTGAGCTTGTTTGTTGGTTTTTAATTGGCAGCGCCATAATCTATCATTAATTTTGCCATAAATTGTTTCCATCAATGCGAGGGCTGCCGCAACAATCCGGTTGCCCGGTCTCCCTTTGGAGAGCATTTTATTTATTTTTATTTTTCTATAAAGCGTTCTTTTTATCTGCGTTTGCAAGATTTATGCGCGCGGCTATAAAATAATATGCTGCCATAGCAACGCCGCGTCGGCCCAGGCAGACAGCGACTGGGATCGGGTAGTAGGGTGCTCCAGTGTATTGTACATCCTCGGATGGTCATCCTTTGGGCCAATGCCAACTATTTAGCCGGCTAAAAATAGCGCCCCAACACACACACATACCAAAGCAATTGCAATCACTCAGTTTGTTGCTTAAGTCTTTTGTTTTATTTCTGTTTGCATTTTTCAGTGTCAGGCCTGATGCCTCTGCCTCTGCCACTGGCTCTACCTCTGTCTCTGCCTCTGCCACTGCCTGTGCCTGTGCACCAGAATGAAAAAAGGAGGCAATCGGCATGTGATCGCCTCCTCATCGCCTCTCCTGAAAGTGAGTTATGCAGTCAACAGTTCATAGAATATATCTCCCATTCTCGTACACACAGACATAATCGCATTTCATCACAATGTGAACTATTTCCCTCTGCGCCATGTAATATGGCATCGGTTTTCGATTGAGAAGATCAGTTGAGATGAATCATTGCATCGTCTGGCTTTCACTAACCATCAAACGCGGAAGACCAGCAGTCTGCAAGAACAACAAAAAAAGAAGCGAGATTTCAATAAAACAACGCCAATGGGCTAAATGGTGTATTGGGTATTCATGGCCGGAGCTGGACATGGATCTGGTCATGGCCATGGACGAGGTACCTCCATTCACATACACATTTTGTAATAAAATTAATGACACGTCATTACCTTAATATTGTTGTTACAATGTGAGCCGCAAGTACATCGTACTCCTCACATCGTGTTGCAGCCGCAGCCGCAGCCGCAGCCGCAGCCGTGGACTTCGTCGACTGGGACTGGGCCTTCGTGGGGTAAGTACAAGAGTAAGTTCAACCGTTACCAGAGTCTCGGTCCAGAGCTGCAGGGTGAAAAAATTTCTTTATTCTTTTCGGCCAGCACCCGTCATTAGTTCTAAAGCATTTAGCGTTTAAATTGATAAACAACATTTACATGCAAATTGCCGTAATTTAGCGATAACATCTTTTTGGCCCCGTAATGCGAGTCGAGAGGAGGACCTCAAACTGAAACAGAAACAGAAACGGTTCTCAGGCCCGCTAATGAGCCGCAAGTTAATGCCTGCCCTGGGCTGCACTCGCTCCGAAATGGTAATTGAATATTAGCTGAAGAAAATGGAAAAAATCTGGAAAAGAAAAACGATATTTATTGGTGAAAAAAGCTAGACAAATTTGCGGGTCAACAGCGTAGAGTATATCTCACTGGGAATTTCCTACATGGTAGGATACGATGGTACTTGCTTCAGACTCGCTTATGATCTGCTCTTTTGTCAAGAAAATATCTTTCACTTGGGGATGGGCTAGACAAATTTGCGGGTCAAACGCAGTGAATATTTCACTGAGCATTGCTTTGATAGTGGCGAATCGTAGGGCTGTTGGATTGCAGAACTGGACGATTTATGTGAGACTGGCACGCCATGTTGTCGCTCTGATGTGGCACTTTAAATGCCAATAGCCGCTTCCCATTGATGCCTTGGAATTTGTGTAATTGCCCTCGACTCTCGACTGTAACAGGCAGTCAAGAATTCGCCTTTGTGACAAGGACCCTCTCTGACAGACAGACAGATAAACTTTAATTGATTGTGCGTGATGTGTGTGTGTGTGTGTGTGTGTGTGTGTGTGTGTGTGTGTGTGTGTGTGTGTAGGTAGTGGAACGGGCCCCACCAAGACTCCTAGATACGAGTATTTATATCTCATTATAAAGCTACATCCAGAAGCCCTTTGACTCTCACCCACAAGGCGCAGCGGGAACGGAGTGCTCTGCATGAGGCTGCTGCCTCTGCTGCCACAGCTGCACTTCCTGGTTGCCTCTGCTCGCAAAATTGCACAATTGCAATGCGCATTTAGTTATGCAAATTCTCCATACATATTTCTCAGACGATGAGCAAAATATTAAAATATTTTTATGACTTAATAAAACATTTTTTATTAAATTCGAGCAGTCAGCGGACAGGCATTTCAAATGCAAATCGCATGCAGCAGCAGCAGGCCAAGCACCGAGCAGAGCAATCGCCCGCGGGCTATGGCTTCGGCATTGGCTGTGGTTCTGGTTCTGGCTTTAGAATTTGAAATATCTTTGAATTGCAACTGCCAATCGTGCATGAAGTCGGACGATGAGCCACTGGCCCGCCTCCATGCCGCTGTGCCGGCAGAAGCAGCAAAAGTTAATGTTTAAAACATAGCGCCGTGCACTTTTCTCTCAAGGCAAGCGTATAATTTAAATTTAAAATAAATAATAAAAGTAAGATGATGCAAAAAGTGTTGGGCATTCATGAACTTTAAATCTCCTGCGTGCAAGTGCAACAATTTTAAAGTTATAAATAATTCCGGAATATATCAGCATTTCCGATCCCTAAAGTTTTCCCAACTTTTGGGAAGTTTTCGTTACATTTTTATTGTTATGAACTGAATATTGTTTTGTTGTTTATCCATCTTTCACCAAAAATCCCGATATCGCCTCAGGCGACAGTGTTCAATTGGATCGATTCCACCCTGTGTCCAATCGATATGCTCCAAAATTTTAAACATTTTTCTGTGGTTTGGGCACCGGTGCACCGAAGACATAAATTCAGAACGATTGCTCGCCTGCTGCTGCTTTCATTTCAACAGGAAGAGCAAATAACGAGAACAACAAGAACTTTTATGGAGTCCAGTCCAGGATGATGATGATGATGATGATCCCGCTGAGCATTTCGGTCATATTGGGTAGAACATAAATCTGGGATGCCCCGTACCGTACCCGTACCCCTGCCACGGAGAGCGACATGTTGCGTGTGACGGAGCCACCAGCAAGGCGATCGTTGCGTGCCTGATCATCGAGTGTGAGGAAGGGGAATGAGGATGTGGCTGCGGTGAGGGTATACTCGTATGTCTATAAGGCGTGGCATTCGCAGACGCGAGAATTTCATCGGATTTTGTGGCATTTCAATCTAATTAGACGAAATGCCAAAGATGCTCAATTGGCGCCTAAGTGTTTGTGACCAAATCCAGCTGGTTGATCTGATTAGGCGATCGCAACGAATCAAATCGCATCGAATCATTTGGCTGTTCTAATGTGTGTTTCGTTACCGACTTGGGCATGGTCAACAAGATCCAGCAATTTGTTGCCAAGCGGCCATAAATGGACTTGCAGCCGCCAGCTAACGGTAACAGTTAGCTCTGGCCAAGCTGTGATTTTCATTTCAATTGAGTTATCTGCGAAACGGGCCCAGCTGGAACGGCTAATTTGTGGCCAGCGTTAATGAACAAAGAGGAGACTCGGGACACGGGTTTTGGGTCCATGACACATGGCCACCCACTCGCCCCCATAAACAAGTTACACACGCAGGTTGTGTGTTTGTGTGTGTGTTTTTTTTGGCCATGCCAACATCTGGCTAATACATTTGTAACGGCTAACTGTACACGAAGCGACAATATATCCATGGCATGATAGCGGCCTTAAGAAGCAGTAAATTGAGCTGTTGATTCGACTCTTTTAATACCCCTTTTGTTTCCAAAAATGTTTTAAAAATTAGAAAAAAGTATCATCATTAATTTCTCGTATTTTATATACAGATTCAATGAATATTGTTTTATTTTAATGGTTTAATATTTTTCTTTTCTAATAGAAAGACGAATTGTCACTGCTGAAAAAATAAATTGATTTGTAGCAGCATTTGGCACAGTTCCATCAGTTTTTTATACGCAACAATAAGCCTGAGCCAAGTTCATCATACTCTTCATACCCTAGGGATATCGGGCACAATAGGAGCCGCTGGCAGACTTTGATAGCAGCAACTGTGGTTTATTTACTTTGAAGCCTAACCATAGCCCCGACCATCCAGTTTCAGATCCAGCCAGATCCCCAGACCAGGCCAGGAGGTAGGTGGCGGCTGGCTCAGTGTGCGCAGGCAGATAAAATCATCGACAAGCAACCGTCGCGCGTATCCGTATCACGATCGCCCAGCTATGCCCAGGCCTAGGCATTGGATGGGGACTTAGAGTGCACTTGACTTTGCCGCAACTCTCTGATCCGATCTGCTCTGCTCCGCTCCGCTGCGGGATGTGCTCAGAGCGGTGGCCTGTCCACACATTGTACTAATTATGTAGCTGCGAAACCAAAGATTGAGAGGAATCTAGCGGTTCTGGTGTAATCTTTTTGTCTTGCCAGCCAACTCACAGTTCCGTGGGCGATCAGTTGCTCTGTTTTTGTGCTGTTTTTTGGCCTTCCAAAAAGAGAGAGAGGGAGAGAGAGAGAGAGATCTGCGCGATCTGTGAGATCTGCATCTGCGTGATCCAATGGGACGTGGGATGGTGGAATGGGATGGATCGGGTGAGGAAGGGAAGCGGCTGCTGTGGCCATAAATTAGAAGTATGTCATTTGGTTGCTACCGCAGGAGAAAGATCCAGAATCGGCATTCGGCTATAATTTCATGCCCAACTCGGGGGAGAATCCCAAATCGTTGGCGGAGTGGCACGGTCCCGTGCCAGTGCCAGTGCCAGTGCCAGTCGCAGTCTTAGTCTTAGTTTCAGCCTCAGTCCCCCCAGTCCATGGTATCCAATTTCGTAATAAAGCATAACGAATTATATGCACTCGACTTGCTTTATTTCAAGCGACTTGCTGCCGCTGTTGTTCTCCGTTTTGCTGGCCAGTTAACGGTTTTGGCCGTTTGCCTCTTTGGGATTTTAGCCAAGGCAGTAGATGACGATGAAGCAAAAGAAATTGCATGCTGCAAACATTTTTTTTTTTCTCTTTGCATTTTATGCATTTTTGAGGCAAGCAGCCAGGCACAGAACTCTCATCGAATATGCGATTTATGCGGCAATTTGTAAACGAAAATGGCTCTTGCCAAGAATTATTATTGTCCATCATGAAAAAAAGGGGTAGGGGTAGAGGTAGAGGCGCCCATCCACAGAAGGCAAAGCCGTGTTGGAGGTGCTGCCAGAAGTGGAAAAAGGAGGAAAAAAGATAAAGTTAAAGCCATGTGGAGAGGCTCTTAGCGGCATTTAGCAAATATTACGAATTTATACCCATTGCATACCATAAAACAAAAGCTATTTTTTCTCCACTCCACTCCTCAATTCTAGGGAAAAGCATTTACCCATCGATTGGACTGCACATTGAGATTTCTGCGGGCTTTGGCATTCGACTTGGCCAAACACTGAATGATGAATGGAAAAGAGCTTTGACCAGCAGGAGGTAAGGTTTCATAATGAAAGGAAATAGCTTGATGAATGGCAATCCATGTAACTGCAAAGCGTTTCATTTCATTATCTTCAACTTAGCGATAAGTTCTGGGAATTAGATGAAAATGAGAGTAATAAAATGCATATTTCATGCATCGAATGGATGGGAGTGTAGGAATTATAGATAGATATCCTATCATGTATTTAATATATTTTAACTTTAAGCTTATTCAATGGCTCAGCTACAAATATCTCGTGAAAGTATCCTGCAAAGTATCTAAATACTTATAAATGTGTTATATTTTCAAAAATATATTATCCCCTATCTATTATTAAACAGAGCCCGCTGCCAAAGCAAACATAACTTAGATTTCACAAGAACAGAAAACATGCCCATGGCCCAGCGTCGTGTGCCAGGTCTAGGGCGCATTTATACCTCTGGCAAAGGCGGCAAAAAACGCATAAAATTCACAAAATGGGAAGCCTTGAACTTGACCCGGCCCAAAGGCAGAAGCGGCAGCAACAGCAGCAGCACCAGCAGCCCCAGCAGCAGCAGCCACCGGCAGCAGAAACAACAATAACAATAACAATAACAGAGGCACAGTGTCAGGGGACTGAGGGAGTCCAAAACGAAATCGAAGCGCTGACATTGACGCCCTGACCAAGGGTCTGGTGGAATTGTCTGGGATCTGGTCTGGTTTGAGGTTTTTGTGAGCAGCTCAGTCAGCCATGTAAGAGGTTCAAGTTGAGGAGCAAAGAGCGCAGCATGAAATGTTATTACATGCGGGAGGGGTCTGCGACTAAAGGAAAAAATCGGAAAAAAATTAAACCTTTTGACACAAGCGACGCTTGGACGAACAGCGATGCAGTTGATGATGAGGATGTTGCCTGGCTTTGGCTTTGGCAATGGCAATGGCTGTGGTTTCACATTATTCCTGTGGTTGTTGTGGGCAACATGTGGATGCTGCCAATTACTTGTTGCAAGCCATCAACATCAAGCGATTTGGCCAGAGAAGCCACCACCAAGCCGATGCTACCGCCGCGCCGCGCCGCCCGCCATGGACCACTTCACACCACTCCACTGTGCTCGTTGGCGGTGTTGGTGGTGTTGATAGCCATCTTCTTCAGCTTAATTTAGCATGTCTGCTTGGTTCAACACTTTTCGCAGGCAGTCAGTTTCAGCCCATCCGCTCCACCATTCTCATTCCCCATTCCCCATTACTATTCCCAGTCCTGGCAGCAATCCCTTGGCCCCCTTCGACGAACGACGGACGTGCCCATTTGGCAACTTGATAATCTCTTTCTTAAGCGCTGCGGCCAGCGCCAATCACTCAGAACCGGCGAACACTCTATTCCACATCCCTTCAGCCCATCTCGGCCCATCTCGGCCCATTGTTCATCATCAAACGTGAGCGCTGTGTTCCTCTTTTCTGTAATTGTCTTAAATCAATCACAGAAAAGTGTTATTATGACAGCGTTATTAATCGTGACAGCGCACTCCGCAAATTGCCCCAGACAGGAACCGGGACAGGGAACGTACCTCGATTTTGGTATGGCCGCAGCCGCAGCAGACACACACACACACAGGAGAAAACTTACGAGTATGCGCCTAATGATTTGAACTTGGACCGACATTAGTGCATAATGCCGGAGAGTCGGCCAACCCTCTAAGATCTGCGGCTCTTTCGGCTTTGGACTGGGGCAGAAACCTTCGTCCATATGCAGCCCACGCGGCGAATGCCATTAAATGCAAATTATTTTCATTTCTGTGCCAATTGCTGTGCTACTTTTTGGCTATACCTGTCGAGATATCTTCTGTTCCCCCCTGCTGCCACTCTGTTCACTTCTCTTCTTTCTTCTGGTCGGATCCGTTCCTGTTCGTGCGCATCATCAAAAGCAAATCATCGTCCAAAATAGAAATGCCATTCCACGTACACACCGCTACCTCTGGCCAAAAGAAATTTCTTTGTAGTTTTATTGATTTTTCATGTTCTACAATTGGCCTGGCCATGCGCACAGTGGTTGGAAGGCATACAAGAAGGTGGAAAAATTGGAGAAAAATAAGGAATAAAAATGGCAAAAGTGATAAGCATTTTAGTTATACCTACATACATATGTACATATGTGTACATACTTAGTCTACACCGATAGAAAAAAGCCATGAAATTTTAATATTTTCACTCATTTATGCCATTGATTTTCATCCAAGAGTGGTTGTAATAATATTGAATATTTTTCACTTACATTTTTATATAAATATGCAAATATTTAAATTTAATATATTTTATATTTAATTTAAAATATTTCATATTTAAATTATATATACTATATTTATTTTAAAGTGTTTTGTATTAAGATTAAATATGAAAAAGCCATTTTAATACAGCTATATTTTAGTCAAAGTGAATGCTATTTAATTATATTTATGTTATTTATTTCTTTATTTTTAAGTCGAATTCATTAGTATTTATATTCAGAGGCGACAAAATTCCTATGAATCCTACGAATTCCTATGACTAGAATTTTTTCATACATTATTGTAGCTTTTTGTTCCACTGTTTCATCGCATAGACCGTCCATCATAATTGCGGAGCTGCTCGTTCTGTGCATCTGATTAGAATTACAGAACCCAGAGAACTGGCTAGGAAATGTGATTGCGGCTGGCAGGAAATTGAGGTCAGTGTTATGATTGTTTTGTGGATGAGTTTTCTGCTTTTGTTTCTTCGGCATATTTTTGCAATTTGCGTTGAATTGCCACGGGAACAGGCCTGGTCTGGGTCTGAGTCTGAGTCTGGATCTGGCTCTGGGTCTCAAACAAAGACCAGGCCAGCGTCAGAGACAGAGTTTTCGATGGCCATTCTTGGGGCTACTTCTAGTCTCTCTCCAAGACCCGGATCAATGTTCATTGACATTGGCACTCGACGACGCTAATCAAACAAACAAACCGAGCTCATTAGAAATGGTTTTATACCTCCTATATTTTAGCACCCCGCACCATAAATCCGAGACTCGGGCTTAGACTCTAACAAATGTGTGGGCGTGGCAAATGAGGCAAGACAGGGGCCATACAAGATTCGCGCCTCTCAGCAACGAAATTGACAGGAAAAATATTTTCTAACTGCCGCGCTGGAGCTGTTTTCGCTTTTCAGGAGCCGCCGCCGGCTACCCTGGGCCACTCAAGGAGCTGGAGTTTATGCCTCTGCATCCGCTGATTTATTATTTGCGTGTGTTATTTGGCTCACACACACAGCCCCTGTCGTATATCATGCCACAAGGAGAGGCACAAACATTCCAGTTGACAGTTCATTTGCCTATGTGATTTGCTGGCTGGGGACAGGCCCCAAGTCTGGCTCTGGCCTGGCTCTGGCTCTGAGTCGCGGAGTCTGGGTCTTGTCCATACGCAGATTCTAAACAATTTATGACTGGCTCTGGAGGCAAGCAACTTCAACTGAAACTGCAACTCCAAAAGCAAAGGCAACTGCCACTGCAACTTGCTTTTCTAATTAGCATTTACAAATGGCTGCCGTTTTAAGGGCCCTTCGGTGGCCTTTGGTGGCTCATTAGGATCTCTAGTGCTGATAGCCGGCAAGTGGAGTTGCTAATTTGTCACTGAATGCCATTTGCAGAGGGTTCCTCAAATGTTTGCACTTTCCAGGTAAAGGTATTTATGTTAATAGAAGTTGGTTTTGCTTTCGACAGAAGCTGCTTGCCAGAGTTTGTTTGATAAGAGTTGCAATACAAATTACAGAAGGACTTTACCAATGGTATTTTCGTAGTGAGTAATTATCATAGTTTAAGCTCATTTTGTACTGATGATGGATACATTTTAGAAAGATCCAAAAAGTGTATATAGCTGAGTAAAGAATAAGTTTTTTAGTCTTTAAATTGTTTCCCTTTGAAAAGCTTTTAAATTACATTCGTCCAAGAATGTGGCCACCTCCAATCGAAGCTATAGCCAATCAAAGATATTTTGTAACCCATGCAAATGGCATTTCTTGTGCCTTCTTTGAAGGAACCTCTTAAGGGCTTTCAAATGGAAGGACGCAGAGTAGCGCAATCAACTGGAAATTAGCCAATCACTTAGCATTCAAATGCCAGGCCAGGGCACACGTGCAGCAACTCCTATCCAAGGGGGAGTCGCAGCCACAAGGCTGTCATCTCTGGCGTCTCAGAGTCGTCTGCCTGGCGCTAATCAGGATCGGAAATTGGGTGCGGCTCTAGCTTCAACTCCACCCTGCCTATTCGTGTGTGTGTGTGTGTGTGTGTGAGACACCTCTCCTTGCATATCATTTTTAATGGCTTTCGGATAGCTGTGGCTGAAAATTCACTTGCCTCTCTCGTTGGCAGTCGTCCAAAACTAAGACGACACTTGAGCAGTCAAATGACCGATGAGCAGCGATCAGCAACTGGTTTCTTGTGCCCGAGGATCTGCAGATCTATGAGTTCTTTTTTTTTCTTATTTTCTTTCTAATATTCGGTCATGAATTTGCAGTTATGTGTGAACGATTCTGGATACCTGGAGTCATCGTAATTGGTTGACTGCACTCGGATTGATCTGTCCGTTTCGCGGAGAGAGCGCAAAAAGTATGTCAATGGCTTAATTGGCTGTCTCTGGTGGGTGTTCAATCAATCATTTCGCTTAGCTACCGTTAGGCTCGACAGACGACAGACGACAGAGAATTCACCTGACTGAATGAATGACTGACTGACTGAACACAACTGTACCCTGT
Source organism: Drosophila subsilvestris (assembly GCA_035043285.1). Lineage (NCBI taxonomy): Eukaryota > Metazoa > Arthropoda > Insecta > Diptera > Drosophilidae > Drosophila > Drosophila subsilvestris. The sequence goes on from JAWNNB010000960.1 coordinate 3,257,064, forward strand.
TTTGTGCTGGATTGGAGCATCATCAAGCTGTCTGTATGTCTCTTTGTTTAGGCCAGAGTGGCAACCCTTGCGGCAGATTAGCCAAGCCAGACCCTTCATTAAAGCTACTTAAGTTGCTACCTTTTCGGGGGTGAGGAGCGCAGAGAAGTACATGGAAGATTCATCTTTAATTGACACCGAACATGCAACAGTTTCATTTTTCAATTTTAACTGTAAAAACAAACACGTTATCCACGCCGCTGTAAAACAAATCAATTTGCCATTTTCAATGCCACAGGACCACACTGCTGGGCCCTGGGCCTGGGTCTTACCTGGAATTCAATAAAGCCGCCCAAATGGATCCTTTGGAACAGTTGTGCGTGAACTGCCACAGCAACCGGAGCCAGCACCAGCACCAGCACCCCTCCTAGACCACAGAGATCACACAGGCGACCAAGACCAGAGACCTCCACAGCTCTGGGTCTAGAAATCCCTGGCATGGGGATCTCAATGTAACTGCAAACCCATAATTAAAAAAAATTTTAGCTCTGGTTGAAATTAATTTTGAATATACCCAACCCATACCCATACTACGACGGAGACTCTGGCACTTGACTCGGACATGGCAGGGTCTGCTTTTGATGCCGAGCCGCCGCGCAAATTGCCTAGCCAGGGCATCAACTCTTGTGGCATGGGAACACAGCGTACAGATGACTCTTCGTCTGGATCTGAATGACGCGCGGATTAAGTTGAGCATTCAAATTGAAACTGACATCTGCTGGCCGAGGCCTCTTCACCTTCCTCCACAGCCACTTCACACCGCCAGTCGCTTGTCAACGCACCCCGCACCATCATCATATCATCCTGGACACAGAGCAAGTGAGAGAGAGAGAGAGAGAGGAGTGCCTTCGTTCCTGGCCATAAAATATAATTCCCCCATCCTCCCCATCCACTAGGGAAATTAGTTACATTGTCTGTGCTAATAAAAACAGTGCTAAAGCCATAAAGAGCGTCCGAGACTCCAGCCTTAAAGTGTAGATCAAGTTTTTAGGGCCACGAACCTTAAGAAAATTTTGCTGCATTCTCTGACCATCTTCAATGCCAAATCCATAATTAAATGCACATAAAAATCGGTGGGGTTGGGAAATATACGTATTTCCAAATGGCGCTAATTCAATTAGACAAAGCCATTCAGCAGGCGCAAATGAGAGTCAAGTGCTGGGCCTTTGTGGCTTCTGTTTGTGGTTTTTGTTTGGTTTGCCAATGCATTTGACTAATTGCCACAACCTACGCGGCTACGCGGAGGTGTAGGAAATGGTCTGGCGGTTATGCAACCAGGTCAACAGAGGCACGATTTTGCGCAGCTCTGACTATGATGAACACCTTGTCCGAACGCCCAGGCGATCCATCAGTCGCCACTGACTTCACATGCGAGTTGCTAAAAGATACCCACACTACTAAACGAGCATATGGAAGGTTTTGTTGGTTCTGGCAGTACACGTAGTTTGGCAAATGGGTAGCCAGAGTTTTGGGTAACATTTCTTGTACAGATCATGATTATTTGGCTTTGAGTGGCCTCCTATTATTATTTTAAAAATTGGCGTTTTCCGATTGTTTCGATGATTATCGACATATGTTTTTTTTTGGCCAAGAGTTGATTGGTGCTTTTATTTATGGGCAAAATAGGGTTCCCATAAGTGATGGTAAAGTAAAAATTATTTCCAGGTACTTGTAAGAATCCATGCGAATGCTAAATACTTACAGCTAAAAAACAAAGGTACATTATTCACCTCTTTTGTCCCTTTGAATCTCAATAAAACTTTCAGCTAAAGAAACTTTACATTGTCTAAAAATAGTACCGCAAATTAATCACTCAATGACAAATGAAACTTTCCAAATAATTCACATTTGCATGCGAGTACTTTTCCATTAAATAAACCCCAGCTTGAGTCATATCTCCCTCCAGCTTCATACTCTACAAAAAACCACAAGAACTTGATTCACTGCATTTTCGTTTAATTAAATTCTGCAACGTCTAATGCAATTTGAGAATGATCCATCAGGTGTGATGTCATTCCATCGATTGTCTGTACCACGAAATGAAATTGAATGCCAAAACTCTAACACGATCAATAAGCAGATGGTTATTTATGTTGGGTGTCCATGGAGATGTCGGCATCACTCGCGGTGTTACGAAAAGATGACGGGACACCCACGTAGGCGTTGATTTTAAGCTGATTTCAAAGCCAGACAAATGTGCGGCTTAGCGTAAGAACAAAGTTTTGCACGCCCAGCGGCTTAAAATGAAATTCAATATGTTTTTTCTTTTTTCGTAAATTTCATGGTAGTTTTTTTCGCATTTTTTGTTAAATTTGTGCGCCTTCTTTTTTTTTTTGTTGCGTCAGCGCACACGAGTCAAGTTCGTTGTCTAAGTCATTCGTTTTGGCCAAGAGAGTGTGGCCAACCAACTCACCACGAGAGAGAAATGTATGATTTCGCTCACACTCTCCCGCTCTCTGTTGCCAATTGGAATTGTCAAAACAATGACGTCAAAGCCCGTAAAACCAAAACAAACCGAAGCCGGCCACGTGATTCGGCAAGAGAAAACTTGTTCGCGGAGAGCATATTTCCAGCTGTCAATTTCTGACACTGGAAATGGTTTGTTTACTTGCGAGCGGCTGTGCGCTCTCTTTCCACGGATCTCTCTACAAGAAATTTGAGCAAGCAATCTTTTCCATGAATTCTCTCTTTCTCTCTCCCTCTCTGTGGGGCTTTCAGATACTCTGACTCTCAATCTGGGGGCTCATTCTCTTACGAGAGATGCTCACGTGCTGCTGAGGCCGCCTCTGCAATATGTGCATTTGGTCAAGTTCAAGTGTGGTGAGGTTGGGTTTCTTTTGCCGGTTTTGGCTAAGACTTGGCTTGTGGCTTATAATCGCGGCTCTGAGACGCGCGCGACCTCAGTCTTGCTGCGAACTTCAACGTGTGAAGCGGTCTTTTGTGGATCTGTAAGTTGAGTGGAGGCCCTCGTACCTCTAACCAGCACCATTGCGCCGTCTCACCACCGATCGCCTTACGTTGTTCTCGTTCGTTGACCGACGGATCGGGCTTACGTCATTTGGTTGGCTTACGTGCTGCCACTTTGGGGGTTTGTTGGGGCAGTGCCTGGACAACTTGCCGCATTCCGAGTCGTGCCTAATAACCAGCCAAGTCGTCTGCGCGCATCGTTGCGGATAAAAAGAAAAAATTTCAAAGAAAATCGCATCTCGTCTCAAATTGATTTCTTGTGTGCGCGCTTTACTTCACGTTTTTTTTAATTACAATCATTAATTTTAATTGCAAATATTATACAAAATTAATAAGAAAATACTGTGGCGAACTGGAAGCTTGTAGTGTTGAAGTGTGAATGGAAAAAACATTTAAACGTTTTTCCCAAACTTTTCAAACATTAATTCAAAACGTAATAATACTAATAATTCATAAAACGAATTGCAAAATGTATGATTATTTAAAATAATTGCAAATCGAGTTTTCGATGTACAGAATAAAAGAAAATTATTTTAAATAAACAATAAACAATATTTCGAGTCAACTTATAATTTCTAAAACAAATTTAAAATTATGAAACAATTCCAATTTTAGTGTCGAACAAATTTCAACAACTGTTGAAATTGGAAAAAAATTTTAAATTTAGAAGATATCAAACTAAAGAAAAATTTTAAACAATTTTAAAAACTAGTTATGTTAAAAAAAATTAAACCTTTCAATTAAAAAAAACAACAAAACTTTCAAAAATATTTTACATTAAATCGTCAAATTGTATAACAATTCGAATTTTTTAGGATTCTTTGATGAATAAAAAAACATTTCAAACGAAACCAAAAAGTTTAAAAAATTTTTAAATTAAACAAAAAAATATTTTCTTGATAAAATTTGATAAGTTTAGCCTACGAAAAACAAACTGTGAAATTGGTTGATATATTTTGTGAATTATTTCTTTAAAGATGAAAAACATGCAATATAAAACTACAGAGAACTTAAATGACTTTAATGTGGCTATTAAACTTGCATATAAAATATTATTAAAAACGCATAATTCAGTTTTTTACAAATTTCCAAATGGCAATAAACATCAGTAAAATCATGAACGACAATATTTTGTCGCTACCTATATACAATTAGCCAAATTGTCGGCAATAAAACAAAAAGTGCAACAGCAAGAGAACATGCAAAACGAACAATATCCAGGGACAACGCCAACGCAATCAAAAGCCAACAACTCTATAAAGGCCAAAAGAAAAGAGAACAAAAACGCGAGCCAAAAAGACGGGGCACGAGCCCAGTCTGTGAGTCTGTGTCTGTCTGGGGTCTAGGGGACTGGGTCTCTGACATGGGTTGTTCTTTGGGTTCCCTGCCACCTTGGAATAGGCAAAATTAACTAAATTACAACATCAACGGCAACGGCAGCATCAACAGCAGCAGCAACAACAGCATCAGCATCAGCACCAGCAGCAGCAGCAGCGGTGGCAGCAACATCCAAAACGAAGCTGCAGCAAATTTGTTGCACATGCAAATTTATGTGTAAGTGAACAGCAGCCAGGGAGACGACTCCCAGCTCTGGGCCCAGCCCCAGCAAATAATTGTGTTTAAATAAAGTTGAACGCTGTTTGAATGCTGGTGGAACGCTGCTGCTGCTGCTGCCAGATCTAGGGTCTTGGATATCGGTTCTCGCTGCATTAAGCCATATCCGGTTCGAGGGCTCTATGGACTCTGGGGCTGTCTAAATTTAGCGCTTAATGAAGCTGCTGCTGAGGCTGCTGCCGAGGCTGCTGCTGGATGTAGTTCATGTTGCTGAATCGAATTGTCTATACAAACAGATCAAGTCAGGTCGGATCGGTGCAGTGCAGTGTAATGCAGTTCGGGATCTTCTCCGCTATAACTCATCACAATTGGCAAATTAAACGCCAACACAACAAATGATCGGCAATGGGCCATTGCAATTTGTACGAGTGTCTGCATCTGGGTTGCTTTTGTATCTGCATGATATATGTTCTCTCCTTTGCTTATTTATGGCCACTCCAATTGAGAGCAATTGATTTTTGAATGCGTTGGCGTTGCATAACCATCCCACTCAACTCCAGTCCAACCACTGACCATCCATCCATCCTTTTAAAGATCTCTAAAACAGAGAGAAAGAAGAAACACATATAGAGTACTCCTACTTGTGATTTAAGTGTGTGTTTTACCAAGTGAAGTGAGTTTCTGAAGCACCACAAATATAATCAATTACAGTGCAGTGATTAAAAGATACAACTAAAGAATAATAAAGAAAACCGGAAAATCTCCGTCTCAAACCGGGCAACAAATTTTTTGTTTTGCGGAGAAATGAGTAACGACAAATTATTGGTAAGTAATATCTAATACCCAACTAATTGAATATAAAATTTGGCCTAATCATTAACCGAAAACCACAAAACAAGTTTCAAATGTAGGTACTTTGATTGGCAATTTATTTATTGCTTTTCATTTCACTTAATTTGGTTTTTATGAGTTTTGTGGTTATTACTATTTGTTTTGTTATTGCGGTTTCTAGAAAATGATTTTGGGTAAACATTTCAATACAATAGGTAATATGGTGGCATCTGTGATGTAGCTGCTGTATTATAAAAATTTTATAAAAATAAGGTACCCTAAGGTACATTTTTCTAGATGTATAATACTGAGAATATTAAAGAAATTTTAATTTGTCCTCTTCTTTTGGCTCAAAATTCTTTACCCAAATAGGCAATTAAAGATTTTTTTTTGTTTAATTAATTCTATTTGTATGGCTTTTGTATTGTTTTTTGATCATGTGGTTTTCTGTAAATGGTTTGCCCAATAATTATTGGTTATTAGTTTCGGCTACTTTGAGGCTGATTACCATGGAGTTTCTTTGAGAATAAAGTAGTCTGAAGTGCTTTTTCGTTTGCTATAGGCAAAAAATATATTCTTTCCTTTTATTCCACGTAAGCCATCTACTAAAGAATCTGATCTCATTGATTACTAAACACATTTATGTATAATTAGTGAAGCGTTTAATTTCAATCAAGATATATTCACGTTTGTTCGTTACGAGTGTATTTATCTGCTCATCAGCAGAGCCAAAGTCAATCAATTGTTAGACAGTTTCAAATGTTTCTCGAAGATATATATACGATATTTTTCATGTAAAGCTTTTTTCGTATAGCTTTTGCTGCTCATTGATGTGCGACGGTAATGTCTACCGCCCCTCGAAGGTCAAACAGTAACTGCAAAATACTTGAGGGCGGCAAATGAGAAATAATTTTGTAGCTATTCGATTTTTTCACTAGTATTAATTATCCATTTTTCGTCTAGACAATTATTTTTAATGTTGAGTGGATGAATAATAATCCCTGGGTCAAGTTTGTTTCCCTATATAAAATATATATATTTATTTGAATTTATTTCCTTTATACCTGGGCTATTGTTTATTATTTAAATATTTCCAAGGTGTGTTGTTGTTTGCGAAACTTTATTTGACAGCATTCCAACCTGTTGTTAGTTTTCTTTTTCTACTTATATTTTTGCATAATTATATCGCAGAGAGTTAGCTGGTCTTTCAACTATGCGGACACGTTTCTTTCTAGTTTTTTTGGCAGATCTTTTCAAAAGAGTAATCGCAAAACAGCGTCGCAGAGTATTGCAAACAAATGTTTGCCGTAATGCCTGAATGACCACAGCCTTGAATTTAAATCAGTATAAAAATAAGTATAAATAAAAAATACTCAATATTTATCGGGGCTGGGCACGACACAACAACAGCAGCAGCAGCGGCAGCGGCAGCAGAAGGCAGGTTCGACCTAATATTAAGTAATTTTATTATTTATAAAAATAAATTGCAGCGGTAGGCCAACTAATTGAATTAAACCCATACTCCTGATGAGGTTCGCGTTCGCCTCCTCCAAGACCACGCAGAATCGAAGAGAGACAGAAAGAGACATCAATTTCAACACCTCCATGCCTTATATTGTGTGTATACATATACATATGTACGTACATATATATATATGCTCATATGTATTGTAGAGTCCGTTGAACACAATCATTAAGAGCAATTTACCTACAAAGTTGCATGCCGCCAACAGTGCTACAGAGGAGCGGTTTGCCCCGTGCAAAATGATTATTACCATACGCCCCAGCAGCAGCAGCCACCAACCGTTGGGTATAGGCAGCCAGATGTGTGGCAACGGGGCAGCAGTGGCTGCAGGCATACAGATCCGTGGCAACGGGCCACCAGGCAAGCGAAACGAAAGACTTAAGGCACGAACTTGACGTGCTCAAAACCAAAGTGTGGCAAATCAGCTGGCTTAAGCCAACTTACAGCACGAAAATACATGATGCACTTACTGCCTTCCCACAAATATAACTAAATAAATAAATACTTAAGAGCGAAAAGAAAAAAAACATCACAAAATAATACAGCAAAAAATAAATAATCGTGTATCTTTACATGGCGACAAGTCAAGTGAAAGCGGTTGGAATTTATGGCCCGGCCCAGTCCGGACCGAACCCGGCTTGCACTGCACTCAACTGGGCTTGGGCTGGGCTCTTTACGAAACTGCCTGTATTTTCTGTATTTCTTCAGCTTCTTTCGCTCTCTCGTTCGAGATTTCTGTTTTCTTAAGCACATAACAGCCGACTGTCAATAAATAATCAAAATAAACCCGAACTGAATCATTTGCTAATTGACTATTTTTGGTAACTCGTCGCTTGTAACAATATCTCAAAGGAAGTCCAAGCCAAAGACTGTCTGTCGCGAGTATTTCATGAATTTGTGAAATGATTTTTTTGTGGTGTAAAAAACCCACAAGTGATGCAATCATTTGGCCAAGTGCCCAAGCCCCAAATGCAATTAATTTATGTATTTAAGACAATTTTGTAAGCAATAAAGAAAGTCGTTGAAATGGCATGCTGTTCGAGCATTATCGGACTACCATCTCGCATATCCGAATGAAATTTAAATGCCAGCATAGAACCAAATCCCCCAGGCCATAAAAATGCCTCCGACTTACTTGCGCTTGTAGTTAATTTTTAATGTCCATAGACCTTAACTATATAGTTCTGGACTACCCTAACATTAAAACGTTGTCGCAGCCAGCCCGTATAAATTTAACGATGCGATTCCCTTTTTTTTTCGAGAGCAAATATCTTTGTGTCTCCGTCTCACATTTAATTGCTCTGGCCAGATCTTGGTCAGAGTTTTCCCACAAGCATTTTTATGTCACCTTAAGTGTTTCGCCCTGGAGTCGATGCGACATGAGATCATCAAAATTTATTCCGCACACATCATCGAGGTAGATCGAACCCATTCACGTTTTCGAGGCACGTATGTTTTGGGGCGGCAACGAAACATATGTAAAATACAAAATCCTATGAAGAGCTTCCAATGATTTCGGTCGAAACAAAACGAAAAAAGCATAAAATAAATATATTTTGTTAATGGCAAATGAATGATACACATCTCCCGCCCTCTGTATAGGTCTACTTACAGTCTTTCTTTCTGGGTGTCTTTGAACTTTCGCATTTGTCCGGCTCTTGGCCTTAAACAGCGAAATTCGTGCAATTCATTACGACCAGAGGAACAAAAAATACTCAATACTATTGACAGTAATTGCGTTTAATAACTTTAACGATTTACAGTTATGTGTGCGAGTGTATGCTGAAAGGGCAATGGGCAATAAGCATTAATCATCGGCCAGCCAAAGCAAACTATTAAAGCAGCTTAAAGACCCCCGAGTACCAGTACCAGCCTCAACCGATCCTATCCGATCCGATCCCATCGTTGGCTCCCAACTTATGCAACACTTAAGTTTTATGCTTTCCATAAATATCCAAGCAGGTAGCCACCACCAGCACCACCACCACCACCACCGGCTTCTCATCTCATCGCATCGATTAAACTAATTAAATTGTCATAAACTTTAATGCTGCCTCCGTGCTAGACAGAGAAAAGTTTTTTTCAGCAAGTTTGTTGCCTTTGAGATTTTTTTGTTTTTTTTGTTTGTCTCAGCCTCGAACTTCGTTTCAGAGGAGGGCTATGTGGCCGTAATTAAGGTCACCAATAGTTATTAATGTAGTTATAGAACCCACTTGAACTTCATCACAACACAGCAAAGCGCACACACAGCAGCAAAAAAAAAAACCCACTCTTAACCTGTTCGCTTTAATGAAATTGCCCAAGCAGATGCGTCAGCAGCCTGATCAGCTGTCTTTCTGTACGGGTTTCTAATGTCCAAGCGAACTCTGTGCACTCTCGAGCCATATATCTAACCAAGGCAAACCACTTTGGGGGTCTGTCTCTGGTATCTCTCTCGCGTATCTCCGTCATGCTATATATGTATGTATGTAGTGTGGTTGTGTGTGTTTGTGCATTAATTTCATTTATTTCTTGCATGCAAATGTGTGGCTTTTTGGGCAAAAAAAAAACCAGTTTGGCATTTGGCAAGTTTACGCTCTGTTCTGACATTTGATATTCAATTTCGAACGGAACAAAGCCTTCATTGGCACCGTTTTAATTGCGAACATTTGGCGCAATACTGGTATATATATATATTCTATAGAATTAATTATATCCACCCACTTGGAAAGCTGAATTGTAACTGTAAAAGATATTTATTATGGCTTATATAAGGCGGTTTGAGTCAAAATCATTTTTTTTTGTTCTCTGAGATGTAGGAAATGTTTAAAAATGGACAGAGACTTGGGCATATTTTCTAATGGGAAGAAACTTCTAGATTAATTTATTTATTTTTTAATTTATTAACACTTTAAAATACTGTATTAAGTTGTTGTACATTTTTTAGATTCCATATATGATTCAATATGTTTGCCTTGTTTGCTGTCAAAAGTTAATTGTGAAATTAAATTAATGATGCATGTACCACCAAATAAGTTCCATCATAATCCATATAAAAAGCTTACCATTTTGGCTGAAAAAATTTATAGAAAAAAACAATCAAAGATTGCTGATTCATATCGCCATTTTAGAGTTTATGGAATAAAATTTTCTGTGGATCTATTAGCACAAACATAAATTTTAATATTGCTAACCCTAATACCAAAGTGTTTGTGGTTATATATTCAAACTTTAAGCATAATAAAATTAAATATTAAGTAAAAACTTTAAATTTAAAGGAATATCGATATTAAAAGACATTCACCAAGAAGATTCGTGATTCATACAGCGAATTGGAAACTTATGGAAATTTCATAAGTTCATAAAGAAAGAGAAGACTTTAATATATTCTGGCAGTGTCTCAGGCATACAACTTTCTAGAAAGTCAGAAAAGGAGAAGGAAAAAACCTTCCACAAGGGTATACAGAGCTAAAGACTATAAAGAACTGAAAGAGAGCTGCTCAATGGGGATCTTGTAGCTTAGCCCTGATAGCATCTCAAATTCACTTTAATTTGCGAGAGGAATTTCCTAATGAGTTCAATAAAAATCCTAATCGAAACCGATTCTTGGAAGAAAACGAACATTCTGGCATCTTAATGCGAATTTCCTGTTTATTAATATCAAGATGCTTATAGCCATAAAAATATGTTCGAGAGTTTATAGATTTTTCTAGCAGATGCCCAATGCAACTCTCTGGCAACATGGCTTAAAACAACTTCACGTCCAAATATGACGCCCACGTCAACAGCTTCAGCTTCAGCTTTGAGGCTGTGGCTGTGGCTTTGGCTGTGCCGTAAAAGCAAAAATGTATTAAAATCGGGTGGAAAGATTTTTATGGAGACATCAGCTGAAAGCGCACTTCTCGTGGCCTGAGACCGAATTCTGGGCTGAGAGGAACTTACCATAAGCACACCATTATCATGATGATTAAAACTTATTATTGGCAGTGTATTACTATTATTAGTAGACACGGACAGACAGACTCTAGTCAAGGCGGTTACACGCACGCCGTGCCTCTGAGATCTCTGTGTGGAAATCCTTTCATAATTCCCCCAACAACAACAAAACCCTAGACCCTTGGTCCTCCCTTCACCCATTCCCCGTCCATTCTCTGTGGGTATGCATATTTTTAAAACAGGCAGCGATTGCGGCCAACATGTTATTAATACGTAGAAACAAATAAGCAAAAACAATAAGAGTGCCGTGGTGCCGAGTGGCGAGTGCCGTGTGCCGGGGTTCAACAAATACGAAACAATAACAACAACAACAACAACAACCACAAACTAAAACCAAAACGCGTTACAATTCTGCGGGCAGACTGGGGCTACACCCCAAGACCGGGCAGGGTCTACCAGGGAGTGGGCTTGGGGAATGGGCTCAGCCGCCGCACATTCACCTGGAGCTGCGCACGACGCCGACGATGACGACGACGTGCGGCTTTGGCCATTGTTTGCTGTAGTCTTACCTTGATGGTCGTTCACTCCTCGATCGCAGTCGCAGTCCCAGCCGCAGTCCCAGTATCTGCCTCAGTCTCTGCCCCAGCTGAGCTGCAACAACTTTTACTACTAACACACATGTAGTGGAGATTTCGAGTTGACTTTCAGCGCGCCATCAAAAAAAATATGAGCGCAGAGAGCGGCGTGGCCGCGGCACTAAAAATCGCTCAATAATATGTACACTGGCCATAGCAATTGAGCCAACTAGTTGGCCTGGCCAACCAGCACACCACCACCACCACCACCCCACCTCACCCCATTGCCAATCCACTCCCCTCTGCATCTGATAAATAGAGTGGTTCACAAAATGCTGCCGCTGTTGCAGTCGCTGTCCTGGCCATTTGATTGTTGTGGTTGTTGCTGTTGCTGCTGGGGAGGCCAAGCCTGTTTTTTTTCGTGATACCCTTGCCGAAAGTATTACGATTTTAAGCAGCTGTTTGCCATGTAGATAAGGAAGAAAGAAGGAAGATAAATTGTGTACTTTTTTGTTCAGCCATTCTCATCGGACTTGCTGTCTATATGCTGCTTCTTACATACCAAATTCCATAGGCCTTTTACTTTGTACAGCATGGAAAAGAGAACCAAAGTCATAATAAGAATTTCATTTATTTTTTGTAATTTTTAAGAATTTTTAAGAGTATTTTTTCGGTCTTCCAAGGCCAACCCTTCTTTCCTGCCGTACTTTTGTTGCTGTGTTTGTTGTTGGCCAATGTTTGCCAATAAGTTTCTGCCCCGGCATTGCTTATCACGATTTGTGGCCATATTATTTCAGTATTTTTTTTGTTCCTTCTTTCATTTTGCTCGTTGCGGGTCGTGTTCGATTCCTGGCAGCCTCTGCATTTTTAACGCATATTTTGTAATTGTTGCCGCTGTATTTTTTCGAGACTGTCTCTCTCTGTGTGCCACAGTTGACCTTTATTGCGGGTCCATTTGCATACGCATTCAGACACACAGGCAGACTGCTCGTACAGCAGCAGCGACCAAGGAACTCCCGGAACCCGTAGACCAAATCAAGTTCGTTGGACAGAGCAGTTCATTGGCCCGTCCCAGAGCCAGAGCTAGAACCATAGAGAGAGAAAGAGAAAAGAGAGGAGCAGCAATCGTCGCAGCTGCCTGTAGCCCTTGGTCCCTGTCTAATTACAAAATGAGCTTTTCTACGCCTTTTCTACTTCTTGTGGTTCTGCGGCAGTTCTTCTGCTTCATTCAGTGCTCATAATTACGGGCAAATGAATGTTATAACCATAAAAATTAACTTTTGCCGCCGCTCAAGTTATGCTTCAGTTAAATTCCTTTTTGTTTTTTTTTTTGTTTTTTTGCCACAGGAATGAAAGGCAAGAACTTTGAAGGCATTCTAATCGCAGATGGAATGCTGGATACCCCTTGTAATCCCAGTAAATATACCCAGCACCATCATAGCGATAAGTAATCTCAAGTGTTCTAGTACACTGGTAAACCATCTTCCCTCATATTCGAGGCATGCCCCTGCCCACCAATAGAACGCCGCGGGACCTGGGCCCTGCTTTGCATGAAGAACTTCTTAATCATGGTTCGGCCTTTGTCTTTGGGCCAGTTCTCGTCTAATTATTTACACGCTCTGCGCATGCATATCAGTTACGAGTTACCAGTTTTACCTTCCACCAGTTTCTTCTTACCAGATTCCGCCCCATTCCATCTTCCAAAAAACCCAACCCGAAAGCCGGGGCTGCCCTCGAGCCAAGTGTTGGAAATGTTGTACAGTTTAGTGGCGTCAAACGCTTCGCTGACGATAGGCTTGTTGCTTCTTGTTCAAGGGGTGGGCAGGGCAGGGCGTAGTTGTTGCATTAGTTACATAATTTCGTTTACCGTTTCTTTAGCCGTTTGATTAATTGGTAAAGAGCCAAGAATGCTGCACTGTGTCTCAGTCCCTCAGTGCTCCATCTGTCTCTCTGTCTCTCTCTCTCTCTATCTCACTCTGATTATTGTGCAGTCGGCTGTAAATTTATTCAAGTTTGTTGCCTAAGTCTTTTGTTCTCTAACTGTTCTATGAGCGGTACAGCGACGATGACGGTGGCCAATGCAGTTATTAAAGGTAAGCAGCTCGCTGAGGAAAATTGCATGCAAAAAATTGAAGTGAATTTTTCATTGTGGATACTCTTTCATACCAAGTTTCCCTGCAAGCAATCTTGCATCCCACTCCAATCCACAGATTCCCTACTTTACAACGATCAAAGCTCTCCCATCCAAAAATAATTCCCACATTTGGCAAGTTTGTGGCCCAAGTCTTTCGATTCCGTTTCGGCAATAAGGAAATGCATGGCTACTGTGAGGCCAAGTTTAACCGGCAATTACATGATCTACATAGTCATAAGCGTGCATGCTCAAGATACCACAACAAAATGGCCATTTATATTCTAATTATGTAGGCATTTCCATTTCGAGTCACGCTACTTTTTCTCGCTCTCAATCTGTGAGAGTCCCGTCGTCGTCGTCGTCGTCGTCGTCGTCCCCCCGCAGTAGCTACAACAATAAAATGCTGATTAGGCGTTTTTCCACAGAATAAAGGAAATAAAATACAAATTCGAAACCGAATTTCTATTGGCATGCACAGAACACAACAAAACAGAAGAAAACAGAACACAAAAGTGGCAGTGGTGATACCCTAAAAAAGAAAATTATAAACCGGCAGTGTCATGCCTTAAGTTGCTACCAGACAAACATCATTACGATCGGGCAGGGAGATGATGATAATGATGATGAGGTTGATGATACCTCATGGGGCAAGTGTTGTATCTATGGCAGGAAAACGGCCAATTTTCATTGCCTTCCAAGTGCCAAAAGCAACAACACTCGGTAGATGTTGTTCTTTGTTTTCTCTCCTTGTCTGCCTGCCTGCCTGCCTGCCTGCCTGAATGCCGCTGCTGCCTCTGCCTCTGCCACTGCCACTGCCACTGCCTGACTTCTTGCTTCCTCACATCCTTTGTTTGTGTATCTGTGTGTGTGTCTGAGTGTGTGTGTGTGCGTGCAAGCAAGTATCTTCAAAGGAATTTCCATAACCGCTAGCATTCCATGCGTCTGTGTGTGTGTGTCTGTGTGTGTTTTCTTGGACTCTTCCTAATGGCCAAAAGATACAACTACTGCGAGCTCGTAGATACTTCTTGTTTGGTTCTTTCAATGCCTTTTCCTTTCCGTACGTAACGAAAATGAGCGCAAACAACAAATGCACAGGGGGAGAGGAAGGTAGGGGCTGCGGCAGGGGAAATGTGGCAGGAAAATGGACAAACAAACAGAGAAAACAGGTTTTTCTTTTGCTGCCCTAGCCCGATCCGGCTGGGCCTGTCTCAAAGATGCGTGCCAGTGGCCAGGGAAAATCTGTTGTGGAAAATGCAAAGAGTTCTGCATTCGTACATTGGCCGGAGCTTGACCCTCTCTCTCTCTCTGTGCGAGTCGCAGCACTCCTTCTCCACTCCTCCCCTGGCTGTGGTTCTGGCTCTGGCGGATTAACCTACGCATTTTTCAATTAGAAGTACGAGATAGCCGTGTCGTCTCCCTGGAAACTTTAGAGCTTCTATGACATTCCTCGCACTCGTGCGTCGTGTGGCATTTGCCGCTTTGCATCGGCTATGTAGGTTGGTGTGGCAACCAACGGTACTTGGCTGGCGGCGCTTTTTTTCGGCCATCCAACCAGTCGCAGTTGCAGTCGGATGGATCCACAGCCGATCCCAGGTAATTTGCAAAAGCTGGCAAGCAACGCGCTCAACAGGCTCATCACTTAGCCATCTAATGTCTAACTGCACTGTCAGGCCAACTTGTTTACGCTCAATGCTCTCGGCATTCAGAATGTATACTATTCCAGCGGGTATAGTGTGCTGTGGGAAGAGTTTTGGAAGCCCACTAAAAAGTAGAAAAAAAATGTAGCTAGTTTGGGGCATGTTTTTCATTGGATTTAAGGATAATTATTGCTTCCTTTTAAATGAGAATCCATAATGATAAATGCTTCATAATATCCGCTTTCTAGATTTCCCAGAGAAATATATTCCATTTCCATTTATACAGTGTATAAAACAGTCTACGTTCCCTGATTGCTCATTCCATTTGGTTGCATTTTCAGTTTTGCATTTTGCATTTCTGTTTAGGCCAAATGCCGCCTCGGCCGCGTTGTCAGCGTTGGCGTCGAACTACCGTAGTAGAGGGGGTTTTTAGGTCAGAGCCCCAGAGCCGCCTCAAAGCCGCGTCAGAGCCGCCTTAGCACGCGCCTCGCATAACGTCATCGTTTTGGCAGCAACGTCAACAGTCAGGCTTGTGCAATGCCATCAGGGGGTAGAGCGGTGTAAGTCAAATAAATCATAATGACAGGGGGAAAGGGAGCACGCCACATATATGAGCATACTAAATGGGCGCCTTGGCCTGAGCAATTATTTAATGTACTTATGCAAGCTTTGACTCCCAAAGCAGCTCCGCTTTAAACATTTACCTATTTCCACAAATGGAGTACAAATCATAAACATAAATAAATTAGCAACCAAATAACATAAACCATACATATGTATGTGTACTGCGACTGGCTCTGCAACTGCGACTGTACCCCCGTGATGCGTACGTGGTGTCTATGGGGGAAACGTGACTTTGGAGCTGGCCAAAAGCCCAAAAACTGAAAGCACAAGTAAAGTCTTTTTTTATCGCCAAAAAGGATCTGAGCAAAAATAAAAAAAACGTGACTCAAATTGAGCGTGCAAAATTCGTTACATTTTTGCATTTCTATTAAAAGTTAAGTGTTAAAGGGTAAAAAAGAGACAGGCGGAACGGGTTCAAGTAAAACATTTTAGCGCTAAAGCAATTAAAATAAAAGGTGTGCAACAAAGTTCTTTAAATTCCTAAAAAATAGTTAAACAAAATTGTTATAAAAGTTTAGCAATACCATTCATTAAATTTATTTATTTATTAAAATTTATTAAATTTTTTTATAAAAACAAAATTTATAAAATTTATTTATTTAAATACAATTTATTTATTTAAATAAAATGTATTAAATGTATTTATTAATATAACATTTTTTAATTTATTTACTAAAATTGCTTCATTGCTAATATTTTATAATAACAAATTTTGCTTACCTATTTTTTAGGAGAGAAGAAAATTATTTAATAAATATTTAAAGATTTTATTTCATACTTTTAAAGGTTAATATTTGCCTTGTACTATTATCGATGTGTGTGTTCTTGGCTGATTTTCAAGCACCCATCCAAAACCAGTATAATCAAGGAGATTCAATGCAGTATAATTTTAGGAAATGAACATCAATGAAGCTTGTTTAATGAACAGAAGATTAATCTACTTACATGTATTCATTCGAACAGCCCCATTCAAGGCATAATAAGAAATCAAATCCAATAAGAAAATACTTGAATGTAGTCCCACCTGCTGATGAAGACCCCATCATTAATTTCCCACCACTGGCAGATTCCCCCAACTGGCCTACTTCTTCAGTATCGTATCGTATCGCCTTGATATCAGCGCTGATAAGCACTTGACTTGATTAATCAAGCCATTCCCTAATTGATGATGTTCGCTTGAAAAACAGGAAAATAAAATTAATGATATGCCGAACTGGCAACGATTTGTATAAATAATCTACTATAGAAGAAGCATTACCAGTATTGTATGATTATTATTTATGTGAATTTGATTAGCCATTTTATACCTATGAATTAAGCAAGTTTTTTGAAGTAGAACTCTTTTCACCGCAGCCCGAACGAGTTGCAAGCTGAATTCTATATAAAATTTATTTATAAATTCAAGCCATGACGCATTTATATACAATTGTGACCTCATTTTGAAGAATAATCAAAAATAAAATCATAATTTTTAATCCACAAGTACAAGATCCGCTTGGGGCCACAGATCCAACTTCAATGCTTGCCTAATCCCAATGAAAATCCACTCGAAGTTGTTCCATTTTTTTAAGATATAATTAATTTATTTTCAATATCAACTCAATTTATCAGTTGACTTGACAAATACAATAGCTATAACAAATTAGTCAGTCGCTCAGTTCGGTGTCTCTGCCACTTTGATTGTGTGCTCTCTCTCTCTCTCTCTAGCTGGTTTGTCTCTCACTGATTCTCTCTCTCTCACTGGCTCTCTCAATCTGAAACTGTTATACGCTCAAACTGATTTTTCAAATGCCATTCCGCACTTAAACGAAACTAGTTTTTGCCTTTTCTAAGGTTTGCCCCCATAGAGAGCCATAGAGCTGTATGTCAGCTGTTGTCAGACAGGCCTGTTAACTTGGCCAACACGATCGTAACTGCAATCGAGACAGACGAGACACACAGAGAAAGAGAGAGAGAGATCCAGAGAGTCAGTCTGCCGGCGCACGGCATTGTGTGCACTTCGCTCGATATTTCGCCAGCGGAACAATCGATTCTCGTTTTGTCTCTCCAGTGTACGTTCCCCTCGATCCGATCACGAAACTATCATACATATTTGTGCAATGTTCAAACATTTGAACAGCTGAAAAAGAGTTGAAAAGAGTGAAAATTGTGCCGGCAAAACCAAAAAAATAAAACTAACAAAAACCAAACACATGATAAAATACAAAAAAATTAGCAAACATTTATATGGCTATTGCTACGAGTATTTGCTTAATTCGTTGACGCCCTGCAATTTGTTCGTGCTGAAAACTGAAACTGAAATTAGATGTTTAAATGATTGCGTAATGCTTGGACTATTTCGGACTTTTTTCGCGAATTTTTTGTTGTGTGTTTCCACTCTGCAATTATATTTTTGCAAATGTTTTTCGCGAAAATGGAAAATGACTATGAACCCCACGAAATTAGTAGGACTTTGACATAGTTGTTTTTTTTTTTGGGTTTACCCGGAGGCCAATTGGCCACGTTTGAGTGGCTTTCTGGTTCGCCAGGTGCAAAGTGCATCATCCAGCCCACGGCTCATGACTTGGGCAACAAAACTTTCGCCCACTAACAGAGTTACGAAAAAAAATAAGAAGATATAAAATGTTAATAAAGACATAAAAAAGCTGTAAATAACCATAAACACTTACATCACAGCAACCAGTTGCATGTCTCTGTCTCTCTCCGTTGCAGTGGCACACTTTTTCAACAGCAAAAATCATAATAACGCCAAGAAAAGAAGTCGGATTGAAAGTCGAAGCTTTTGCTACACTTGGAGATTGATTTTTGTTACTGATAGCTATGATATGGATGATTTGGTATGACATTCAGAAAAGGAATAGGAAAGTGCGCTTAATTTCCCCTTAATTACCTTTAAAAAATAAAAAATGCTGATCATCTATGCCTTTCTTCTTTGCTTTGCAAACATCTAGTCGCAATCATAATGCTCTCTTTAAGAGTATACAAACCGAAGCAAAGTTGCATTTAATTAATCACAAAATGAGCTTCGAGTTTTGAGCTTTTGCTTGCGTTGTTTATGAATGAATGAGTGCCCACCGAGTGTGTGAGTGAATGAGTGTGTAAGTGACTTATGAATAAGCCCACATAGCTAGCTGGCTGCCGCTTGTTGCCCTTGGTCCGGCTGCAACTTTTGTCATCCTCCTCGAAGCCCGAGCAAACAACATAAATTATCTTGCCTTTGCTGCCGCTTCTGGGGCTACCTTCTTGGTTGAACCATATAAAAATATGACTTATTAATAAAAACAGACAACTTTGGGCAGGTCCGGGCACCGGCCACAACAACAGCAACTTAATAAAGCCACAACCAGCGGAGCAGCAGAGCAGCGGACCAGCGGATGGGATGGCAATGTGGCGCCTCGAAGCTGAAGCAACAATGAGGGCAGTCCCTAGACCAACTCCAAGTCCCAGTCGATTCGACTGGCCTGGCCCATCATAAATACTGATGTTTTGTTGATTTTTCATTAAATGTGTTAAATATGCCAAGTGTAGACGACGCGTGTGGGTTTTGGCTCTCAGTCTTTGCCCCTCCTGTGGCCGATCAGACATCAGACTTGCATGAAATTAGCCGCACTTGTTGCTGCTGTGGCGGCACATGTGGCAGCTGTTGCAGTTTGCTTGATTTGGCTGTGAATGCACTCTCAAGGAGAGGGTAACACAGCTATAACTTGAAGTTTGCTAGGAAAAAAAATACTTTGATAGCAAGAGGTTGGAAAATAAAGTCCTCAAGACTAAGAGAAAATTAAGGATTTTTTTTAGGATTAATAACGACATAGAAAGGATGAGAACATAGCTAGAAAATATTTTTTTTAACATTATTTTTGTATGTACTTTCAAGAATTTAATGCTTAAAAAAGAACCCAAACTTTGTTCCACTTTCGCAGCCATAACATTTTATATCGATATTTAACTATCCCCCATATATTTTTGAGATGTTCTTCAATTGAATTGTACACAGTTTTCAAAGAATAAAATTGATAAATAAACAATTTAGTTAGTGCCTTTCGTAATTAGTCATTAACAGTTAGGCAATAACAGCAGGTTTTATTTTTGTTCGAATAAAAGTTTTACTGCACTTTCGAGTATTGGCTCTCTCTTTCATGTCTGTCGCCCGCAACTGTTGCCTCTGCAAAAACCACTCTACCAGGAGGTCGTCATGCCTCATCCTTTTCTTGGTTTTTTTTTTAGTTGTTCCTTTGGCATTCCCAAAGCTTGCATTTTTAATTATTCTTGTTAATTTTGTACTTTGTTGTAGCCCCATTTTTGGTATGTGGCACACGTTTTGCGTTTATGTTCCTTCATACTTCATTTGCTGCATGAAATAATTGCGGGGCGTAGAAATTAATGTGCAAAACGGGGCGGGGCGTTCTCAAAAAGAGAAAAGGGTTGCCATACCGTAAGATGGGAGATATTCTGGTGCTTGCTGCTGCTGCTGCTGTCGCTTGTCCCATTACATGCGGAAATTACTTCATTGCAATAAAGATTGGCGTGTCGATAGGGCCAGGGACCCTCTAAATGGGGTACTCTACCCCGATCTGATACACATAGTCCAGGCCCCCACTGCAAGGTCAGCTGTTGGTCAGCCCAGGCTATGAGGTTCGTTGCCTAAGTCTTTCGTTTTCGTTGAGGTAAAACTCTTAAATACCAAAGTTAAAGCTGGTTAATTAGCATAAGACAGCAGGCAAGCCAGCCATGCAAATCGCATGAGTCAATGGCTCATACACCCCCCTCTATATACTATATAGGGGTTTCACTCCCACACGATTCGAGCAGTTCCGTGCCGCGCCACAGCGAAAGTTCACAAAACTCTTGTTGAAACATGAAATGTTTAAGAAACATTAAGAAAGAGGCAGACACACGCCCACAATTAGTCAGTGGTACCGATACTGGTATATAAATATGCATATGTGTGGGTGTTGTGGGCGCGTAATGTGCGCCTGACACCAAAAAACGGTTAAATGTGGAAATACAAGAAATTCAACTGAATATCAAGCGCAAAAATTACGTCAATCAAAAGTCAAAGCAAGCTGAAAACTTGGTAGCCAACAAGCAACAAAATATCAAAAGCTAGCCACAAATCGTATAGGTTTTTTTTTTATATTGTATCTGCAAAGGCGTCTTGGTTAAAAAAGAGGAAAAAAAAATTATTGCCTGGTTTGCTGGCGACGAGCGGTCCAGGCCAAAAATGGACCAGCAGAGCGGGCAGAGAGCGTCTGGGCAGAGTGTGGGCAGCAAAGTTGCCTAACAGCCAATACACATAAACACACACACACGAACACTGTGAAAGAAAACACTCTCTCACACACACACACATACAGGCCCAGTTTAAGCCAAGTTTGAAGTCGCAACGAAGATCGGCAGTGGCTTTAAGCTCTTTCACATTTCAGTTCGTTTTCAGCGCGCGTGCGGTGCGGTTCTCTCTACCAACAACGGGTCTCCTACGACAGTGTGTACAGTGTATACCGAGTACCAAGAGTGTATACGACCAGCCTGTGTGTGTGCACAGAGACAGTGTTACCTGTGTGTTGGCGGATACCCAGCTGCAGAGGCTGCTGCCTGAGCGCATAATCTAAGCAACAAATATTTATTGAATTGCAGTGAAAGTTTGCGTCAGGCGTCTGTTAATTGTTTCAATTTTACCTTGTGAAAATTCCAAAAATACAAAAAAAAAAACCAAACGCGCGCAAACCAATCAAAAGTGTTCCAAGAAAAGCGTGAAATATCGTTAGATCCCAGCAATAAGAAATATATATCCAGTGTGTGTGCCTGTGTATCTGTGTGTTTCTTTTGACGGCAAATCGCTTTTGGCAGCTGCTACGGCAGCAAAAGCCAAGCCAAAAGAAGAAAAAAGCCAACGCTTTTTGCTGGCGTTGATCTTCGTTTGGCAGCTGTTGGCAGTATGAACTGATTTTGGCCGCCAGTTGATGAATAAAATGGTGAGCACAACTTTTTTGGCTACTTCTAAGTGCAAATTTTAAGTGGCATATAAAACATTTTTATTATTATTTAAATTCGAGTGAGTATTTGGGGAAGAGCAAGCTGAGTGCTAGTCGGTGCCAAGTGCAAATGTAATTTAACAAACTTTTGTAAAGACCAAAAACTAATTTCATAAATTTCGAAAATTATTTATTTTAATTTTGAAGAACGTATAGTTGAAAAAAGAAAGAATATTATCGAAAAGCAAACCTAAGAGAAATAACTATTTTTTGATAATTATTAATTCGACTATAATCGAAGAGAAGAAAAACTGGAAAACTATTGTTTATTTGGTATTTAAAAAATTAGCTTAAAAAAGCCATAACTAATATTCAAAACTTAGCTACATAAAAAACAAAGTTAACAAGTGTCAAGACCTTTTACAAGAAATCCAGTGAGTCTCCCCCACGCTCCAATACAAAGCACAAACAAAATTCCCACACCATTTTCCAGCTGAAAAAGACCTGAGATCACTGACACAAATAACGCTGGCATACAAAAATGTACATGACAAATTTCCGTTTTTTCCACCCAAATGCAGTGTTGAAAAAAAAAAGTGGAAACAACAAAAAGAAACGTTCACTTTCATTTGTGCAAAAATCCCAAGCCCCCAAAGTCATTGTGGGATTTGATGAGTCGAGAGTTTGGTGAAGATGAATACGCAGATGGAAGCGAGCCCGAAGACGCCTTGTCACTGAGGTTTTTTTTGGTCATGAGCTCTCCACTAATGCTGTTTATTTTCTCTGCATCTCATTTGTGGCAGACGAAACCCAAACACAAATAGAAAATATGACAAATAATTGCTTCAAATGCTGGCTTGACACACTTTTGCTCGCTTGTCCAAAGAAAGAGTTTGTCAAGGCACTACAAGTGTCACCAAAAAGTGACAAAAATGAAGCTGGGCCTTAGGGCTGAGGTCACAGAAAAATCTAGGGTATTTGATTTGATTTGAATCGAGAAATGTATGAGTCGAAACTGCTTCAATCGCATCACTTATTCATATAAAATCAATAGATTTATATCTGTCGAAAAGCAAGTCGTTGAGCGAACAAGTTTCCTTCTAGTCTTAGGAAAGTTTTACATTTAGATGTTTCTATAAAAATAATAAAATATATCTATATCTTTGAGGGTATCAAATACTTCGAGCCTAGTCTCTCATTTGTTTTTCTGGTATTGTTTAGATTTTTGGCGGATTTGTTTGACTCTTGAGCGTGATTTTTATGGCCAAGGCAAACGCACATTTGGCATGCGAATATTTGTCGAAATTTTTGGCCCACAGCTTTTGGCCGCAAATTGCTTGCGGCTTATTGATGATGCCACTAGGAGATCTCTAGCTGTGTCTTGTTTTGGTTTGTTTTTTAATTTTTTTTTTGGTCAGAAAAAAGCAACTACTGCAGCTCTCATTTGTCAGTCAGTCGGCGGCGCCAGTTTTGGTTGAAGCTACGAGTTGCTGCCAGTCATTTGAAAGCCATTGTCTTTGCTCTGGTCGTGGGTTGTACTTTGGTTGGAGTTCGTGGCTCATCTTTGGGGTATCGCACTGACTGACTGACTCGCTAACTGATTCTCCAAACTGACTGACTGCCTGACTGCCTGACTACTCGACTACTTTTGTTTTCTTCAAACTGTTTATGCCGATGCGTTTGTTAGTTGTTTGCTGTGTGGCAAAAGGTGCAAAACTTTCACTTTACGTGTTTATACGATTGTTTTGCGTGCGATCTGCTCCGTCTCCGGCGTCTGGGAGAAATTACAATAATAATGCCTATAAATTATGAGCCAAAGAGCTTGACTCACTCGCTGCGTGGGCGAAAGAAATTGCCACAATTAAATGAGCCAAGGGACCCAAAAGTGAACCAAGTGAATGCTTCGCTGCTGTTTCCCATTGCCCCAGAAGAGGCGACACATCTTTCACATTTTGCCCAGATCTTTATCAGAGGGAGAAATTTTAATTGCAAAATCAAAAGACTCAAGCAAAAAAAACTTGTTTCAGTCTAAGGCACTCTGTATGCACAGACTTTTTGCGATTGATTGCAGTAGGAAACAAAAGACTTGGCTAACGAGCGGCATTAATCGATGAAACTTTTATTGAATGCAAATAAAACTAAAGTTTTATGGCCGAGTGAAACTCGTGGGAAAGAGATTTGGCTACTTTCAACCGAATGGAAGATTGGTACAAGGGATTTTGTGTAATTCGTAAATCATGTGGCGAGGCTTCCATCAGCAAGAGAGCCACTGAACAGATTTATGATGACCCAAGCAGCATTTGCCGAAACACTGACTCATTCGGCTGCTCTGATCTCCAACTAGTTTCTGCATCCCACACAGTCTCTTGAACCGCAAACTTTAGTTCGATTGGCGCTGCCACTCAAGGTCTTTTCCCAGCCAGAGCAACAGCAGAGCAGCCAATATTCAAAGCCACAAAATTCTAATTAATTTTCGCACAAATAGGCATTTTGCATTGATCTCTGCTGACTGACGCAAAACGCCAAAAAGAGTCAAACTGTGTGGGCACCGAACCAGATGAGCAAATCACTCGCAGACGAAACCCAAAACCAAATCAATAGCAAAAGCCAAAGCCAAGTCCCAAGTCAGTGCCAACCTGTGCCTGTTGTCTTCGCAGCGTCTAACATCATTAGAGTCTGTGGAGGTTTTTGGTGGCGGCTTTGTGGGCGATGCGATGTGATGCGTGGGCTCCAACCATGACACAATCGCTCAGCTCAGCGTGCTCATGGCACCGACCATGTGGTCCTCCTTTGACTTGCACTTGTTATGCGTTTTCCATTTCGTGATGGCTGGGACCAACCTACTTTCACCAGAACTCGGTTTCGGTTTCGTTTTCATTGCCATATACGCGCGCGGGCACTTCTTTGGAATGACCCAAAAACATAAAAATGGAGACCATCAAAACATCTCTGCCAAAAAAAAAAAAAAAGAGCAGCACAGAAACCGAAATGAAGTCAAGACAAAAGCGAAAGTAAAAACGGCGACCAGTTTTTGTTCGCTGTGTGTAGGGCTGCTGCAGCCACGAAAAAGACTTGAATTGGGATTCGGAGTAACTCAAAATGATGTCATGCTGCGGGTCCGTGGCAAAGGAATTGCCAAAAAACAAAAAAACAGAAACAAGCAGACATCAAGCGGCTCTTTTGGTGGACCCCAAAAATTTGGCCTCTACGAGTATCTGTATCAATAAAATGGCTTCGTCTCATGCAGAGACGGGGGCAGCATGCAACCAAATGCAAAAGTAGCCAGACTACTTTGGCCCAGCCCAGTTACGAGTGAGTTCCGATTCAGTTATACAGTTCAACTTTCGAGTGCCACCAACACAACACTCTTGTCGCTGTCGCTCTGGCACAGATGTCGCTGTAGTAGTCGTTGCCGTGGTTTATGCCACACCAGACCCTGATCTCGCTGCATATAGCTAGCTGTAATGCCGTTTATTTATTTCATTTTGAAAATCCCTGTCAACGGCACAGCTTCAACTACAGGCCCAGCCTCCATCTCGAGTTAAGCCTTTAAATTTATGACTCATATTAGTTGCAGTCGCCGCCGAGTCCCAGACTCTGACGCCGCCACCAACCACGTTGGTGCCGCGCAACAGCAACAACAACAGAAAAAAAAAAACCAACACGGAAACTTTTTAAACTGCAATTTGCAACAATTTTCGTAGCAACTGTAAAGCGGACTTAGCCAAAAAAAGAAAGAAAAAAAAAACAACGATCAAGAAGGAAATTCTGCTGCGGCACAGCGAAGATTGATTGCACTTACCAGAAGATATACAAAAGAGGAATATCAAATAAAGCATATATTCTATATATTTCTATGCCATATTCATACTTATAAAGGTATACAGAGCTCTGATTGTTCGCTTAAAGAATCAACATACAACACAAACAGATAAATCTAGAAATTATCCCGTATATTTTCTGCCCAAAAACTCGATTCTGCTTGTAGATGGGCACTAAGAAATGAATTTAGAATGGTCAACACAATGAGTTGGGATCTTAATTAACTTCAAACTTCCATGAAAATTCCTTTACCTATTTTAAATATCACAAAATGTATTATAAAGTAGCTACTGCTAATAGTAAAAAATTGTTAGAGGCTGTCATATTTGGAATAAATACACGCGAAAATCATTTCCAGAACAACAAGAACTACTCAGAATATTTGAAGGCGTAATCCTAATATATTCTTCACAAATACTCTCGCAGTAGAGCTAACTTCTGGCAGATCCCATAAATTCTTCAATTCCCGTCCAAAAAGAGTATTCAGAACACCCATACAAGCCACTACCCGCAGCCTGATCTCCGCCTGTTGTGCGGCCAATTAACGGAATGTCTGCTCCGATATCGCTACCGTAATTTAACTTTCAAATGCAGAGCAACAACTACCACAACGAGCACTCGTACAACAATGTGCCAGACGAAAAACCCGTTGTAGACATGCATATATCCCATATCCCCATATCAGGGCACTTTAAACTGCAGTTGCAGTAGGAGTTGGAGAAGGAACTGGAGCTGGAGCTTGAGCTGAAGCTGAAGCTGGAGCCTAGGTCTTTTGTTTGCGCCCTGTCACAGCACAATCGGGTTGGCTAATAACTTCATTTAAATTAATCTTGCCACAACAGAGAGCATGGGGGGAGCAGCCTGTTGCACGTAGAGCCACAATTTAAAATTCAATTACCAAGCGTTTGAAGCTGCCACCGCAGGCGAGCACATAACCATAAACATTTCCCCTGTCTCCAGTCCAGTGGCGGTGAGTTGAGTTCGGTGCGGAGTTCATCTTGGAGTTCGCCGTGACTTCTGAGAGCATTGATGCATCCTGTCATTGTCATACATAGTGCCAGCTCATATCCTGTGGATGCACGGATGCGTGGCAGCACTCGTAAATTGCTAAAACCGCACATGCTAATCAACCGGGCATGGGCAACCGCATTTATTAAATTACATTTGCGTGGTCTAATCGAATTGGCAACCAGCAGCCGGCAACCAGCAACCAGCAGCCGGCAACCGGTGACCGATGCCCAGTGGCCACTCAACAGACACCCCTCAGGCTACCGCTACAGCCACCGCAGTAAGTGATATAGTCAACAGTAGCCATAGAGCTACGAGTCGCAGTTGCTTCTGCTAATTATGCTCGACAGTCACTTCTGGTTTTCTCAAAGAAAGAAGGAAATATCGGTGTTTGATTTGTCCATTGCCATAAAGGAGGCTGAAATGGGGCTAGATAATTGTCAGTGGATAAAGGAAGTATTAGAGAAGTTTATAACTTTTTATGACCACAATTCAGGAAAAGACAGTACAAAATTCTTTAGAAAACTTTCAGTAAGAGATGGAAAATCTCTTCAGCAAAACTTATAGCTAAATTCTAGCAAAGAATTTATTATTTTAACACTGCAATATCTATGGTCATTGGCTTTCGGGTATACCCAAAAAGCCTCTTCAATTTCATCAGCTCCGGTTCTAGCTAGTTTGTCGGTTATGGACACGGACGGGCCATGAGTCAACGCTGCGAAGGTCGACAGCTGCCGCCATCTCACAGCTTTGGCGACACCTCGGAACATATTTGGCTTTGATGGTGCGTGGGCTTTACAACTCTGTTGGCTTGATTAAAATGTACGGGTAGTGTGGCCAACGCCAATTGGCTTATTACCCGTGAGCCGGGGCTAAGACCGAGACCAGCAACAAGCCCCGCTTTGCATATATCAGAAAGAGAGAAAATGCGATTCTAACAAGCGACTTGGTAACAAACATCGACAGGCACAGCCACATCGACATCGACATCCAAGATTGAGTCGGGTGTGTGCTGCAGAGGCGTTGTGGTGACCGTGGGCGGGGACATGGGAGGCCTTCAGGCCACTCTAAGTCCCACACACACACAGCCACAAAGCACAGCACAAAGAGCTTTTTGTGTAATTAAAAGCTGAGCGGTTTTTCCACACAAATGGTGCGTTGATTGATATTCACGGCTAATTGCCAAAGGCTTGGCTCTGACTCTGACTCCGGTCTGGCATGGACTGGGACCTAGAAGCAGAACCTTCTCATGGCACTTCCCCTAATAGTCACTTACACCAAATGTCAAGTTCAAGTGACGGCCCTTGTAGTCAAAATGTGTAAAAACAATGTACAATGAGGCATTTGATTGATGTGCCTCTTCGTCAGAGATCATGATGATAACGATGATGATGATGATGATACCGGTGCGTCAGCAAGAATTCCTCAAGCTCTTCAAGTCCCATCATCAACTGAATGCTGTTGTAGTTCTTTGACTTATTGGGCGTACGAGTTCGTACTCGTATTTTGCAGGGGGTGAGGATTAGAACAGTGGAACTTATGTGACAAAAGCTTGGGACTCTCCATGTGTTGAGTGCGTTTCCATAACTGCAAGAAGCTGCAAGTCCTTCCGCAAGTTCGTTGTCAGAGTCTTTCGTTTGTCACTTTTTGAGGAAATCATACTATGGAAAGAAAAGGGATTAGAAGCGTGACAAATACTTTGAGCAGCTGGATACCCTTTTCCATGGTCGCTTTTTTCCTGACAAGCTTTTCCCGCAAGTTCGTTGCCAGAGTCTTTCGTTTGAGGTCAAAGTTCTGTAGAACTTCTTCCATTTTGCGCTGAGCTTTTCCAGAACAGTGACTGCCGTAAGTTCGTTGCCAGAGTCTTACTGCAAAACTGCAACTGCAGCTAATTGGTGAGCAAAACAGCGAACAAGAGCAATAATGTACCGCAGACAACAAATAACAACGTGTAATGAACGCAGCTTACAGTTTTTTCTCTCTCTTATTCTTTTCTTCTTATTTTTCCTTTTTTTTTTCTTTTTATTGTTGTTTTGTTCCCACTGCCGCCGTAGTACCCGCCGTAGTACAACATGAATGAAAAGTAAAGTAAATTGGCCTCAAGTCGTCGTCGTCGCCGTCGTCGCCGTTGTCGGGTTCGGGACATGAACATCAAGGTGGTCGTGGCCGCTGTCCGAGTTCAGACAAAAACTGAAAATAAAGGAATACATATATATGTATACATATATATATATAAATGTACAGACAATAAATTGTTAAATAGCCACAGACCCCAACCTCAATCCCGTGCCCCATCCACAGAGAGACAGAGAGTGAGGGTTGTGCCTGGGCCTGGGCCTGGGCCTGGCTTAAAAATTTATGCCATTTTAAAGCGAGAAATGAAACACGCCCCAAGTGCATTACAATAAATTATATAAATATGAGCATAGCAAAAAACTGAAACGAAACTGAAACTTAAAATCGGGAAACGAGTGACCACCTCTCCCCTGCCCAGCGCTTGCTACATTTATTTTGTCCATCTCTATTATAAAGCAATTAATGCCCCGGCTCGCTCCATTTTGATTATTTTAATAATTCATAAAAGTAAAGAGAGAAATAAGCGCATAATTAGGACACCCGGGTGGGCCAGAGGAGGAGTAGCCAGGCATTCAGGATATCCAGCAACCTCCAGCATTGGCACGACTTTGGACAGGGCTCATTAAAAATGGCCCGCTAAAAATAGCAGCAAACATTTGTGTTCTGTTCTGTTCAGTTCAGTTCAGTTCGGTTCTGTTCCTGGGGAGTTGTCCTGCTCTATCCTCACATATTTTCATATTAATTATCGTGGCCACTCTCTTGGCCACTTGTACAGCTGTCCGACTGCAACAAAATGTGTGTGTGTGTGTGTGTGTGTCTGTGTGTGTGTGTGTTGTGGTCTACAACCTGCAACCAAGTCCACAGGCAGCACTCTATGGACTGCACTCCACTCCACTCCAATCCACTTAGCTGCACACTCGAGCTTGAGTTTCCCACTCCTCTCTAAGTATTCTCTTGGGGCCACAGATGCAAAGCACAGCCCCCGATGCCGATATGGTGGACAGCGACAATTCGCGATGCGAGATGCCCCTGTACAGATTTCGCCGATTGTCCGCCATTGACTTTTAGCGATAATTAACACCTAGGTACTAAACCAAATTGCAACTGCTGCCTGCCAGATGCGACACAAAACACAAACACAAAAACTAAAAAAAAGTAGACCCGCATTCCCTAGTTTAACAGAGGGGAAAAACTCGTACGTACTCCTGTTGCCGAACTTCATGTCGATGGTTTTTATGGTTGGGCTTCTTACATTTATTTTATTGCTGGCAAACTGGAAACTTTGCTTATTGATTTGCATTTTTACAAGACTTCTTGTTCGCGGCACTGTTGTCGCTTTTTATGTCTAGATTTAGTTATTTTTGTATATTTAAATTGCATGTAGTTGGCGGACTTCAAGGTCCACTCGAGTCCAGTCTGCTACTTGCCACTGAATCGGTAGTCAGAGTTACGTACTTGTATGATAATTTAAACAGGAATGCATTGCATTGCGCTGCGCCGTGGATTAGCCAGAAATATCGCCCTTGTGATGTTCTTTGGCAGTCATAAATTAAAGAAAACTAAATAAATCAAGATAAGCCTCGAATAGACTTTAAGATCATCGCTGAGATGATTTATGGTTCAAGCATTTCAAACTTTGTTAGCTCTTAAATGTGAGATGTGATGGTTGTGGTCTAAGGTTAAGGAGAAGGAGAAGATTTCTGCTAAAAGATCTCTGTACGAAAGGGCTATTCATAACCATAATTTCTATGCCAAGGTTTTGTGTTCTTCTTCTATATAACGCTCTTATATTTTCTTAAGAAAACATTCTGCAATAAGTCCAGCAGAATTTTGTTCTCTAGCGAACTCGTACGGTTCGGTCTCTTTTATCTCTAATTGGGGTTTTTTTTTGTTGCAAAATGTGGCCTCTTTTTCTTTCCCATCGATAGCTGTTCTGTTGCAAGCGATTAATTATTATTTTCAACGCTAACTAGAACGATTATATATCTCACAAAAAAAAAAGCACCACATTCCTAGCTTCAAAGCCCAGTCGCATGCCTAAATTTGGCTAAATTGGCAACACTGAATTGCAGCTACCGAGCTGTCCGGCCATTTACAATTACCATCACCATCACCATCGGCTTCACCCAATCACCCAACAAAGTCCATCCTCTGGCCGGTGCATTCCAATTCTAGTCACATAATCATACTTTGCTGCTGCCCACATCACCGACTGACTCATGCTGGGGGCCCTTGTGGCATGGCATGGCATGGCATGGCATTGCCCTTCTGGTCAAGAGCAACGACCAAATTGTATTACGTTAAATTCAATCAATGCATCAAATCCACGCACGCCCCAGCCCCAGCGCGCTGGTTGGGGCCGCCGTCTGTCTGCTCATCGTTCATCGCCCACGCGTTCCATGACAAAAAGAAAAGAAGTCGGCGATCGATTCGGCAACGACTTTTGGTCTTGGAATTGCCAATGGACATGGGGTCTTCGAGTTGGCTTGAGTTGCAGGAACTTGCAGGCGAATCATAAAATTATGCAGAGCACATACCCCACTCACATACGCACACACACCGCATCGCAGACACACACACACACACTTATAAACACACTGGCACATGGTGCTATTATACAATAGGCAATTGCATAAAACTCTTTTTACGATGCGTGGTTGTCGTCTTTGTCAGTGGTAAACCCAAAGAAACCATCAACATCATCATGACGATGATGACGACGATGGCGACGCCGGGTCCGGGCACGTACGCAATGCCAGCGGCAACTAATGCCCAACTCTGTATATCGTCTGTGTGTATATATGTATGTACATATGTGTCTATAGTTGTTGCTGGTGTTGTTTATTGAAGTGCGGGACTACGCGTTATGTTTTCCTCTTTGTACGCTTGAAGAGGGTACTATGATATTGAAGAGATGTTTGGCAAGTAAAGTGGGGAAGCACTTTTGATCTGATTAGGGGCACACCATGCTCCCATGTTCATCTCTCTTTTTTTATAGGTTTCTAAATTCTTAATTAAATGATCTACAAAAATTGTATGAGATATTTCCTACATCTTCCAAACTGCCACATCACTCTTCAAGGGTATCTATGTCTTCGGCTTTCAATACCCAAATCTCATTGGACCTCCTTTTGGTTGGCAGTGTTGCGACTGCGCACCGCTTTGGGGCGCATTCGCAATTTACAACACAAATAAACATGGGCCATCAAGTGGAGAAAGAAGCGGCCAAAGTGGCATGAGACGATGGCACAGCACCAGCGAAGGTTTACTTCCGCCGGATAAAATACGTAAAAATCATATAAATTAGAATTGTAAGAGCCTAAACTTGGAGTGGAACCTGCTATACAAAACCAAACACGCACTTGGGACAGTCTGCAGGGGGAATGAAAAATACAAAAAAAAGACAGCGAGAAGTTGAGAGTTTTGGCTTGCGGATAATATACTCAGAAGTTGAGTGTGTCTGATACTCGTTTGGGGGTTCTGTGTATTTCCGTTAGCTACTGCCCTTTTATGATTGATCGTTTTGTAGCGGATCCCAAGCGCTTAATCATCATTAGTGGCCCGTCTTCAAGGGTGGGACTGGTTAGGTGTCCCCAAGTCAAGTGCGTGCGGAGCACTTACACAAATCAGCGAAGCGTCACAAAAGGTCACCCAACTACTGGCCCAGACACTTGTAATTAGAGGCCCGAGACTGCGACTTGGATTGAAACTTCCCTCGGCCTGCATTGAATTAAATCGACTGCAATTTACCTTTCTAATGGCCAGTTCCATTTATGGGCGAGCTTGGACTGTACTCGAAGATCGTGTGTGTCCATTTATGGTTCGAGTCTGCAGGCCGGAATGCAATGCCTCCTTCTTCGCCTCCTCCTCCTCCTCCTTGGCCAGACTCTGGTCTCTTTCACTCGGCGTCAGCGTAGGCGAAAATTGTGCAGTTTGGAAAGCCAGGCCATCGAAAGGCGCCACAGGCTCTCATCGAATTGGAGGTCAGGTCCCGCACATGTGGGTTTTTGGGAGGCGACTTACACTTCAAGAAAGTGTGTCAGCTTTGGCAATGAAGCGAGTTAATAGGTTTGCAGATTGCTTTTGATTAGAGCTGGAAATTTTAGGCATTAAGCAGTGCTTCGAAAACTCGAAGTAATTCTCAGAAAGAAACTGAACGTTCCGAAGCTTTAATGTATATTCTCAATTCTTTATTAAAAGTGAAATATTTGATTCAAATATTTATATTTTAATTGAATTTTGTGAATGCTGTAGAAGCTCCTTCTATTTTTATGTATTTATTATAAAGGGCACAGCTTTTAGTGATTTATAAGAGCTTTCAATTACCTTAAGTCCAAGACATTATTCAACACTGGCAAAGTGTTTCTGGGAGCGTACTGTACTCTCCAGACAAAGCTCCTCTAAAAACTAGAAGCTTCCTTGCAGTGTAAATTCCCCTTTTTGTTTTGTTTACTTCTCCTTGTTCAAAAGTGAAAAACCTTTTTTTTTTTTTAGAGGTTATGCCCTTGGCACATTTAACGAAAATCCATATACATATATTTCAGCCAGAGTGCGAGCACAATTTACGACTCTCTGGACATTTACGAGTCGCAGCTTAGACACATTGTGCAGCATATTGAAGCCACAGTCCAGGGACAGCCTTTTCAATTAAAAACTTGAAATAAATTGCAA
This sequence comes from Drosophila subsilvestris, assembly GCA_035043285.1. Lineage (NCBI taxonomy): Eukaryota > Metazoa > Arthropoda > Insecta > Diptera > Drosophilidae > Drosophila > Drosophila subsilvestris. Next base: position 3,290,414 of record JAWNNB010000960.1, read on the forward strand.
CCGCAGCGGTGTAAATAAATATTGACATTTATGTTTAGCAAGATGTAGAGGCCCCCGGAGGATCATCGCTATCCGCAAAATGGATCTGGTCAATAATGTTGCACAGGGCAAACAGACACAGACACAGATCGTAGTTTAAGTCATGACACACTATAAAAGCCTAATTAACACCTTCCTTTTTCTCTCTCTCTCTCTCCCTCTCTCTGTTGCAGGTAAGCAAAGCTACGAAGTCATCATTGAAAATGCATTAAAGACTGGTCACCGCCAGGGTTGCCATCACTTTGGTAGGTTACTGCACGAAACAGAAGAAGAAAAAAAAAATCGAAGCTAATTTCTGGGTTAAGTACGGGGTAAAAAAAAAAATCACAGCGTCATGGTCAGCAATGAAAGCGAAATTTGTGCAGTACGAAAAGCCGCGCTATTGCCATTGCCATTGCCATTCCTGAAACAAAAACGAAAAGCGAAAGAAACTTAAGCCCAAACCCCGAAACCCGAATCGGAGAGAGAGGAAGAAAAACATGCGTCGCCTGCAGTCAACATTCTTTTTAACAAGTTGCCCGCTGGGGCAGAGACCGGGAGGATGGGCCCAGAGAGACCAGAAAAGGGCCTGAAGCTGAAGCTGAAGCTGGACCCGGTCCGATACCAGGGAGAGGCAGTCAAAGTCAAGTTAAATACGCCCGCCGTGCGTCGGGGCTGAGGCTTTTTGGCATGTCCGTTCGGTCTGGGGGCCAGGCCAAGAAATATCAGAAGATCAAAGGCATTTTAACAGCCAGCGCGTCCAACGCAAACAATCAACACGGCCTAAAAGAGGCAGAGCATAGGCCCTGGCTCTGGCTCTGGCTGTGACTCTGGCTAGGGGTAGGGCACCACAGCAGCACAGCATCACAGCATCACAGCACAGACATGTCCAACGTGCCGGCTTAAGGCCTAAAACCTGTGCACTTAGTTGGAGGACACGTACAGGATAAATTAGCAAATATTTGTTGTTCAGTTTTGTTGGCTTTGTTGCGTTCAGTAACACAGGGCAGGGCAGGGGCAGGGCAGGGGCAGGGACGACGGCGACTCGAACTTGCATTGCATTTCGGATTTTATTTCTTATTTAAGCAAAAATTGCATTTAAATTGTTTGCCGCTCGTGCAGCTACTTTGCCAAAAGGTTAATCATTTAACCTTGACATTTTCATCCTTCACCCAACGAAGCGCGACCATTCGATAGCCATTTCTCTTTGGCTGCGAACTTCTGCTCGCAACGAGAATAGAGTCTTTTCCAGTGGCATGGGCATCGATAATGTCTCAATTATGTCATGGCTATTGTCACAATCGCGCGCGCACCATCGCACTTCTGCCCTAACTCGATTACGCTTACGGTACACCAAGTGCCATTTCTTAACAAATCGAATACATATCGCTGGTGGATCTCATTGGGTGCATAAACAAAACAGGGGCCAACACACCATAAACCAGAGGAGACGAGACCCCAGCCAAGCGGCCAAGCAGTCCAGCATCTTAGCAGCCCAGCCAGAGAGACAATACATCAGGCAGGCAGGCAGGCAGGCAGGGGCCAGTGCGTAGTGGCTGCTACTACAAATAAGTCGCTAAAGTCGTCTCCCAGGTTCCCCCATTGTGTTGCTTGTTTACGCCCCATCCCCATCCCCATCGTTGAGACTATCCAATAAAGAGATTTAGTAGCTCGAACATGGTGCCAGCCTCCTGCTCCAACTGGATGACTGTCCTTCTGCGCGTGCAATGCTCCCTCGCATTCGTCTGCTTTGCATGCTTAACCTTTAAGCTCGTGCGGCATATTAATCTTATCAAAAACTTGTCAACAGTCAGCAAAAGTCAATCGATCCCAGCCAGCTCTCGCTGCTCCTCTCGCTGACAAGATACATACATATATGTATGCATTGTTCCACAATGCATCCCTTGTGATGTGATGTGATGCCTTCACTTCGGACTGACCCTCAGTCCCTGTTGCGTTTATCATCACAGCTATTGACAGCTTGGGGTTAAACACTTGAAGGTACATATATAATGGAAATTATGGGAACATTTTGTTCTTGAACTTTCAGCATTGAGCAGCCAAGATTTCTTCTCTGTTGAGGACAGCTTCTGTTGGTTAAAGCTGCTTTGATTAGACGCGCCTCAGCCCAATTCATGTGTTATCCTGAGGCATGGAGTGAGTTCGTGCTGTTCCCAAGCTTTTCTAAGCTTCGAAGCTTCTCCGGAATCATCCCCCAAACACCGATCAACATCCAGGCCAGCACAAAAAATTCCAAAGAATTGCTCAAATTCATACGGATGCCCTGGACCATTTAATGACTTCCTGCTTTAGGTAGCATTAGGAGGCACTCACCCATAAACCCAAATCCGATGGAAGCGGTGCACAGCCTTCCCACAGCCAAATGATTAATGTGAACGAGAGATGTGGGCTAAGATCCTGGCTCTTGAATGCGCCAAGAATTATGTATTTGGGTTAATGTTACACCAAAGCCGCTTTGCGTTTGCGTTTGCGTTTGCATTGCTTTAATTTTATTTTAACACAAAAATTGGCCAGCACCAGTATTTATTTTATGTGCGCAATGCAACTGCCACAAAGAGCTCGGCGAGCACTTCGATGGGGCGGGCGACTCGACTTGGACTGCAATTTCCTTCCGTCGACGGATTGCGCATCTTGATCGCTGCAGTTGGAGTTGGGTTCTCAGGCCGTGGCCAGAAACTGGTATGCCAAAGCCGAAGCCGAAGCCAAAGTCGAAGTCGATGCCGATGCTGCTGTTGGCTATTTCAAAATCTAACTGTTAACTGGAAAAGTTGAACGTACTTGCAGCATGCAACATGCAACGGCTGCACCCACGGCACAGCAGCAGCAGCAGCAGCAACAGCAACAGCCAGCAACAGCAACTGAAACGAGTTGAAAGCCGTTTTCCAGAAAGCTGTTTCCCTCAACCGGGACTGGGGAAGGGGCAGCAGGGTGGGGAACTCCACAGCCAGTTGGCCAAAAGCAACAACAGCAGCAGCAGCAGCAACAGCACCACTTGAAAGTGGTTTTGTTGTCTAACTGCGTTAGTTTTGCTTTAAATTGTGAGCAACTTCAACGGACTGCATCGGCAACTCCTCCAAGGCGGCTTAATGGCTTTGGCTTTGGCTTCTTCATCATCATCGTCGCCGTCGCCGTCGTCGTAGCCATCGCCATCATCGTCGCCTCGGCTGGGTTCTCAGGCCGATGCTGGATAAATGTCATAGCGGCGGATGCGCTGAGCGCATTTATCATTAATCAAAGACCCATCCAGAGACTTTCAATACTCTTGGATGTCAATGCGGAAATTGTACTAGTACCAGTGCCATGCCATGCCATGCCATGCCAACATAGCGGGGCTGCAAGACAGCTGTTACCCTGGTGGTCGATCATTTCCGGCGACCGGTCCGGTCCGAGTTCCTTTATTTTGACATTGGGCCAGAAACGGCAATTACTTCGAGCTCTTCTGCCGCCTCTCTGCTGCTCTCTGATTTATGAGTTTTTAATGAGCGGCAACTTTACACGAATTGTTAACAAGTTGTAGGCTGGAGAAGCTGGCAATATGGTGCGAGGCGACAGGCCACTAAACCATGCGCACTCGCACTCGCACCTTGACATATGCGAGTCGTGCGAATTGTCGAACGAGTCTCCCAGCTATGAAGATGCACCAATGATACGGTCAATGGGCGTTGGAATGCATGGAATATACCCTAACTTTGGGCTTTTAACTGCCCTGCCATTGGGGATATATTAAATTTGTTGTGGCTTCTGCTAGCCGTAGAAAATAATATGAAATTCCAATAAATAGAAGAAAAGTAGAGCACCCATTGCAAGTATTTTTTTTAGGGCTTTTAACTTTCAAAAGAGCATCCCATTTGCCACCACAAAACTGTGGCATTCTCTTTCTTTCTGTTGCCTGTTGATTGATTATGCATTTTCATGCGAACTGGTTGCAGTTGCTGCGGCTCCTGCTGCAACAGTTGGGGGCATGCGGGCAGGTGAACATATTGTATGGCTGCAAACAAACTCCTCGCGGCCCGCAGCTTGTTGGAGACAGGCCGGCGGCGGCGGCATTGTCTGCCAGGCGCGAATGCTCGTATGTATGTCTGGTGCATTCATAAGCCTCACTATGGAATCCAACTCGTAGTCGTTTGTGGCTGTCAGTGACCTTCAGTGTGAGGCGGCAGAAAACCCACAATTAGACAAAAATTTTAAGACGCAGGATAAAGCGCGCCAGTTGCAAGTTACTGGCGCCGCTCGCTGTGCCACAAGATTTATGCGTCCAGCCAAAGGGAGAAAACCAGCGAGGATGCACCGCACCCTCTGGTCTCTGTGACAGTTTGACATTGAAAAAGTATAATTAATTGATTAGCCCACCAGCAGGTGGGCGTGGCCAGGCCGGCCTGGCCCCAGCAACAGCTTGAAATCGATTAAGGGGAGATTTATGATACGAAAATATTCCGGCACACAAATAAATGGGGCGCCGCCCGCAATTTGGAAATCAATCAAAAACCGATTGCACGAAACGCGACATGCTAAATGAAATACGAGAGAAATATGAGAGGCAAAACTATAGGTCAAGTGTTGCGACAATGGAATACCGGGTATTCAGTGAATTATAAACGAGCTTCTGGAATTTTTACTAGCTTACAAAATGCGGTTGAGCGGCGTTTCAAGCTTTGGATACGCCTTCCTCCATCTGATACACGTACACCTCAACTATAGAAGTACTGGGTATACCCGTAACAGGCGCGATTATATACAGTATTTAAATGCGAATAAAATTTCCAAACTACTGTTAATCGAGAGTCATTGCATTCGATGATGCGTCTGACGCATCCGGTCGCATACTTTGGGTGTGTAGACATTTTTCAAGATATCAGCATTTATTTTTAATAAAGATGCCATCATTAATTTAGACTTTCAATGTGTTGTGCGCCAGGGGTTTTCGTATAGAATGTTTGTTTGGTTCGGACGATCGGACGATCGGGCGAAAATGTGTCATTCGCTTCTTTGACTTTGATTTAGTGGCTAGACAGGTTAATACCAGATGAGATCATCCCCCAGCGACGGCGACACAGCGACAGCAAACGTTGATGACGGCCACGATAGCGTTGACAGCATCCGAAGGGGTATAGCAGGCCGAAGAGCCAGTTTCACATCGAAAGAGAGAGAGAGCGAGAGAGAGAGATCAAGAAATTCAACGAATTTCGGCTTCAAGCCAAGGGGCTACGACGACATCAACTGAAAGTAGAGCCCCGCTGGCGGCGACTGGCCTTCATTCAAAACTTATTTGACATTGTACAAATATTTTGATAAGATCTACCACTCACATGCGTGGAGGTAGAGATCTCTCATGAGAGCCGTTTGAGTGCCGTTAACTGAGGGCGGGGTATGTGCTTAATAGTGTCCCTGCCTGAATGGATAGAATGGATTTGAGTTTATTCGTTTTCAATGATTCAAATGGTTTGAAAGTACTGAGAATATCGATTTATTATAGCCCGTAATCGCCTAGATCTTTCGAATAGTAGAATGATACATGATTTCATTCAATTTTAATGATCTGAATATTTATATAAAATACTGAAAGTACTGAATATGTAAAACCAGCAACTTCCTTTATATTTTATTTTCTATAATAAATATGGAAAATGTTGATAGAGTACAAAAGTAGTCCCATAGATATGTACATAATTTATTTGCAAAGATTTCACTACTTTTTAAAGTCATTTTGAATGGATAGAATTGAATTCATGTTCTTAATTTCTGTATCGGTATCGACTATAAATTTTGATGGACTTATCGATAAAGATTTCAATGTTGAAATCACGATAAAATTGTGATTGAACGCTTGTTTTATTTTATATGATAAAAAATACTTAAAGCATGACGAAAATCCAACAGATCTTTGTGTGGATTTGTCTATTGAACAAACCAAAATTATACATTAATTATATTAATTAATTAGCTGCACAGCTATCGGCTATCGGTCTTAAAGCCACTCTAGTGTCCATCGGTTTTCTCAAGTCTTAAACTGCTCTCAAGATAGTGAAAACCCCTGGCCATTACAATTAAAAGCGTGACAGTACAAAGAAAGCCATTAAGAGCGAATCTCAGATAAATGGCAATTCGATTTGTTGCGACTGCTGATAATTTGGAAATTTGAAATACGTGCCAGAGATTAGGCTCTTTGGCTGCCGCACTGCATTTGGTATTGGAATCCGCGACTAAGCAATTCGTGATTCCCAATCAGCGTGAGCCGGCAACTGGCAGCTGAACAACAGCATTTGCTACATTTATCACGCACATATATCAGCTTGTCAGCCACAAGGCCCCTTAAAAGAAAAAAAAAAAAAAAGGGAACGCAACCCAACCCAATCGCAGAGCCAGAACCAGAGTCAATCGGACAGAAAAAAAGAGGGAAAGAACCAACCAAATTACGCTCATTTTGCGGCTACATAAATTTATCAGGCATCACAGAATATTCTCAGCCACAATAAACATAAAATGAAGCTCTCTCTGGTTTGAGGAAACCAGAGGAAAGGCAGCTTTAATTAAGTGATCATGAACATGGGCAAACACAAATCGCCAAAGGCCTGGGAGACTTGGGTAGAGCTAGTGGTACCGTACCCCCTACCCGGACATGGAGATGGTACCCAGCCAACACAAACGACCAAACAAGATTAGAAGATGGCTGGAGCACTTCAAATGTCGTTAGAACAGAGCAAATCTATGGCCAGGCCAATTCTTTTTATGGCCAAGACCAGCGCAACCGCAACAGCAACAGCCACAGACCAAACAAGACTGGGATCCCCAGTCTCAGAGCTGCAGCATCCTGAGGATCCGCACAGCACAGCACAGCACAGGCCAAAGCGCATGTAATTTAGCTCAGAGTGTGTATTTTATTTAAGCGTTTATTAGCTGATAAACCGAAATAGATAAATCGTAAGGGAAACGCAACTCCTTTGCCAAACTCTGGGGTTTGTATGTGGTACCTTTAGCCCTGTTGAAGGTTTTATTGCCAGCCAAAGGCTACATTTTTAACATGCTCAGCAAAGATAGATAATGGGCAAATACTTTTACACACTCGACGTAAGAAAGTTGTTTCGTTGTTAACGCCCTAAAACTTTGGTCCAGGGTCCACTTCCTGTGCTGTCCGTTGTTGTGTGATATCATAATTATACCATATAAAGATGCTATCTGTTTTCCACACAAAAATTATGACATTTTTCCCTCGAACGGAGAGAAGCACAATTTTCAGTCATTCTATCCAATTAACAGTCGTCCCAGGCGACTGGACAGCCCAAACTCTAATGAAAATCAGTCGCCAAGTCCAAGTGATGGCGAGAAACTGAAAGTGGAAAATGGAATGCGTGAGAAAACTGTGCGCTGCCACAAAACAATGAACAAAACATTTGCTGTTCATTCGCCAAATGGTTGTTGTTTGGCTTGAAAATTGTTTATGCCGGTCCCGTTGTTGTATAAGTTTTCAGGGGAAAAGTAAAGATACACAGGTCCGGGGACAGACCCGTGTTTGCGCATAAATTTCAAGTGTCATTTACCTGTCCACACACATTTGTCTTTTGTCTTTCTTTATCCACTGTTTCTGTTTCTGTGTCTGTTATTTTTTGGCACCTGTTCGAGATGACCAGGCCAATTTCTGGCTGCCCCTTCGTGCTCAAAATCTTCAAGTTAATTATTTGTATTTGTTTTGGGACTCAAGCTCAAGTCCCACAAATCGCCTCAGCCTTAATTGTATTTTTGTTTCATTTATTTAACATGATTTTAATGGTTTTTAATGTACGATTTCTGTTTTTTTTCTTTCCATTTCTTTGCAGCAAAAATGAAAATATTTTTGCCACTAGTCACGTGGATAGTGCTACTACTCTCGAGTGCAGTAAGTATTAAACATTAAACTAAAATAAGTAGCTATAAGAATGCGATTAGATCATCCAAGCAGTTAGCGTATGGTTCATAATGAATTTATGGGTTCTCAAGAAGAAGCCTTTCGAAAAGGCTCGAAACAAAAGAGAAGCTCACGCCCCGAAGTGAAAGAAAGATATTGGTTAAATTTACGATCTGGCACCTCATTATGAAACAAATTCTTATACAAATATCTCAAAATGGGGAAATGGAAACCCCAAACAGAACGAAGAGAGAGAGAGAGAGAAGAATGAAAGGGTAGAGCATAATATAACGATGGGTAGATGGCAGAGACCTTTGATGACCTAACGGTACCTGGTCGGTCGCCGGTCTCCTATCATGCAAATGAGCCATAAAAAGAAATTACTGCCAAATGACTCGACTCCGACTCCGACTCCACGGCCAGCCCATAGGTAAAACATATTTATTAAAACTAACATCTGACTGTGAAATCAGAGAGGAAAATCAACTCGTAGTAAGATGCTCTAAGATGCAAAGCAAATTTGGCAGCCAGACACAAGAATTCCGGGGCAAACCAAACAACAACAACAACAACAACAAAAGCAAACCCAACGACTACAGGTAGAGAGAGAGAGAGAGAGGCACGAAGAGAGTGTGGCAGTAATGATAGGGCCAAGCGGAAGAGCAAAATCACCGACTGGGCCGCCGCCACTACGGTCAACGACTGGACGGACGCAGCCAAAGCTGAGGCCGGGACTCCAATCGATAGAAGAAAGCCAAGAAAACGTAATGAATAAAAATAGCCGCATTAGCTGTAAAAAAAAAACGCTTTGATAGTCATCGATTTATGCACTCCGAGTGCCGGGAACACGGGTCTGGGGAGGTTCGGTGCCTTGAGAAATTGGCCAAAAGAATGCTCTCTACTAAGCCGAAAGGTAAGCCGAGCGAGCCGGCGAGTTCATTGACTTTATACTCGGTTTTTGTGGTTTGTTCTGCGACACGTCTGTCAATGGAGATGGAGGGGCCCTCGCTTGTTGTTTGGTTTCATAGATTTGCTTTCTTTTGTGCGTTGGGGATATGATTTATGGTCTACTATAATCTCGCAGCCAACGGAGGCAGCTATAATTTATTTGATTAGATCTTTGTGCGTTGGAGCTAGAGATGGGTATAATGATAATTAGTTGCGAATTTTGTGGTTTGTGGGCTTACCTGTTGCCAAAAAACGACACCAGAGAGAGACACAGGCGACACAGTGCGAAACAAGAGTTAATGCCCATTGACAGTTATAACGGATGCACTTGAGCGTTGACGTGCAACGTCGTCATCTGTCTGCCGTTTTCATTGTGGCTGTTAACAAGCATCCGAGCGAGCGAGCCATCCATCCAGCCAGCCAGCCCATCCAAGCGCTTGGCTACGAAAAATTGCTCATTGTAGTCGTTCCCGGGGCCTGGCACACACGGCGCGCCGTTCAATGTCATGGGAGCCGTTCCAGCAGAAGCAGCAGCAGCAGCAGTCGCATCATCATCATCTACATCAGCATCCCCACATCGGTTTCGCACATCTTTACTCGCACGCCTTTAATTGTTGCATCGCTGGGGCTGCTGCTGTTCCCTCAGCTGAGTGCATGTGCTGCTTATTGTGACGCCGCCGACGCCTGTCAATTGATAAAAGTAACAGCCGCAGCCGCATAGTGGCAGAGATACACAGGTAGCGGTAGCAGGCAGAGGCGGAGGCAAAAGTGCAGGAGGCACAGGCGGTGGAGGCAGCGCAGCAACCGACGACAGCGACTGGCGGCTGAATCTATTGTTTAGCAAGGCCGTTAGCGTTGCATGGCGTGAAGCGAGCAATTGAAAACTTAAAGCAACATAGAACCTCCACGAGCAGTAGATGATGATGATGATGATGATGCGGGTTGCGGTGCTGCTGCCTGGTGGCTGGCGGTGGTGGCCCGATACGAATCTGCCCAAAACAATTCTCAGACAAACTTGAACTTGACAGCCGTCTGCCTTGCGTTCACACCTTCCTGCAGGGTCGTAGAGCACTTCAAGTGGCTTTTCATAGACTCCATTGTGCGGCTCATTAAGCAGCCACAACAAACGAAACGAAAATTGGTCGTAAATGAGGAAATTAAGAAAATGGCAGAGGTTTTTTGCGCGCGAGGCTAACAATTGAAGGCAATCGATACTCGATGGGTTAATTCATACCAGTGTTGGTAAAGTTCGTATTCCACTGCACTTCAATATCGGTAGTAGTATGAAGCGATCAAAGCTTAGTCATATGGTGCGAATTGTAATTTCAGAGTATGTTTTTGTCTCTGCTGCTGCGCTGCCACTAATTCGATAACAGTTCTATGCTAGAGCATATATACCTCTCACTCTCACTACATTGCCTTACCCAAACAATTTTTATTGCTGATCGCACAGTCTTGTCTTCAATTGAAGTGTAGTGGAATAGTGTCACGAGGCAATCAAACTGAAAATGCAAATTAATTGTGAAAGAAAATTTAAAAATACACACTTATACATTACAACAAATTAAAAACTGTTAAGCGAGTATTATTTGTTTTAATCTGATAATTGCATAAGCTAATATTAGTGTTGGTCGATGTAGATGCAAATCAATAATGGAATAATTATAGAGTTGGCAGTTCTAGTTCAATTTGCTGAGTGAATTACTTCATAAATTTGTTTTTGAGTCGTGAGCTAAATGAATATATTTGTTGACTTGTGGAGTCGTTAAAAATAAACAACTTTGAAGTGTTTTTAAGCGATGGAACAGCTTGTTTACATATTGCGAACAATGTTTAGTAGTTCATTTCCATGAACCGTTCAATTGAACTTGTTCTGAACGGAACCGCACAACACAGCTGAAAAAGCACTTTGGATTTATTGGAATGCTAGCCGCCATTTAATGACTATATTCGACAAATAATAGCCACGACGTAGGAAGTCAAATTAAACCAGATACGAAAATAGAAGTGTCCATATGTACCATACATACAGCAGCAGCAATGCGACAAATGTGTATGTACGAGTGTGTGTGAATATACATAGAAGAAACTAGTTTTAATTCATTTTGCTGGAGCTGGAGCAAAAAAAGGTCTTAAGTGACAAACGTGTTTCCCAGAGCCTATATCTAATGTTTGTAACACTCGAGCGGGCAGAAACAGACAAACGCCGAGAGTTTTGGCTAAGAAAATATGGCAAACGGCAAACAACTTTTGTTTTGTTAAAAGTAAAATCAGCCAAGTGTAACAATTAAGTGGCGGCAAAACAACGCCAGCAACAGGCAGTAGCAGAGCGGCACTAGTAGTGCCATGCTCCCATACCCGCTATGTGAATGTCTGTCTGTATGGTCTGTATGGAATGGCTATAGCCTGGTACGATCGCATCGTGCCCATATGGACCACATCGTGGTTGAGAAATCTACTAAAGCGCTGTCCCTCTCGCGCTCTCTGGCTGTGTCTCTGCGTGGAAGAAGAAGCTCTCGTTGGTGGGGTGCTGCCGGTGCTACGCCTGCTACGTTTTCTGTATCTAATTTGAATTTAAATTAGTTTAAACCTGATTGTGCCCCTGCCGCCGCCACCTGTACGTCCCCCCCTCAGTTGTAGAGGTTGCAGCGAAGGTTGCCATTAGAGGGAATTGGGGTTAAGCTGCAGGCTTCCTGTGACTTTTGTGCGTGTAATTAAAACTAATACTACAATTCTTTTGTTTTGCCCAGGTACATTCACAATATTCACAACAACCGCAACGTATCCAGACAAATTTGAGAAAGAACAGTCGATTTCGTGGCGAAGTATTCTTCCTGAATCTCGAGGATGGTTACTTTGGATGCCAGGTCAACGAGTCGACAGACTATTTGCAATTATACGAACTATCGAAACTATGCGACGGCAATCAAGACTGCTATCTTGGTTCCGATGAGCAAAACAAAGAGCTCAAATGCACAAGTGAGTAAACTACGAATAGATATGTTACCATAGATAATCTAACATTATGTTTCAATCTCTCTCTCTCTCTCTCTCTTGTTTAGATGACTGTGATAAGGACGGCACAGTGTGCACCCATGGCGCGTGTTTGAATGGCGTCTGCCATTGCAACGATGGCTATGGCGGCTGCAATTGCGTTGACCTAGGTGAGTGGCTTCTGGCGTCTGGGTGGGGGGCTTCTTCTCCTTTTACATAACCGTTACCAAATCTCTTTTTCTTTCAGATGAGAACGAATGCAAACAGCATCCATGCGATGTGTTTGCCCATTGCACAAACACATTGGGCAGCTATACGTGTACCTGCTTTCCGGGCTATCGTGGCAATGGTGTTCATTGTGAAGGTAAGTGCCAGTCCACAGCTTCGCAGTTTCTTTCTTCTTTGTATTTGTTGGCATAATGATGGTCCAGCCAACAAATGATTGTTGTTGCCGTTTTTGTACTTCCGTCAACTTCGTCGTCGTCGTCTCGTTTTCTTGGCCCAGACTTCAGGCCAGGCAGCACTTTGGGCTAACGGTTTGTAGCAAGTCTCAAGTGCCAGCCTCCAAAGCCAAAAGAAAATGTAACAAAAGACGCGCCAAACAATAATATGAAAGCTTTTCTCAGTCGCCACGAACTGTGGGCTCGCTGAGAATAAAGTATACTTATCTGCGAGGTAATAATAATGACCGTGTAGCGATTACACTTGAGTGCCGCCCGTCTCCCCGCTAGTCATTGTTGCAGCAGCAGCAGCAGCAAACCCAGGGTTACACGATCTCAACGATTGCACATGCACTCGCAAATAGTACAGATTAAGCTCTGGAAAAATCAGACCTACGAAATATCTTCATCAGTTTCCGTTGATCTGTATCCTGTGTAGTCATTTCATTTGCTCGTTATGCGCACAGCAGGATCCCGAAAACAAAAAACCTTCGAAAAGCCCACCTGTTCTCTTTAAACAAGAACCGGCTGCCATAATTGGACCTGGCTCTAATGTTACCTAATAAAAAGCCATCAAGAAAAAGCAGCCAGAAAGAAGAGCAATAATAACTAGAAAAGTGTAAGCAACGTGGAGAGGTTCTTTCTTCTCTGCTGAGACGTTTCCTATAGATGATGATGCTGCTGCTGCTTCTTCGGATGATGATGATCGTTGTGCTTGAGAAGAGAATAAGGAGAGAGAACAAAAATCCAAAACAATAAAAAGCCACAGACATTTTTGTAGCAATGCTTTCGCGCCATGCAACATATGTATATGTTTGTATGTATGTAGAAGCTGTCTGTTAGAAGTGGAGGAATCAGTGTCATGTAATCTGACCCCAAACATGGACACGCCAGAACTTTCAACACTCTGGAGAGAGATACAGAGACAGAGAGAGAAAGATAGGTGGAGCAGCATGTGTGCACCAACACTCTGACATTACCCCACTAAGTATGAAGACGTTGTCAAGATTCTAGATTACATGTGACGACTGCTGGCTGCTGCTGCTCCTCTGTGTTCTGTGTCTCTTCAGTAAAAGCGGGCAGGCATGCATAAATTCTGAGCCAGCGACGTGTAACGCCAGCATCGCATTTCAGTCATTTCAGTCGGCATTATCTAATTCTTTTCTATAGAAACATTTTCGCATATTATGCATGATCCCATGATCATGAAGAAGATCATCATGATGATTGGGATGCACGTTGCATTGGGGACAGGGGCCTTGGCCTCAGTCTCTGACTCTGCTCTAGCTCTGGACTTATCCAGAACCTCGTCAAATTGTCTGTAATCATCTGAATTAGTTTTAAATATGCTGGGAAAGTTTTCAGCGCTCTGCACATGTGCGTGGAATAGTTGCACCTTCATCAGGGGCACACGCACACGGAATGCGTTCCCAGAGAGTCTGACAGGGAGGGGGGTGGGGGGGCAAGAGCGAGTGCTCTTAAACACACAATTAAATGTTGATGTAGTGCCAGTAACCACGTTTTATAATTATAGATTTGAGGTTTAATTTATTTAAGCGTATCAGATTGAGATCGAGATTGAGATTGAGCGTTTCCCCTTTGAATATTTTAGCAGTGGAGCAGTTCTCTTCTCTTGAGGTTCCCGTGAGGCCCCCGTTTCGATAAGAAACTCCCCCCAAGAGTTCATAAACTTTAACAATAGTTTGACAGCCAAACAGCAGCTCTTTTTCCCACTCGTCTGCCCATACAAATTGTAATTCATAATTTCGGTATGTGGGAAAACGGAATGCCAATTGTTGAGGAAGTCTAATTCCTCATTTAATGCCTTTAATTTCGCACTTGTAGCCTCGGTAGACAGTGATATAATGTAATTATTATTTAAAGTCATTTAGATCTTGAGTTTTCTCTCAGATATTAATTTAAAATGTGTGTCACCAAACCACATTTTATTCCTGTATTCCTGCGAATGTGTACCAATTTCTGTACCCCCAGCTACCATCCCTGTATGTGTAAAAGAGAGTAATATTCCCCATTCAATCCACAAATGTGTAGCCGCATGCGGCTCTAAAGTGTAACTGAATGTGTCCCCCAATGTTATGTAAATCCAGTTTTGCATCAAGTTCACCCAATAAACTTTGCAACAAATCACATTGCCGTCGTCGTGGTCTTGGCCTGACAAACCTACTCTACGCTCTTTGGCTTAGAGACACATTTTGCGTCGGATGAAGGCACCAGGCACCAGCCTCTAGCATGAGTACCTGTTTTCCTGTTTAGTATTTGGTTGGTTATTTTTTTTTTTCTTTTCATGCCTCTAACGGTAGTTGGTGGCAACACCTGTTTTTTTTTAGACTCGATGGCGCATTATTTCATGTTCATAACTCAAATGCGTTCGATCCAGCAATGGCGATGCCGCTGGCGATGGCATGGCGCTGGGGCTTCGTTAACGCATCGCAAAAGTCCAGTTATGCAATGACTGTTAAAAAATGATATATCCACACGCACACAGTCGTAAAGTCGAGCCACAGATAGAGTCCTATATCTGGCCTATCGATCCTTCTAATGCATTTGTCTTGCAGACACAGCAGACACAGCCGCGCGCAGCACTCTGCGTGCAATAAATGGAAAGAGCCTCTCGAGTAGAGTGCTAAAATTTATATCCAAAGACAACAAGGAAAAAACACACTCAATAAGAGTGGAGGAGAATACCCTGAGAGCTGAGAGTTTAGTACGATTTTAGCTGTATGTTTGAGTTGCAGAGAAGATATATTTTGGACAACGATTTTACGCCTTTATTGCAGCAGTAATAAATGTTAAAGAAACGGTTTTCGATGTCCATATCCATATCTTCCATAGCAACGTTACGTTAAGAAACTATTCCTTGCGAAAGGGTATCCAAAACTTCGAAGTTCAAACCCTCAAAAGCTGCGGCCTTTTGCTATTGGATTTGTCCGCTCGAGCCGAACGATCGTACGCGCTGGCTGGCCGCCACGTTCACTGGCAGGCAGGCAGGCCGGCAGGCGGCTGCTCCCTTTCGTTTCGCTAACTGGGGCAGATCATTAAAACGGATAAAATAGATTGTGCCCACGTAGCAACGCCGTCACAGTCGCGATCGCAGCACCAGTACCGGCACCAGCTTCAGGTCTGTGGCGGTAGCATTGTCGGCGCTTAATGCCGCCGCCTGTCCTCAAAAGCCGCAAACGGCACTGCCTCCAATGTGAGACTTGGACTCCCTCCAACCTGCAATGCGCGGGACTCCCGCCAACTTCAACTCCAGGGCGGACTTCAATCCGTCGTCGTCTTTGGGGCTGGGCAACGCAGCAGCTTGAGATCAACGTCAGATGATAAGCTCTAGAGCTCTACGAGTACGAGTACTATATCTTATGTTTTTTTTTGGTCCAGAACATACTCGTCGTCGATTGTCGGTGGCTTCTTATTATTTTTATTTTTATTCTTATTTTTTTGTAGGTACTTTACACTTTTTGCATATCAAAATGGCAGCAATTAATTCTCGTGTCGAAGCCGGCGCGCTGATAAGGCATGAAAATGGCTTTAAGCGTCGGCATTGACACGACTAATTATACGAGCGTGTATTTGCCACATTTACGCACAAATGAGGGGCGTCTCCTCTACTAAACAGAAAAAGCCACCCATGGATATGGCTCTGCGTTTGCGTCTCTCTGTAGCCCCAGATCCGGCTGACATCACTTTGCCATTCGACCTTGATCTTAGAGCCACATACATACTTAGTACATACATATGAATGTGTATGGAAAAACTTGACGCATAATTGCGCAACAAATTGTTAACTAATTTTGGTTTTCTTTATTATGATTTCTTCTCTGCTTTGCTCGAGTTCAAGTTCAGAGTATATTTTTATTTTTGTATTCGTATTCGTATTACGATTTATTCGAGCTGCTAATCATTTGCCTGGCAGTGGAGCATGAAAGTCATATCCGCTCGTAAATTTTATCTCTCTTCTACTATATAGCTATAGTCAGTCGCATGTGGTGTTCGGATGCACTAAAAAAATAATGGCACGAATGTCATAACTCAAATTGCACTAGATGCTAATTAAGTCCACAAATACAAAATTTATTAGATAGACGCCGCACAGACTAGACCATGGTTTATCTAATGTGCATAGTAGATCAGTTGTTGCATTTCAAGTTTAGCTGTAGAATTGTAAATTTGTGCAATAGTCTGATTGGTAATTAGTTTTAATTAGAGCAGCGCTATGGAGGAAGGTAAAAAAAAAGTGTAAAGGTTGGAGACATCAATGGAAGGAAGTAGAGCTCTAGCCCTATTGATACCCCAATTAAAATAGTAGTTAAATATATCTTTTATATGATATATTGTTCCAATTTGTATTTAATTTAATTGAGATTTCAGACTTTAATTGTACCAACCGATAGCTTGAATTATGGACTATTTATCAATACAAAAACTAAGTTTTCCTTTCATGTTTTATTTGCTGCACAAACACCGAGGCTAAATGAGACGTTTCGAGTCGGAATTTTGTATGATAAAATTCCAAAAAGATATCATTATTTAAATGCGAATGTGCTGCTAATGATTAATAAATTTTATATACATATAATCCATAGAAACCCAAGTCCTTCCGTTTGCCAAAATCTTTAATTAAGTATTCAACTACGTAGCAAATTATGTATATTTTTCTTGGCAACAGGAAATGTACCACCAGACTTAACATATCCAACCTTAACCAATTCTCTGCGAGTATATAGAAAGTATAGATAGAAAATGATATAATACTTAAAAAATAATCATCCAAGCATTCCCCTTGTCGTGTCTGTGTTTTTATTTAATGACCAGATCACCGCATTTTAAAATGCCACTTGTAAGAAATCTTGTTCTGACGATTATGGCTAGCATTTATAGAGACGGACAGGAAATCTAAGAAGAAGCATAGCTCGGGAAATTATGTCAGCATCATTTCAGGCAATCATTAGGTCTAATCACATTGAGTCACGCATATATTTGATTGCTTTTAAAGCGGTCAAATGTGGCCAGAACCCACGCCTACTGCCTACTGCCCAAAAACCTATGTATATAACTAGCAAATTTGTGAACATTATTCTCAGCGTTGTATAATCAGAGATGAGGTTAAAATTAAATTTACACTCAGAGTCTGAGACCAACAGGCTGTAAGAGAATCAGAGCTGGCAGTAGAGACGCAACGGGGCATGCTACTAAGTTCATTAGACAGCCTTTGGTCAATGGCCTAACTCTGGGCTCTGTCTCTGTCTCGGATCCCGTCTCGTTGTCTCTCTTTGAGTCTGGCATCGAGATGAGGAACGGCATGGCATGGCATGGGGACCTGCTGTTGCTGTCGTCTTGCAGTCGCATTGCATAAAGTAATTAAACTGACATTGAAACTTAGAAGAACATAGAATGCTTCCTGCTTCTGGAAAAACTTCTCGACTCCTGGACAACATTGGGATGGTAGCTGGTAGGTAGATGGCAGATGGCAGTACGGTCTAGTCGACGAGGATGATGACATTGAGTAATCAGAGTTTGCAATTGCCACAAACATGGAATGCTGTCATATCAGTTGGTTGTTAAGAGCAAATACCAGTTTCGGTCGTAGCCCGCCATAAGGAGGGCGGGAGGGAAATGATGATCCTCTTAATTTATAAGCTAAAAACTAGTAATTATAACTGAACGACCAACTCGTTCTTGTTGTTGTTGTAATTATAAGGCACCCCAAACCCTGTGTACCCATTCCCTGCTATCTATGTTCAGAGCTCGCTCGTCCTTGTCTTTGCCTTTTGCCAACTTTTGTACTTATGTCATATTAGCTATAAATGTACAACTTTTGCTTAATCGCAGGGCCTCTGATGATTAATGGGCCCAGATTGTGGTCCAGCAGAGAACGGCTGGCTGCCGTCTCGTAGTCGGTCTGGTTCAATCCAGCTGTATTGCCGCTTCATTGCCTCCGTGTTCTGCCTCTCTCTCTCTCGCTCTATCTCTGGCAATATTCAATATTCGATTCGATGCGATGCGCTTCGCGCTATTGGAGCAGAAAGCTCTGATCCACAGCTCATTCGCCTTCTTCTCCACCTCCTCCGCCCGTAGAGTCTTTCGCCAGAGAAGCAGTGCGCAGCCGACATGAAAGCTTAGATTGGATTCAGGCTTATGCAATTTGAGAATTCTGGTGAATGTAGAAATCGATTCTTATTAAGAAATGTCATAGATTAAGATTGTAATCAAGCGATTTGTTCTTTCTACGAAGGGGTCGGTATGCCTTAATTTCTATGATTTCCCTTCCAATGTGGATAAGATTCTTGGTCTAAATATCAGAGGCTATTAAAGATAGAGCTGCCAGGTATTGTGTGGCGGACTCCTACAATGATACTCTGTGCCACGGATTCAGGCTTGTGCAAAATTCTGAATAAAAATGCTGGAATTCTGTATGTATGTACATAGATATATTCCTTCTGTGAAGATCAGTTCTCTAGTCATTTGTATGATATAGTTAGCTCCAAATTCCAACTGAATACTCTATACCCAATGTCCCATTAACATTGACCACATACTCGTTATTCCTATGCATATTCGCATCCAATTGATATGAAAATGTATGCAACTGGTGCATCCTGTGCTTTGACATTGTCGTCGTCGTCGTCGCGCGAATGACACTGAAATGTCATGCGTAGCATGCAAATCTCGATGGCATCCATTGCCACGCTGCTGGCTGCTGCATGTCCGATTCCCGGCGACTGTGAATGCGAGCAAAGTGCGCATTGAAGCGGCAAAATGCGTAGAGCGGCGAACTGAAGTGAGAGCCAGAACACGTCTCTTGAATTGTGCCGCCCCTGCGTGTGGGGTGGGGGGCATGGCATGCAATAAATAAGTTGGAAGGCGAAAGATAATGTACTGCGTTTGGCCTTTAATTACTTGTCATTTATTGTGTAGCATCTTCGATTAATCACGCGGTCCCTGCCTCGTTTGTTCCTTTTACTTGCAGACATTGACGAATGCCAAGATCCCGCGATAGCAGCGCGATGCGTGGAGAATGCCGAGTGCTGTAATCTGCCGGCGCACTTCCTGTGCAAGTGCCACGATGGCTATGAGGGCGATGGTGAAGTGCTCTGCACGGATGTGGACGAGTGCCGCAATCCGCAGGCCTGCCCCCCAAATGCCCAGTGCATCAATACGCCTGGGAATTACACCTGTGCCTGTCCCGAGGGCTTTGTGGGCAACGATCCCTACAAGGACTGTCAGGACGTGGACGAGTGCACATATCCGAATGTCTGCGGACCCGGTGCCATATGTACGAATCTCGCGGGCAGTTATCGCTGCGACTGCCCGTCGGGATACGACGGCGATGGACGCGCCGACCAAGGATGCGTCGACCAGGACGAGTGTGCTCGATCTCCCTGCGGCCGCAATGCCAATTGTTTGAATAATGATGGCAGCTTCCGCTGCCTGTGCCCCGATGGCTACAGCGGGGATCCCATGAATGGCTGCGAGGGTGAGTCTAATAAATATAGTTTAGAAATTGAATCATCATTTGACATTTACCATTTTGGTTGTTTTTTTGCACTTTTGTTTGTTTTGAATTGGCGGCACCTACCAACTACGAAACCAACAACCACACACACAAACACATCACACACAAAACATACCAACATTAATGCACCGCAAAATGCTACATTAATACCAAAAATACCAAAATATAATACCAGATGTCGATGAATGCGCCACTAACAATCCATGCGGTTCGGGTGCTGAATGCGTGAACATGGGCGGTAGCTATCAATGTCGTTGTCCCCTCGGCTTTGTCCTCGAGCACGATCAGAACGCAGAGCCACCTGTTGACATCCTGCCACTGGGCTATGGCCAAGGGGACGCCGATAGCCAGACGGCGTTGGTTGCTGTCACATCGGGCGCGGGCTTGGCCTGTTTGGACATCGATGAGTGCAATCAGCCGGATGGTGTGGCCAAGTGTGGCACCAACGCCAAATGCATTAACTTTCCGGGCTCGTATCGATGTCTGTGCCCGAGTGGATTCCAAGGACAGGGCTATTTGCATTGCGAGAGTTAGTATTTATTGCCTGCTTTAGATTTGCTTCGTCCTCAGGCTTTATTTTCAGTGTTGTAAAAGTATATACTTTGTGCAGTATATCGCTTGGATAATACTGAAATATCGGTATTTTAGTACTAAATAAATACTGAAAGTGAAGCCTGGACATTTTTGCAGCCCCACGAGATTTGCAAGATTATTGAACTTGCAGACCTGGTGGATTGCGCTTCCTCCCCAAATTCCCAATCCCCACCAAACCCGCTATTTGCCTATAAAGCTGTTTTTTTTATATTAGCAAGCTTAAAGCCTAGCTTTTGTGCTTTTCTAGCAGTTGCATGCTTATCAGACAGCTTCCTCCTTGAACCCCACTAGTCCGCCAACCTTTATCCCTTCTATATCTACATCCCGTTACTTCTCCCGCTCCCCCACTTCACGCTATATGCTCCCTCGCCTATCTATCATCCAATTTTGTATTGTTTTTGAATACTAATTTAATTAATTTATAAATATATTTAACCCAATCCCCCCCCAACCACCACCACCACAACCCGCGAATGAACCAACCACGCGTTTGCCCCCCAAACACCCTGCCCCTCGATCGATCCTGCAGACATCAACGAGTGTCAGGACAATCCGTGCGGCGAGAATGCCATCTGCACGGACACCATCGGAAGCTTCGTGTGCAACTGCAAGCCGGACTACACCGGCGATCCGTTCCGCGGCTGCGTGGACATTGACGAGTGTGCGGCCCTGGACAAACCCTGCGGACAGCATGCTCAGTGCGAGAATACTGTGCCCGGATACAACTGCAAGTGTCCGCAGGGCTACGACGGCAAGCCAGATCCCAAGGTGGCCTGCGAGCAGGTGGATGTGAACATCCTGTGCCGCAGCAACTTCGATTGCACCAACAACGCGGAGTGCATTGAGAACCAGTGCTTCTGCTTGGACGGCTTCGAGCCCATTGGCGCCAGTTGTGTGGACATCGACGAGTGTCGCACCCATGCAGAGGCCTGCGGACAGCATGCCCAGTGCCTGAACACACCCGGCTCGTATCGGTGCGACTGTGAGGCCGGCTATGTGGGCAGTCCCCCGCGAATGGCCTGCAAGCAGCCGTGCGAAGATGTACGCTGTGGGCCGCATGCCTACTGCAAACCGGACCAGAACGAGGCCTACTGCGTCTGCGAGGAGGGATGGACGTACAATCCCAGTGATGTGGCCGCCGGTTGTGTGGACATTGACGAGTGCGATGTGCTGCACGGACCCTTTGGCAGCTGTGGCCAGAATGCCACCTGCTCCAACAGCGCCGGAGGCTACTCGTGCGCCTGTCCGCCTGGATACTCGGGAGATCCGCACAGCAAGTGCGTGGATGTGGACGAGTGCCGGACGGGCAGCAAATGCGGATCGGGTGCCGAGTGCGTGAATATGCCCGGCGGTGGCTACACCTGTCGCTGCCCCGAGCACACCATTGCCGATCCCGATCCCAGTGTACGCTGCGTGCCCATCGTGAGCTGCACCACCAGCGAGAATTGCCCCGGCAATGCCATCTGTGATGAGACGAAGCGTTGCCTGTGCCCGGAACCGAATATTGGCAACGATTGCCGGCATCCGTGTGAAACGCAGGACTGCGGCGCCCATGCCCAGTGCATGCTGGCCAATGGGCAGGCGCAGTGCCTCTGCGCACCTGGATATACCGGAAATGCTGCGCTGCCCGGCGGCTGCAACGACATCGACGAGTGTCGGGCCAATCCCTGTGCGGAGAAGGCCATTTGCACGAACACAGCGGGCGGCTATCTGTGCCAGTGCCCGGGCGGATCATCGGGCGACGCTTACCGCGGGGGCTGTGAAACGTCCAAGAATGAGGGCTGCTCCGACGCTAATCCCTGTGCGGCTGGCGAGAGCTGTGTGCAGGATACGTACACGGGCAACAGTGTCTGCATTTGCCGGCAGGGCTACGAACGTAATGCGGAGAACGGCCAGTGCCAGGACCTAGACGAGTGCTCCGCGCTGCGCGGCAAGCCAGCCTGTGGATTGAATGCGCTGTGCAAGAATCTGCCCGGCAGCTACGAGTGCCGCTGCCCGCAGGGCCACACCGGCAACCCCTTCCTCATGTGCGAGATCTGCAGCACCGCCGAGTGCCAGTGCCAGGCGCCGTACAAGCTGCTGGGCAACAGCTGCGTTCTCGCGGGCTGCTCCAGTGGCGGCCAGGCCTGCGCCAGTGGCGCGGAATGCATCTCGATTGCCGGCGGCGTGAGCTACTGTGCCTGCCCCAAGGGCTACCAGACGCAGCCGGACGGCACCTGTGAGGATGTCAACGAGTGCGAGGAGCGCTCAGGCAGTCAGCTCTGTGCCTTTGGGGCGCAGTGCGTGAACCAAGCCGGAGGCTACACCTGCCACTGTCCCGAGGGCTACCTGGGCGATGCCTACAACGGACTCTGTGCTCCGGCCCAGCGGAAGTGTGCGGCGGACAAGGAGTGCGCCAGCAACGAGAAGTGCATCCAGCCGGGCGAGTGCGTCTGCCCGCCGCCGTACTTCCTCGATCCTCAGGACAACAACAAGTGCAAGAGCCCCTGCGAGCGATTCCCCTGCGGCATCAATGCCAAGTGCACGCCCTCGGATCCCCCGCAATGCATGTGCGAGGCGGGCTTCAAGGGCGATCCACTGCTCGGCTGCACGGACGAGGACGAGTGCGCCCATCTGCCATGCGCCTATGGCGCCTACTGTGTGAACAAGAAGGGTGGCTACCAGTGCGTGTGCCCCAAGGGATTCACCGGAGACCCCTACAAGAGCGGCTGCATCTTCGAGAATGGAACGCCGAAGAGCAAGTGCCTCAGCAACGAGGATTGCGCGAGTAATTTGGCCTGCCTCGACGGCAGCTGTCTGAGTCCCTGCGCCAGTCTGCTGTGCGGATCGAATGCCTACTGCGAGACGGAACAGCATGCGGGATGGTGTCGCTGTCGCGTTGGCTTCGTCAAGAATGCCGACGGCGAGTGCGTCTCCCAGTGCCAGGATGTGATCTGCGGCGAGGGTGCGCTGTGCATACCCACCAGCGATGGACCCACCTGCAAGTGTCCGCAGGGACAGCTGGGCAATCCCTTCCCCGGCGGCAGCTGCAGCACGGATCAGTGCACGGCCTCGCGGCCCTGCGACGAGCGTCAGATCTGCATCAATGGCCGCTGCAAGGAGCGTTGCGACGGCGTCGTCTGCGGCATTGGCGCCACCTGCGACAAGAACAACGGAAAGTGCGTCTGTGAGCCGAACTTTGTCGGCAATCCGGATCTGCTGTGCATGCCGCCCATCGAGATGGCCAAGTGCTCGCCCGGATGTGGCGACAATGCCCACTGCGAGTATGGATTGGGACAGAGCCGATGCGCCTGCAATCCTGGCACCTATGGCAATCCCTACGAGGGCTGTGGCGCCCAGAGCAAGAATGTCTGCCAACCGAATAGCTGCGGGCCCAACGCCGAATGTCGCGCTGTGGGCAACCACATTACGTGCCTCTGTCCGCAGGGCTTCAGCGGCAATCCGCATGTGGGCTGCCAGGATGTGGACGAATGCACCAACAAACCGTGCGGCCTTAATGCCGCCTGCCTCAACACAGCCGGTGGCTTCGAGTGCTTGTGTCTGTCCGGCCATGCCGGCAATCCCTACAGCAGCTGCCAGCCCATCGAGAGCCGGTTCTGCCAGGATGCCAACAAGTGTCAGTGCAACGAGCGAACGGAGTGCCCCGATGGCTACAGCTGCCAGAAGGGACAGTGCAAGAATCTCTGCTCCAAGGCGGCCTGTGGACCGCGTGCCATCTGCGATGCCGGGAAGTGTCTCTGCCCCTTGGGCTACATCGGCGATCCGCACGACCTGAGCGAGGGCTGCAGCGTGCGCGGCCAGTGTGGCAACGATGCCGACTGCCGTCACACGGAGATCTGCTTCCAGCTGGGCCGGGGTCTGCGCAAGTGCGTGGATGCCTGCTCGAAGATCCAGTGTGGACCCAATGCCCTCTGTGTGGCCGACGATCATCGCTCGTCGTGCATCTGCTCCGATGGTTTCTTTGGCAATCCGAGCAACCTGCAAGTGGGCTGCCAGCCGGAGCGAACGATACCCGAACAGGAGGACAAGTGCAAGACGGACAAGGACTGCGAGCGGGGCTTCGGCTGCCAGACATCGACAGCCCATGGCACACGGGAGTGCATCAATCTGTGCTCGAATGTCGTCTGTGGGCCCAACGAGCTGTGCAAGATCAATCCCGCGGGACATGCCAACTGCAATTGTGCCGAAAGCTTCGTGTGGAATCCGGTGGTGTCCTCGTGCGAGAAACCCTCGCTGCCCGACTGTACCAGCGATGCCAACTGTCCGGATGCCTCGGCCTGTCGCCCCGATGTCCTCGGCGTGCTCAAGTGCGTGGCCATCTGTGACGCCTTCACCTGTCCGGCCAATGCCATTTGTGTGGCCCGTCAGCACCAGGGACGCTGCGATTGCCTGAATGGTTTTGTGGGCAATCCCAACGATCGCAATGGCTGCCAGCCGGCGCAGAAGCATCAGTGCCGCAGCCATGCCGAGTGCCAGGAGTCGGAGGCCTGCATCAAGGATGAGGCCAGCCAAACGCTGAGCTGTCGCCCGGCCTGTGAATCGGTCAAGTGCGGCCCCCGTGCCGTCTGCATCACGAACAACCATCAGGCCCAGTGCCAGTGTCCGCCCGGTCCGTTTGCCGGCGATCCCTACGATCCGTTCAATGGCTGCCAGAGCGTGCCGTGCGTCTACAATCACGACTGTCCCACCACCCAAATGTGCAACCGCATGACCCACACCTGCTTCGATGTCTGCGACGAGGAGTCGTGCGGCGAGAATGCCATCTGTTTGGCCGAGGATCATCGCGCCGTGTGCCAGTGGCCGCCCGGCTTCCGTGGCGACCCCCTGCCAGAGGTGGCATGCACCAAACAGAGCGGCTGTGCCGCCGGCACCTGTCATCCGTCGGCCATTTGTGAGGTCACACCCGAGGGACCCAGCTGCAAGTGTCCGCCGCATTTTGTGGGCGAACCCAAGAGCGCGGGCTGCCGTCCGGACGGGCAGTGTCCCAACGGGGATGCCGACTGTCCGGCCAACACCATCTGCGCGGGCGGACGTTGCCAGAATCCGTGCGACAATGCCTGCGGATCGAATGCCGAGTGCAAGGTGGTGAACCGCAAGCCCGTCTGCAGCTGTCCGCTGCGCTTCCAACCGATCTCCGACACGGCCAAGGACGGATGCGCACGCAGCGCCTCCAAGTGTCTGACCGACGTGGACTGCGGCGGAGAGCTGTGCTTCAATGGCCAGTGTCGGATTGCGTGCCGCAACTCGCAGGACTGCTCCGATGGCGAGAGCTGCCTGAACAACGTCTGTGTGGTGGCCTGTCTGGACCACAGCCAGTGCGGCCAGGGTCTGGCCTGCGTGGAGGGTCACTGCACCATCGGCTGTCGCAGCAACAAGGAGTGCAAACAGGATCAGTCGTGCATCGAGAACAAGTGCCTGAATCCGTGCCAGTCCGCCAACAGCTGCGGCCCCAATGCCCTCTGCAGCATTGCCGAGCATCGGAGTCAGTGCAGCTGCCCGGAGGGCTTCGAGGGAAATCCCACGCCCGAACAGGGCTGCGTCCGTGTGCCCGCCCCCTGCCTGGCGAGCAATCAATGCCCCAACGGACACATGTGCATCGGCAACCAGTGCAATCTGCCCTGCACCAAGACCTCCGCGTGCGCGATTGGAGAGCGCTGCTACCAGCAGGTGTGCCGCAAGGTCTGCTACACCAGCAACAACTGTCTGGCCGGCGAGATCTGTAATGCGGATCGCACCTGCCAGCCGGGCTGCGACTCCGACGCGGATTGCCCGCCCACCGAGCTCTGCCTCACGGGCAAGTGCAAGTGCGCCACCGGATTCATTGGCACGCCCTTCGGCTGCTCGGACATCGATGAGTGCACGGAGCAGCCGTGCCATGCCAGTGCCCGGTGCGAGAATGTGCCCGGCTCCTATCGCTGTGTGTGTCCCGAGGGCACCGTCGGCGATGGCTACACCAAGCAGGGCTGCACCCAGGGTCGCCAATGCCACCAGCCCGACGATTGTGCCAACAACTTGGCCTGCATCCATGGCAAGTGCACGGATCCCTGTCTACAGACCGTGTGCGGTGCCAATGCCCATTGCCAGTCCGAGGGTCACGAAGCTCAGTGCAGCTGTCCCGCTGGATATCTGGGTGATCCGAACGACACAGGAGTCGGCTGCTTCAAGGTGGAGTGCATCGATCATGTGGACTGTGCCAGCGATCGTGCCTGCGATGCGGAAACGAATCGCTGCATCAAACCCTGCGACCTGACCGGCTGCGGCAAAGGAAACTGCGAGGTGTCCGACCACAAGGCCGTCTGTGCCTGCTACGAGGGATACCAGCTGATCAGCGGCGGTGTCTGCGAGGATGTCGACGAGTGTCTGTCCCAGCCCTGCCACAGCACGGCCTTCTGCAACAATCTG
This sequence comes from Drosophila subsilvestris, assembly GCA_035043285.1. Taxonomy (NCBI): domain Eukaryota; kingdom Metazoa; phylum Arthropoda; class Insecta; order Diptera; family Drosophilidae; genus Drosophila; species Drosophila subsilvestris. The sequence goes on from JAWNNB010000960.1 coordinate 3,317,244, forward strand.
CCGGGCAGCTACAACTGCCAGTGCCCCGAGGGACTCATCGGAGATCCCCTACAGGCCGGCTGCCGCGATCCCAGCGAATGCCTCAGCGATGTCGATTGTCCCGCCACCGCCAGCTGCCAGAACTCGCGATGCCGCAGTCCCTGCGAACGACAGAACGCGTGCGGCATCAATGCCAATTGTCAGGCGCAGAGCCACCAGGCCGTGTGCACCTGTGCCGCGAACTCACGCGGTGATCCGCTCGTCGAGTGCGTACACATCGAGTGCTCGGACAACGACGACTGTGGCGGCGACAAGGCCTGTCTGGATGCCAAGTGCATTGATCCCTGCTCCCTGCCCAATGCCTGCGGCGCTCAGGCGCTCTGTTCGGTCCAGAATCACATCGGAGTCTGCGCCTGCGAGTCGGGCAGCACCGGAGATGCCAAACAGGGCTGTGTGCCGCTGCAATACTGCCAGCAGGATGCACAGTGCGCCCAGGGAAGCATTTGCTCGCATGGCATCTGCAGTCCACTCTGCAGCACCAACAGGGACTGCATCACGGAGCAGCTTTGTTTGCAGGGCGTCTGCCAGGGCACCTGTAAATCGAACACGACCTGTCCCCAGTTCCAGTTTTGCTCGAACAACATCTGCACCAAGGAGCTGGAGTGCGGCGCCAACACGGATTGTGGCGAGGACGAGACCTGCCTGATGGATGCCTACGGACGTGCCCGCTGTGAGCCGGTGTGCCTGGGTCGTGCCGCCTGTGGCCGCAACGCCGAGTGTGTGGCTCGCTCCCATTCGCCGGATTGTATTTGCAAGGATGGCTTCTTCGGGGATGCCAAGTCGGGCTGCCGCAAGATCGAGTGCAGCAGCGACGAGGACTGTTCGAACGACAAGAGCTGCGACAATCACATGTGCAAGATCGCCTGCCTCATTGGACAGCCCTGCGGGGAGAATGCTCTGTGCACCACGGAGCACCATCAGCAGGTGTGCCACTGCCAGCCCGGCTTTAGTGGCGATCCACGCGTCCGTTGCGATGTCATTGACTTTTGTCGCGATGCTCCGTGCGGACCCGGTGCCCGTTGCCGAAACTCGCGCGGCTCCTATAAGTGTAGCTGTCCCCCCGGCCTCGTTGGTGACCCCTATAACGAGGGCTGTCGCAGCTCCGTGGAGTGCGAGACCAACGAGGACTGTCCCCCGCATGCTGCATGCACCACAACTAACGGTGTGGCCAAGTGCCACGATGTCTGCGCCCAACTGCTGTGTGGCCCCAATGCGGAATGTGTTCCGAAGGGCCACATCGCACACTGTGCATGCCGCATGGGCTATGACGGCCAACCCGCCGACCGGGTGGCCGGCTGTAAGCCATTGCCCGTTCCCTGTCAGGTCACCGGCGACTGTCCCACAAACACCTACTGCTCGGATAGCGTCTGCAAACGTAAGTACTCCCCACGCACCTTTGCCTGCCAAAAGCCCCACCACCACCACCGACTCCGACTGCCAAACTCCACCGCAAACAATTGCATTTGGTGTACCTGAACGAGTAATGTCTCTTTACCTATCTTCCTAGTACTTACTTACTCACTTACTTACCACAAAAAAAAAACAAAAAACTAGCACAGAAATCATTACCAGAGAGATGTTGTGACATTCAATTATTCTCTTTAAAAAACTATACAGAAATAGTTGTTAAAGTTTTCTATTTATAAGTAGCACCATGGACACCTTGCATGCATTTTATACAATAGAAGAAGCTCTTCGATAACTTCTCTGGCATTAAAAATGGATGTGCACGTGCTGATTCACAAAAAGATCATAAAGATAATGAATACAAAAATGTTTAAGTTTCATCAAAAACCCAACGATTTTCGATATTTCTAAACATATTTGAAACAGGGAGACCTTTTGAGTGCTTCATCCTAAAAAATATATAGGAATGTTCCTAAGCGAATGCCTCAAAACATTTACTTATTGAACTTATTGAAAATTAAACAAAAGCTAAACAAAGAGTGCAGAGTAGCTTAGAAGCTGCAGCTAATAGAAATCGAACGAAAAAAGCCTAGACAAAAATAAAAGAAATACAGTCGGTACAGGTGACTGTGAAATTAACGAAAAATATGTAGACGAAAATTACTTTATGCTGGGCAACTGCCTATGAACTCTAGACTTAACAGCTAATATCAGGACAGCGGGACACGGCAAGGAGTATAGGAAAAATCATGTTAAAGATTAATCTTTCATTTAAAATCCATAGCATTGATGCTATGTTAAAAATTCAATCAAAAAGGGAATGCTTTGAGAAAATGTGTTAGCATTCAACTCACAAAATCTTCAAGGATTTCCCCGATTTAATATTTAATTTCAATTTTTTGGAAATGCAGGAAAAATAGAGAAAATAGAATAGAGAATTACTTTAGGCTGTGCACTGCAAAAGCTATATCGGGCTGCATGACCGGACAAGGAGTATAGATAAAAATCATGGTAAAGATAAATCTTTCATTTAAAAACCATAGCATTGATGCTAATTTAAATATTAATCAAAAAGGGCATTCCCTTGAGCAAAAATGTTAGCGTTCAACTCAAAAAAGCTTCAAGTATTTCCCCGATTAAATATATAATTTAAATTAATTTGCCAACCCTCAATTGTGTCACAACATCTCAAGAAACTACTATAACTACTAGATACTTACTACAAACACCTTGGACTGGCTTCGATGCCCACGCATTAAATCAAACGCTAACTCTAACTCTTAGACTAGATGCAAAAAAAAAAAACTTAACTACACAGAAAAACGACAACACACGCCGAACACACGAACGTTGCAAGAGAGACGGGAATTGAACTTCCTATGGTATTCAAATCAATTAATTCTTGATCTGATTTCCCCTATAAATATAGCTGCCTGCGTGCTGGACACCGAGTGTGGGCCGTCGGAGGTTTGCCAGGGCGGCCAATGCTTCAATCCATGTGTCCAGCCCCAGGCCTGTGGCCAGAATGCCGAATGCGTGATGTTGAATCATCTGAAACAGTGCCACTGCCCGGAGGGCTTCACCGGAGACTCGTCGAAGGAATGTGTCCGTGTGCCAGTCGCCTGCGAAGTTGACTGCTCCTCTGGCTACACCTGCCGCGACTCCATGTGCCTGCCTGTGTGCCAAAACGATCTGGAGTGTGCCTCCAATGAGAAATGCCTGCGGGGAAATTGCATGTGTAGGTTTACCTTTCATCTCACTTGCTTTGCATACCTTAATTTGTGCTGAATTTTAGTGACCTGCCGCGTGGACAACGATTGCTTCTTGGGGCATGTGTGCCTGCACAACAAGTGCGTTTACGGCTGCCATGTGGATGATGACTGCAGTGCCTCCGAGTCCTGCCGCAACGATAAGTGGTGAATCCGTGTGTGGAGAGTCCCTGCGGCCCCAATGCCGCCTGCTCGGTGTCCAATCATCGGGCCACATGCAGCTGCTTGGAGCATGGTACCCAATCCCACGCCCCAGGTGGGCTGTGTGCGTGCCCCGCCGCTTGAGTGCCGCGAGAATCGCGACTGTGGCAACGGCCTGGCGTGCTTCGAGTCTGTGTGCCGCCCCTTGTGCGCCGATGATGCCGGCTGCATAACCAACGAGCGGTGCCAGCAGGGCGTCTGCAAGCCACTCTGTCGCCACGACAACGAGTGTGCCCACGGCGAACTGTGTCTGGGACTCAACTGCGTGTCCGGCTGCCGCTCCGACCAGGGCTGCCCGTCCGAACTCTCCTGCATTGCCCAGCAGTGCGTCGATCCGTGTGCGGACCCCACTGCCTGCGGCACGAACGCCCTCTGCCAGACGGTGGAGCATCGCAAGCAGTGCACTTGCCCGGAGGGACTTAGCGGCAAGGCCAACGTGGCCTGCAAGGTGCCGCGCATCGCCTGCGGACGCAACGAGGATTGCCAGAACAACCAGTTGTGCTACGCCGGCAGCTGTCAGGGCAAGTGCCGCAACGATCAGAATTGTCTCTCGGACGAGCGCTGCATGCGCGGAACCTGCCGCACCGTCTGCAACACGGACGAAGCCTGTGCCCAGGGCCAGATCTGCGAGAGTCGTGTCTGCCAAACCGGTTGCCGCAACGACCTGAGCTGTGCCACCGACGAGGCCTGTGTGAATAAGAAGTGCCAGAATCCCTGCCGCAGCCCCGGACAGTGTGGCCAGTGTGCCGACTGTCTAGTGGTCAATCATGGCGTTCAGTGCCAGTGTCCGGCCTCCTTCATTGGCGACGGTCTCACCGGCTGCCAACTGCCAGCGGAACGCTGCCATCCCGGCTGCGAATGCGACGAAAATGGAGCCTACTGCGCCACCAAGTGCACCCGCACGGAGGACTGTGCCTGCGGACAGCAGTGCGCGCGCGGCAAGTGCCGCAACAAGTGCGGACCCAAGCGACAGTGCACCGTGGGACAGCTGTGCGAGCGGGGCGCCTGCATTGCCGGCTGCAAGTCGAACAGTGACTGTGCCGCCGACCAGAGCTGTGTGCGCGGCAAGTGCACGGATCCCTGTGCCGACGACAAGGCCTGCGGACGGAATGCCCTGTGCACAGTGTCCGAGCATCGGATGCTGTGCTACTGCCCCGATGGCTACGAGGGAGAGCCCAGCAAGGAGTGCGTGCAGTTTGAGTGCCGCCAGGACGCGGACTGTGACAGCAACAAGCGATGCGATGGCGGCAAGTGCCGCAATCCTTGCCTGGAGTACGGGGCCTGCGGCACCAATGCCCAATGCCGTGTGGTTAATCGCCAGGCCCAATGTTCCTGCCCACCCGACTTCTTCGGCAATCCCGCCAGTGAGTGCCAGCCCCTGGACGGCGGCTGCTCCAACAGCCCGTGTGGCGTCAACTCCAAGTGTACCGAAGTGCCCGGCGGCTATGAGTGTGCCTGCATGGATGGCTGCATCGGGGATGCCAACAAGGGCTGCCTCTGCGAGGGACCTCTAGTGAATGCCTGCCACGATCATCCATGCGGCCTGAATGCTGCCTGCCATGTGGTGGACAACGACCAAGCGGAGTGCTACTGCCCGGAGGACTTCCCCAACGGTGATGCCTATGTGCAATGTAAACCACAACCTGAAACTCTTTCCCAAGACAAAAGCTAATCATCTGTGTATCCTTTGCCTTAGGTTATCTGACGCCACCGCAACAGGACTGCCGCACGCTCGGCTGCGATGTGGGTGACTGTGTGCGCCATGGCTATGACTATGTGTGCCAGCAGGGTAAGTGGCCCTCCATTCATTCTAGTTTCGTGTGTTTTATAGTCCTTAGAGTACAGAATAGTGCCTAATCATGTTAACCAGCGTTCCGTTGCCGTTTGTTTTTTTCTACCAACCAACAAAAAACTTAATAACTGGAGGTCTGTTAGTAACCAATTGAAATTGATTTTGTTGTTATAATTTTAATGGTTTTTATTAGCCATAGATGCGAGTTTTTCTAAACCACAAAACACACACAAAAACAAACCCCAAGCTAATTAGATAATTCCACTAATTCCACAAACACAGCCTCCTCCGGCTGCCTAGATAACTAAAGATATACTCGTAAATTTGACCAAAAGAATTCAGTGTAGTGTGTGTGTGTGTGTGTGCCAATATCTAATACGTAATTATTAGAGTATTTTTTGATATCTTAACAACCTATACACATGTGCGAAAAGCCAAAGGTATACGTATAATTCCAACCCCAGCACGCTCAAAAACCAAATCACACCACAACCACCTACACAACAAAAACAACAACAGCAAACCTATAGTACAAATCGCCACCAGACCAAAGTGATATAGTTATAGCTTTTTAAGTATCCTTTACTATACATAGAATACAAACCATACATCAATACAGCATATGGAAATTCGTGGATTGTTGCTGTCGCTATCGCGGTTACCCAATCTGTGCCTAAATTCATTTTTGAAACACACACAAAATACTACTACTATATGCAGCAGTTTATAAGTCTAGACTTTAAGTAAATTTAAAATCATACTAATCTGAAAACAAACAAACAAAAAAACAAAAAGAGTTAACTCTTTCCCCATACAAACAAAAAAAAAAAAAACAAAACAAAAAAAGCTTAAAGCTTGCGTTCGTTCTCATTTTTCATTCCGGCTTTCATAAAGCTGCTCAACTCTCATTGGAATTCGTTTAGTTACCACATACAAATTGGCTTTTAAATAACCATCTGTATTGGCAAAATCAGCTCTCTCTGCGGCATCCATATTCTCGCACAGATTCAGTAGACAACAAGTTGGTTCATCCTCCTCCCTACTTAACCAAACAAACAAAAATAAAAACAAACACACACAAAAACGCCGCGATAGCGATACGTAGCCCCAGTATTAAATCTAAAACGAATCGAAATGAAACTAAAATTAAAAAGAAAAAAAATACAACACATAATAGACAACAATCCTCAACACATCCTTGATACTTGATAAAATGATGATCGAAATCCATAATCCCAAAATAATCCTATCCTTCCTTCCTACCGATTCCGCTCTGTCCAACGCCCACCTATTGTACCCTGCCCTATCCACCGCTCTGTCGTATCCCTATTTTTTGCTAAAAAAAGAAAAAGAAAAAACCTTTTCGTACATTTCTTAAATGAACATAAAGTCTCAGATTGGGAACTGTGGACGGGACAATTCTCACACATAGTTCACACAACATATGCTTGAAGTTTGAGAAATAAAAAACCAATTGAGAGGAACATACAATAGTAAATCAATTTAAGATCCATTACAATTCAATGATTGTATAGAATCCATAGCAAACCATAAAGCAACATCAACAACAACAGCAACTACAATACAACAACTACTACTATTTTCAATGCATCCCTAAAGCAAGTCAACAATAATAACCGAAATGATATACTATTTGTACAAAATACACAACACTCCTTACAACAAAGTACATATTAAGAAAGCTCCTGCTGTGCTGCCTATCCTACCACACACTCTCTATTGGTTGCAAACTCTTTTTTTTTAATAATAAACAACAACAAATAAAAAAAACAACCCAGCCCGAATTGAATTTAAAATGTAACTAAATTTAACTAACCTTTCAATATTGTTTTTTGGTACATTTGACTAGCGATTAAGTTGTATATACAGACAAAAAATTTGTACATATGTACATATTGTTTATAGGCCGCATCTAAGCGGCCAAAAACTAACCAACCAAACAAACAACCAAAAAAACAAACCCCGAAAATATCCAATCTGTAAATATAATCGAAATTTAAATACTGTGAATTATGAATAACACACGGGGAATAAGAGTTTTGAAAACTAGTCTCCAAAGTATACCTAACGTACGTTTTCCAAATTGTATTTATTCTTACCCATCGATTTTTCAACTACTATTTCCTGTATCTCTTACTAAAGCCTACCTATATATTCCTATCAAGCTAATCCTTCGCTCTCTATTTTCTTTGAATCTGAATCAATCAATCACTCACTCACCAAAAACCAATCGCCAATAACGTGTCTCTCGTGAGGGCAGAGCGCATGTGTTGGATGTCGTGTAATTTTTGCCATTACTGAACAAAAATCCAAACAAAACAAAAAACAAAAAAACACAACTACAACTACATACAAAAACCAATATGTATTAGCTCGAATTCGCATTAATCTTCAGATATATATATCATTGATCAGCATCAAATTGGGTATATCTCCTGCTCTATATATGCTCGCTCGTTAAAATATGGTAAATCATCAAGGATTGTAACTATTGCTCACATGTTCTCACTGCTACTACGCCTGCTACTCGCTCACTTGTACGCTGCCTCCAAAAACACTATCAAATTCATACGACGAAAACCCAGAAAGCAGCCCAGAAATTGGCTTGCTTTTTAGATACGATACTAAATACTACATACTATATAAAACCCGAGTTATTGTGAGATGTTCCCTTCACAGTTCTACAATTTGAATAAGAAAACCAAATGAAAATCTGAAAGAAATTTTTTGCTGCACTAAATTTTGGATAAGGAAATCCATTATTTAAATTTTCTTTAGCTTTTCGTTTCCTTATGATTTCTTTATGCACACCGTTTCTGAACACAGTTCGTTGACAAAAATTCCCAACCACCACCCCCACTCTAAAATTTTATTTTACTCTAACTAAATCCCATGCACAAAACCCCACCAACCCCAAAAATGAGTCCACAAAAATCCCACTGACACTTAATCGAACACCACAAACCAAACCACAAATACCGACCCACAACACACACACAACAAAAAAAAGAAACCCCCAACACCACCCAACCACCCAAAACAAAACCACACAAAAATACTCAAGCAAAAAAGAAGTCCAAATCAAAAACCAAACCAACAAAAATATAACTTGATTATACTGTTTATATATTGTCTCGTTTAAGATTTCTCCCTTTTTTTTGTTTATTAGAAACATTTAGATATAAGTTTTACCCTCCAGACCCTACAGCACCCATCCACCCCCAAAAAAAATACCCAAAAACACTTTTGTTCCATGCAAAAAGCAAGCCCTTCTGAATCTTCTACCAGGCTCTGTCTACCCCGAAACCTTTGACTCAATGACCCTTCAATGTCGCACTTCCGTACATCTATGTGTTTCCCTCGGAATGAAGATATATTTAGATATATCTATTTAGTAGCGTACCGCGTTTATGCCACCGAATAGATGAATGCACCCACGAAAACCACCAACGATTAACATTTAAAACCAACCAACAAAAAAAAAACAACTCCTGTCTATCTCTCTCTCGTTCTTCCCGCCTGCTGTATGTTATGTTATAGACACCGAACAATGCTACTCAGATACGGATTGTCCCAGTGAAAAATCATGCCTCCAAGGACACTGCAGCGATCCTTGTACAATGCGTGGCGCGTGCGGCTCGAATGCGCTTTGCAAAACTGTTCTGCATCGTCCGCGCTGCTCCTGTCCAAGCTGTCACATCGGCCGGCCCGAGGTCGAGTGCAAGCCCGATCCCAATTGTCTCACTGATGACATGGATGCCAAGACCAAGGAGCAGATACCATGCTCCAACGACAACGAATGCCCGGAGACATTGCAGTGCGGCCAGTATGGCCAGTGCACAGATCCATGCAACAATCCCCTCTTCATTTGCGAGAGCAACAAGAAGTGCGAGACACGACGCCACCAGCCCGTTTGCATCTGCAAATCGGGCTTCATAGTCAACGAGTACGGAGAGCTGACGTGTGCACCGGATAAGCGGGAATGCTATCGCGATGATGACTGTGCCTCGAATATGGCCTGCACGGATGGCAAATGTCGAAACCCCTGTATTGTGCCATTGGGCCGGGCACCGATCTGTGCCGAGAACAAGTCCTGCGAGGTACAGAACCACAAGCCCGTGTGCATCTGCATGCGGGACTGTCAGCCCTCGATATCCATTTGCCTGCGTGATGCCGGCTGTCCGGCCGGCCTCGCTTGCCGCAAACTGCAGTGCGTCGATCCGTGCAAGTTTGCAACATGCGCCCCCAACTCGCCATGCATTGTCGAGGATCACAAGCCGATATGTAAATTCTGCCCACCTGGATTTATAGCCGATGCCAAATATGGATGTCAAAAAGGTAAAGCACAAACGTACTCTCTCTCACCAACCACTCTTTGGCTCCATGCCACAAGAGAGTGCCTTATGTCTTTCTGTCTCTCGAATATTGTATCTCTGTTTCCTGCCTTCTTCTCTCTACCACCTACCTACCACCTACCACTCTCTCTCTCTCACTGTCTCTCACACACGCTCTCACCTTTTTGCCTAGCTCTGTCTTATTGTCTGTCCCCTCACAAGAAACACAAAAATTTACCCGATTTACCCGACGAAATAAATTGACTTGATATTCCTATCTAAAGTTTCCCACCTCGTCAATCTGTTTCTCGAGAGATTTTTGTGTGTAAATGTACATAGGACTGAGAGAAACTAACTGCCGCCTGTACTCGTATAAAGCTTTTGCTTATCGATATGGTCCATAGAAACAGTAAGCTTAGTTACAAGCCGAAAGTGTGGGCCAGTTGTCTCGTGTCTAGCGACCATAATATCCCCACTAGCACCTGTGCCAAAGCTAATGCACCATAATCAAAGATAAACGTTGACCAAAGTATAGATCTATAGGTCTGATCTATACAAATACAAAACAATAGTAACATGAAGACACAATAAATACAAGCAAAACTCTTCTGAACATTCACACACGCTCATGCTCACCGTGATATTAATCAATTTAATCAAAATGCCTCTTGAATACTATGAAAATCTTAACCTATGATTCTATTATAAACGGTAACATATGTACTACTAATGGTAAAAAAAAAACAAAACAAAGAAACAACCAAACAAACAAAAACCAACCCAATATGTAGCTAACTAATAGTAAAGAAGTTTGTTCCTAATTTGAAATTTGATTAACCGTATAATAGTTAATAAAGCTTTCGAAATTCCCCTACAGTTTTGCAGTTGTATGCAAGAGAATTAGTAGAATGAAAAATCAAAGAGTATTTTCCTAGGTACCGTACCCCCCGTACCCACCCCTCTGTATATATATATAGTGCACCTACTTCTTTTTTGTTGTAGCTATACACTTTCTATCCCTACTTATATATAAATATGGTAAAAATTTGTAAATATTTTAACGTATTTTATTTTTTAAATCTTATACTTTTATTTTGAATTATGTACAAAATACTCCACTCAAAAACCCAAAATTATCTAAACCAAAACAAACCAAAAACCACGCAGATATGCCAGGTGGCAACTGTACCTCACACGAAGATTGCAGTGAAGCGCAACAATGTGGATCGTCTGGTCAATGTATCGATCCCTGTCACACACTCTGTGTGGACGCGATAAAGTGCGTCACTATAGCTCATAAGGTTACCACATGCATATGCCCCAAGACCTCGACGAACAACAGTACTACCCCGAACTGCATACCGACCAATGTGACAGACGAACCCATCGAAACGACAACCGAATCAGTCAGTGTTAAATACACGGTTATGCAATTGGCAAATCAAACCGAAATGCGAACTCGTTATACCGATATAGAAGCCGAGGACGAAACAACAGTCTCCTATAACACTACAACGGAATCCTACAAAACTACCAAGCAACTCTCAATTGCAACGACACCAACCCCTCCAAATACATCCAGTTATTCTATCACAGAAATATCAATATCTGAAAATCAGACCACTATAATCCCCGATGCATATACAACGAAAACACTTTTCACTGAACCGACGTCGACCACAGCTCCAACAATGACGGAATCAATTTCCTTTGAAACATCTACGAAACCTGAATCAGCAACAATCCCCATAGATATACGGATGGAAACATTACCAACTGTAGTTCCGATCGATAGATCGACACTTACACCCCTCTCTAGGAAAACAACCCCGCCAATCACTACTTCTGAAACAACAACGTCCCTTCCTCAAGACACAACCAGAATAGGAATTACCGATTACACCACAGAAGGAGCTCCTAGAACTGTACCAACTGTGGTACCGATTTCTGAGGAAACTACAGGTGCAACGTCTGATTCTGAAACCACAACGTCACTGCCTCAAGACACAACCCGAATAGGAATTACCGATTATACCACAGAAGGAGCTCCTAGGTCTGTACCAACTGTAGTACCAATTTCTAGGGAACCTACAGGTGCAACGCCTGATTCTAAAACAACAACTTCCCTTCCTCAAGACACAACCCGAATAGGAATTACCGATTACACCACAGAAGGAGCTCCTAGAACTGTACCAACTGTAGAACCAATTTCTAGGGAACCTACAGGTGCAACCTCTGCTTCTGAAACAACAACGTCCCTTCCTCAAGACACAACCAGAATAGGAATTACCGAGTACACCACTGAAGGAGCTCCTAGGTCTGTACCAACTGTAGTACCAATTTCTAGGGAAACTACGGGTGCAACGTCTGCTTCTGAAACAACAACGTCCCTTCCTCAAGACACAACCAGAATAGGAATTACCGATTACACCACAGAAGGAGCTCCTAGGTCTGTACCAACTTTAGAACCGATTTCAAGGGTAACTACAGGTGCAACCTCTGCTTCTGAAACAACAACTTCCCTTCCTCAAGATACAACCCGAACGGGAATGACCGATTACACCACAGAAGGAGCTCCTAGGTCTGTACCAACTTTAGAACCGATTTCAAGGGTAACTACAGGTGCAACCTCTGCTTCTGAAACAACAACGTCCCTTCCTCAAGAAACAACCCGAATAGGAATTACCGATTACACCACAGAAGGAGGTCCTAGGTCTCTTGTAACTGTAGTGCCAATTTCTAGGGAAACTACAGGTCAAACGTCTGCTTCTGAAACAACAACTTCCCTTCCTCAAGATATAACCCGAATGGGAATGACCGATTACACCACAGAAGAAGCTCCTAGGACTGTACCAACAGTAGTACCGATTTCTAGGAATACAACCATGCCAACATCGGCTTCTGAAACAACAACGTCCCTTCCTCCAGACACAACCAGAATAGGAATTACCGATTACACCACAGAAGGAGCTCCTAGGTCTGTACCAACTTTAGAACCGATTTCAAGGGTAACTACAGGTGCAACCTCTGCTTCTGAAACAACAACGTCCCTTCCTCAAGACACAACCAGAATAGGAATTACCGATTACACCACAGAAGGAGCTCCTAGGTCTGTACCAACTTTAGAACCGATTTCAAGGGTAACTACAGGTGCAACCTCTGCTTCTGAAACAACAACTTCCCTTCCTCAAGATACAACCCGAATGGGAATGACCGATTACACCACAGAAGGAGCTCCTAGGTCTGTACCAACTTTAGAACCGATTTCAAGGGTAACTACAGGTGCAACCTCTGCTTCTGAAACAACAACGTCCCTTCCTCAAGAAACAACCCGAATAGGAATTACCGATTACACCACAGAAGGAGGTCCTAGGTCTCTTGTAACTGTAGTGCCAATTTCTAGGGAAACTACAGGTCAAACGTCTGCTTCTGAAACAACAACTTCCCTTCCTCAAGATATAACCCGAATGGGAATGACCGATTACACCACAGAAGAAGCTCCTAGGACTGTACCAACAGTAGTACCGATTTCTAGGAATACAACCATGCCAACATCGGCTTCTGAAACAACAACGTCCCTTCCTCCAGACACAACCAGAATAGGAATTACCGAGTACACCACTGAAGGAGCTCCTAGGTCTGTACCAACTTTAGAACCGATTTCAAGGGTAACTACAGGTGCAACCTTTGCTTCTGAAACCACAACGTCCCTGCCTCGAGACACAACCAGAATAGGAATTACCGATTACACCACAGAAGGAGCTTTTAGGTCTGCACCAACTGTAGTACCAATTTCTAGGGAAACTACAGGTGAAACAACAACGTCCCTTCCGCAAGACACAACCCGAATAGGAATTACCGATTACACCACAGAAGAAGCTCCTAGGTCTCTTCCAACTGTAGTGCCCATTTCTAGGGAAACTACAGGTCAAACGTCTGCTTCTGAAACAACAACGTCCCTTGCTCAAGACACAACCAGCATAGGAATTACCGATTACACCACAGAAGGAGCTCCTAGAACTGTACCAACTGTAGAACCAATTTCTAGGGAAGCTACAGGTCAAACGTCTGCTTCTGAAACAACAACGTCCCTTCCTCCAGACACAACCAGAATAGGAATTACCGATTACACCACAGAAGGAGGTCCTAGGTCTCTTCTAACTGTAGTGCCAATTTCTAGGGAAACCACAGGTCAAACGTCTGCTTCTGAAACAACAACTTCCCTTCCTCAAGATACAACCCGAATGGGAATGACCGATTACACCACAGAAGAAGCTCCTAGGACTGTACCAACAGTAGTACCGATTTCTAGGAATACAACCATGCCAACATCGGCTTCTGAAACAACAACGTCCCTTCCTCCAGACACAACCAGAATAGGAATTACCGATTACACCACAGAAGGAGCTCCTAGGTCTCGTCCAACTGTAGTGCCAATTTCTAGGGAAACCACAGGTCAAACGTCTGCTTCTGAAACAACAACTTCCCTTCCTCAAGATACAACCCGAATGGGAATGACCGATTACACTACAGAAGAAGCTCCTAGGACTGTACCAACAGTAGTACCGATTTCTAGGAATACAACCATGCCAACATCGGCTTCTGAAACAACAACGTCCCTTCCTCAAGACACAACCAGAATAGGAATTACCGATTACACCTCAGAAGGAGCTCCTAGGTCTCTACCAACTGTAGTGCCAATTTCTAGGGAAACTACAGGTCAAACGTTTGCTTCTGAAACAACAACTTCCCTTCCTCACGATACAACCCGAATGAGAATGACCGATTACACCTCAGAAGGAGCTCCTAGGTCTGTACCAACTTTAGAACCGATTTCAAGGGTAACTACAGGTGCAACCTTTGCTTCTGAAACCACAACGTCCCTGCCTCGAGACACAACCAGAATAGGAATTACCGATTACACCACAGAAGGAGCTTTTAGGTCTGCACCAACTGTAGTACCAATTTCTAGGGAAACTACAGGTGAAACAACAACGTCCCTTCCGCAAGACACAACCCGAATAGGAATTACCGATTACACCACAGAAGAAGCTCCTAGGTCTCTTCCAACTGTAGTGCCCATTTCTAGGGAAACTACAGGTCAAACGTCTGCTTCTGAAACAACAACGTCCCTTGCTCAAGACACAACCAGCATAGGAATTACCGATTACACCACAGAAGGAGCTCCTAGAACTGTACCAACTGTAGAACCAATTTCTAGGGAAGCTACAGGTCAAACGTCTGCTTCTGAAACAACAACGTCCCTTCCTCCAGACACAACCAGAATAGGAATTACCGATTACACCACAGAAGGAGCTCCTAGGTCTTTTCCAACTGTAGTGCCAATTTCTAGGGAAACCACAGGTCAAACGTCTGCTTCTGAAACAACAACTTCCCTTCCTCAAGATACAACCCGAATGGGAATGACCGATTACACCACAGAAGAAGCTCCTAGGACTGTACCAACAGTAGTACCGATTTCTAGGAATACAACCATGCCAACATCGGCTTCTGAAACAACAACGTCCCTTCCTAAAGACACAACCAGAATAGGAATTACCGATTACACCACAGAAGGAGCTCCTAGGTCTCTACCAACTGTAGTGCCAATTTCTAGGGAAACTAAAGGTCAAACGTCTGCTTCTGAAACAACAACGTCCCTTCCTCCAGACACAACCAGCATAGGAATTACCGATTACACAACAGAAGGAGCTCCTAGAACTGTACCAACTGTAGTGCCAATTTCTAGGGAAACTAAAGGTCAAACGTCTGCTTCTGAATCAACAACTTCCCTTCCTCACGATACAACCAGAATAGGAATTACCGATTACACCTCAGAAGGAGCTCCTAGGTCTGTACCAACTTTAGAACCGATTTCAAGGGTAACTACAGGTGCAACCTCTGCTTCTGAAACCACAACGTCCCTGCCTCGAGACACAACCAGAATAGGAATTACCGATTACACCACTGAAGGAGCTCCTAGAACTGTACCAACTGTAGAACCAATTTCTAGGGAAGCTACAGGTCAAACGTCTGCTTCTGAAACAACAACGTCCCTTCCTCCAGACACAACCAGCATAGGAATTACCGATTACACAACAGAAGGAGCTCCTAGAACTGTACCAACTGTAGAACCAATTTCTAGGGAAGCTACAGGTCAAACGTCTGCTTCTGAAACAACATTGTCCCTTCCTCAAGACACAACCAGAATAGGAATTACCGATTACACAACAGAAGGAGCTCCTAGAACTGTACCAACTGTAGAACCAATTTCTAGGGAAGCTACAGGTCAAACGTCTGCTTCTGAAACAACATTGTCCCTTCCTCAAGACACAACCAGAATAGGAATTACCGATTACACCACAGAAGGAGCTCCTAGGTCTCTACCAACTGTAGTGCCAATTTCTAGGGAAACTACAGGTCAAACGTCTGCTTCTGAAACAACAACTTCACTTCCTCAAGATAAAACCCGAATGGGAATGACCGATTACACCACAGAAGGAGCTCCTAAGTCTGTACCAACTTTAGAACCGATTTCAAGGGTAACTACAGGTGCAACCTCTGCTTCTGAAACAACAGCTTCCCTTCCTCAAGATACAACCCGAATGGGAATGACCGATTACACCACAGAAGGAGCTCCTAGGTCTGTACCAACTTTAGAACCGATTTCAAGAGTAACTACAGGTGCAACCTCTGCTTCTGAAACCACAACGTCCCTTCCTCAATACACAACCACAATAGGAATTACCGAGTACACCACTGAAGGAGCTCCTAGGTCTGTACCAACTGTAGTACCAATTTCTAGGGTAACTACAGGTGCAACCTCTGCTTCTGAAACAACAACTTCCCTTCCTCAAGATACAACCCGAATGGGAATGACCGATTACACCACAGAAGGAGCTCCTAGGTCTGTACCAACTTTAGAACCGATTTCAAGGGTAACTACAGGTGCAACCTCTGCTTCTGAAACAACAACTTACCTTCCTCAAGATACAACCCGAATGGGAATGACCGATTACACCACAGAAGGAGCTCCTAGGTCTGTACCAACTTTAGAACCGATTTCAAGGGTAACTACAGGTGCAACCTCTGCTTCTGAAACAACAACGTCCCTTCCTCAAGATACAACCCGAATGGGAATGACCGATTACACCACAGAAGGAGCTCCTAGGTCTGTACCAACTTTAGAACCGATTTCAAGGGTAACTACAGGTGCAACCTCTGCTTCTGAAACAACAACGTCCCTTCCTCAAGACACAACCAGAATAGGAATTACCGATTACACCACAGAAGGAGCTCCTAGGTCTGTACCAACTTTAGAACCGATTTCAAGGGTAACTACAGGTGCAACCTCTGCTTCTGAAACAACAACTTCCCTTCCTCAAGATACAACCCGAATGGGAATGACCGATTACACCACAGAAGGAGCTCCTAGGTCTGTACCAACTTTAGAACCGATTTCAAGGGTAACTACAGGTGCAACCTCTGCTTCTGAAACAACAACGTCCCTTCCTCAAGACACAACCAGAATAGGAATTACCGAGTACACCACTGAAGGAGCTCCTAGGTCTGTACCAACTGTAGTTCCAATTTCTAGGGAAACTACAGGTGCAACGTCTGCTTCTGAAACAACAACTTACCTTCCTCAAGATACAACCCGAATGGGAATGACCGATTACACCACAGAAGGAGCTCCTAGGTCTGTACCAACTTTAGTACCGATTTCAAGGGTAACTACAGGTGCAACCTCTGCTTCTGAAACAACAACGTCCCTTCCTCAAGACACAACCCGAATAGGAATTACCGAGTACACCACAGAAGGAGCTCCTAGGTCTGTACCAACTGTAGTACCAATTTCTAGGGAAACTACGGGTGCAACGTCTGCTTCTGAAACAACAACTTACCTTCCTCAAGATACAACCCGAATGGGAATGACCGATTACACCACAGAAGGAGCTCCTAGGTCTGTACCAACTGTAGAACCGATTTCAAGGGTAACTACAGGTGCAACCTCTGCTTCTGAAACAACAACTGTCCCTTCCTCAAGACACAACCAGAATAGGAATTACCGATTACACCACAGAAGGAGCTCCTAGGTCTGTACCAACTTTAGTACCGATTGCTAGGGGTAACTACAGGTGCAACCTCTGCTTCTGAAACAACAACTTCCCTTCCTCAAGATACAACCCGAATGGGAATGACCGATTACACCACAGAAGGAGCTCCTAAGTCTGTACCAACTTTAGAACCGATTTCAAGGGTAACTACAGGTGCAACCTCTGCTTCTGAAACAACAGCTTCCCTTCCTCAAGATACAACCCGAATGGGAATGACCGATTACACCACAGAAGGAGCTCCTAGGTCTGTACCAACTTTAGAACCGATTTCAAGAGTAACTACAGGTGCAACCTCTGCTTCTGAAACCACAACGTCCCTTCCTCAATACACAACCACAATAGGAATTACCGAGTACACCACTGAAGGAGCTCCTAGGTCTGTACCAACTGTAGTACCAATTTCTAGGGTAACTACAGGTGCAACCTCTGCTTCTGAAACAACAACTTCCCTTCCTCAAGATACAACCCGAATGGGAATGACCGATTACACCACAGAAGGAGCTCCTAGGTCTGTACCAACTTTAGAACCGATTTCAAGGGTAACTACAGGTGCAACCTCTGCTTCTGAAACAACAACTTACCTTCCTCAAGATACAACCCGAATGGGAATGACCGATTACACCACAGAAGGAGCTCCTAGGTCTGTACCAACTTTAGAACCGATTTCAAGGGTAACTACAGGTGCAACCTCTGCTTCTGAAACAACAACGTCCCTTCCTCAAGATACAACCCGAATGGGAATGACCGATTACACCACAGAAGGAGCTCCTAGGTCTGTACCAACTTTAGAACCGATTTCAAGGGTAACTACAGGTGCAACCTCTGCTTCTGAAACAACAACGTCCCTTCCTCAAGACACAACCAGAATAGGAATTACCGATTACACCACAGAAGGAGCTCCTAGGTCTGTACCAACTTTAGAACCGATTTCAAGGGTAACTACAGGTGCAACCTCTGCTTCTGAAACAACAACTTCCCTTCCTCAAGATACAACCCGAATGGGAATGACCGATTACACCACAGAAGGAGCTCCTAGGTCTGTACCAACTTTAGAACCGATTTCAAGGGTAACTACAGGTGCAACCTCTGCTTCTGAAACAACAACGTCCCTTCCTCAAGACACAACCAGAATAGGAATTACCGATTACACCACAGAAGGAGCTCCTAGGTCTGTACCAACTTTAGTACCGATTGCAGGGGTAACTGTAGGTTCAACTTCTGCTTCTGAAACAACAACGTCCCTTCCTCAAGACACAACCAGAATAGGAATTACCGAGTACACCACTGAAGGAGCTCCTAGGTCTGTACCAACTGTAGTTCCAATTTCTAGGGAAACTACAGGTGAAACAACAACGGCCCTTCCTCAAGATACAACCCGAATAGGAATTACCGAGTACACCACTGAAGGAGCTCCTAGGTCTGTACCAACTGTAGTACCAATTTCTAGGGAAACTACGGGTGCAACGTCTGCTTCTGAAACAACAACTTACCTTCCTCAAGATACAACCCGAATGGGAATGACCGATTATACCACAGAAGGAGCTCCTAGGTCTGTACCAACTTTAGAACCGATTTCAAGGGTAACTACAGGTGCAACATTTGCTTCTGAAACAACAACGTCCCTTCCTCAAGATACAACCCGAATAGGAATTACCGAGTACACCACTGAAGGAGCTCCTAGGTCTGTACCAACTGTAGTACCAATTTCTAGGGAAACTACGGGTGCAACGTCTGCTTCTGAAACAACAACTTACCTTCCTCAAGATACAACCCGAATGGGAATGACCGATTACACCACAGAAGGAGCTCCTAGGTCTGTACCAACTGTAGTACCGATTTCTAGGGAAACTACAGGTCCAACCTCTGCTTCTGAAACAACAACGTCCCATCCTCAAGACACAACCAGAATAGGAATTTTCGATTACACCACAGAAGGAGCTCCTAGGTCTCTTCCAACTGTAGTGCCACAATCTAAGGAAACTACAGGTCAAACGTCTGCTTCTGAAACAACTACGTCCCTTCCTCAAGATACAACCCAAATGGGAATGACCGATTACACCACAGAAGCAGCTCCTAGGTCTCTTCCAACTGTAGTGCCAATTTCTAGGGAAACTACAGGTCAAACGTCTGCTTCTGAAACAACAACGTCCCTTCCTCAAGACACAACCAGAATAGGAATTACCGATTACACCACAGAAGGAGCTTCTAGGTCTCTTCCAACTGTAGTGCCAATATCTAGGGAAACTACAGGTCAAACGTCTGCTTCTCAAACAACAACGTCCCTTCCTCAAGATACAACCCGAATGGGAATGACCGATTACACCACAGAAGCAGCTCCTAGGTCTCTTCCAACTGTAGTGCCAATTTCTAGGGAAACTACAGGTCAAACGTCTGCTTCTGAAACAACAACGTCCCTTCCTCAAGACACAACCAGAATAGGAATTACCGATTACACCACAGAAGGAGCTCCTAGGTCTCTTCCAACTGTAGTGCCAATATCTAGGGAAACTACAGGTCAAACGTCTGCTTCTCAAACAACAACGTCCCTTCCTCAAGATACAACCCGAATGGGAATGACCGATTACACCACAGAAGAAGCTCCTAGGACTGTACCAACTGTAGAACCAATTTCTAGAGAAACTACAGGTCAAACGTCTGCTTCTGAAACAACAACGTTCCTTCCTCAAGACACAACCAGAATAGGAATTACCGAGTACACCACTGACGGAGTTACTAGAACTGTACCAACTGTAGTACCAATTTCTAGGGAAACTACAGGTCAAACGTCTGCTTCTGAAACAACAACGTCCCTTCCTCAAGACACAACCAGAATAGGAATTACCGATTACACCACAGAAGGAGCTCCTAGGTCTCTTCCAACTGTAGCGCCAATTTCTAGGGAAACTACAGGTCAAACGTCTGCTTCTGAAACAACAACGTCCCTTCCTCAAGACACAACCAGAATAGGAATTACCGATTACACCACAGAAGGAGCTTCTAGGTCTCTTCCAACTGTAGTGCCAATATCTAGGGAAACTACAGGTCAAACGTCTGCTTCTCAAACAACAACGTCCCTTCCTCAAGATACAACCCGAATGGGAATGACCGATTACACCACAGAAGGAGCTCCTAGGTCTGTACCAACTTTAGAACCGATTTCAAGGGTAACTACAGGTGCAACCTCTGCTTCTGAAACAACAAAGTCCCTTCCTCAAGACACAACCAGAATAGGAATTACCGATTACACCACAGAAGGAGCTCCTAGGTCTGTACCAACTTTAGTACCGATTGCAGGGCTAACTGTAGGTGCAACTTCTGCTTCTGAAACAACAACGTCCCTTCCTCAAGACACAACCAGAATAGGAATTACCGAGTACACCACTGAAGGAGCTCCTAGGTCTGTACCAACTGTAGTACCAATTTCTAGGGAAACTACGGGTGCAACGTCTGCTTCTGAAACAACAACTTACCTTGCTCAAGATACAACCCGAATGGGAATGACCGATTACACCACAGAAGGAGCTCCTAGGTCTGTACCAACTTTAGAACCGATTTCAAGGGTAACTACAGGTGCAACATCTGCTTCTGAAACAACAACGTCCCTTCCTCAAGACACAACCAGAATAGGAATTACCGATTATACCACAGAAGGAGCTCCTAGGTCTGTACCAACTTTAGAACCGATTTCAAGGGTAACTACAGGTGCAACATCTGCTTCTGAAACAACAACGTCCCTTCATCAAGATACAACCCGAATAGGAATTACCGAGTACACCACTGAAGGAGCTCCTAGGTCTGTACCAACTGTAGTACCAATTTCTAGGGAAACTACGGGTGCAACGTCTGCTTCTGAAACAACAACTTACCTTGCTCAAGATACAACCCGAATGGGAATGACCGATTACACCACAGAAGGAGCTCCTAGGTCTGTACCAACTTTAGAACCGATTTCAAGGGTAACTACAGGTGCAACCTCTGCTTCTGAAACAACAACGTCCCTTCCTCAAGACACAACCAGAATAGGAATTACCGATTATACCACAGAAGGAGCTCCTAGGTCTGTACCAACTTTAGAACCGATTTCAAGGGTAACTACAGGTGCAACATCTGCTTCTGAAACAACAACGTCGCTTCATCAAGATACAACCCGAATAGGAATTACCGAGTACACCACTGAAGGAGCTCCTAGGTCTGTACCAACTGTAGTACCAATTTCTAGGGAAACTACGGGTGCAACGTCTGCTTCTGAAACAACAACTTACCTTCCTCAAGATACAACCCGAATGGGAATGACCGATTACACCACAGAAGGAGCTCCTAGGTCTGTACCAACTTTAGAACCGATTTCAAGGGTAACTACAGGTGCAACCTCTGCTTCTGAAACAACAACGTCCCTTCCTCAAGACACAACCAGAATAGGAATTACCGATTATACCACAGAAGGAGCTCCTAGGTCTGTACCAACTTTAGAACCGATTTCAAGGGTAACTACAGGTGCAACATCTGCTTCTGAAACAACAACGTCCCTTCATCAAGATACAACCCGAATAGGAATTACCGAGTACACCACTGAAGGAGCTCCTAGGTCTGTACCAACTGTAGTACCAATTTCTAGGGAAACTACGGGTGCAACGTCTGCTTCTGAAACAACAACTTACCTTCCTCAAGATACAACCCAAATGGGAATCACCGATTACACCACAGAAGGAGCTTCTAGGTCTCTTCCAACTGTAGTGCCAATATCTAGGGAAACTACAGGTCAAACGTCTGCTTCTCAAACAACAACGTCCCTTCCTCAAGATACAACCCCAATGGGAATGACCGATTACACCACAGAAGCAGCTCCTAGGTCTCTTCCAACTGTAGTGCCAATTTCGAGGGAAACTACAGGTCAAACGTCTGCTTCTGAAACAACAACGTCCCTTCCTCAAGACACAACCAGAATAGGAATTACCGATTACACCACAGAAGGAGCTCCTAGGTCTCTACCAACTATAGTGCCAAATTCTAGGGAAACTACAGGTCAAACGTCTGCTTCTGAAACAACAACTTTCCTTCCTCAAGATACAACCCGAATGGGAATGACCGATTACACCACAGAAGGGGTACCTAGGTCTGTACCAACTGTAGAACCAATTTCTAGAGAAACTACAGGTCAAACGTCTGCTTCTGAAACAACAACGTTCCTTCCTCAAGACACAACCAGAATAGGAATTACCGATTACACCACAGAAGGAGCTTCTAGGTCTCTTCCAACTGTAGTGCCAATTTCTAGGGAAACTACAGGTCAAACGTCTGCTTCTGAAACAACAACGTCCCTTCCTCAAGACACAACCAGAATAGGAATTACCGATTACACCACAGAAGGAGCTCCTAGGTCTCTTCCAACTGTAGTGCCAATTTCTAGGGAAACTACAGGTCAAACGTCTGCTTCTGAAACAACAACGTCCCTTCCTCAAGACACAACCAGAATAGGAATTACCGATTACACCACAGAAGGAGCTCCTAGGTCTCTTCCAACTGTAGTGCCAATATCTAGGGAAACTACAGGTCAAACGTCTGCTTCTGAAACAACAACGTTCCTTCCTCAAGACACAACCAGAAT
This sequence comes from Drosophila subsilvestris, assembly GCA_035043285.1. Lineage (NCBI taxonomy): Eukaryota > Metazoa > Arthropoda > Insecta > Diptera > Drosophilidae > Drosophila > Drosophila subsilvestris. The sequence continues at coordinate 3,340,529 of JAWNNB010000960.1, forward strand.
AGGAATTACCGATTACACCACAGAAGGAGCTCCTAGGTCTCTTCCACCTGTAGTGCCAATTTCTAGGGAAACTACAGGTCAAACGTCTGCTTCTGAAACAACAACGTCCCTTCCTCAAGACACAACCAGAATAGGAATTACCGATTACACCACAGAAGGAGCTCCTAGGTCTCTTCCAACTGCAGTGCCAATTTCTAGGGAAACTACAGGTCAAACGTCTGCTTCTCAAACAACAACGTCCCTTCCTCAAGATACAACCCGAATGGGAATGACCGATTACACCACAGAAGGAGCTTCTAGGTCTCTTCCAACTGTAGTGCCAATTTCTAGGGAAACTACAGGTCAAACGTCTGCTTCTGAAACAACAACGTCCCTTCCTCAAGACACAACCAGAATAGGAATTACCGATTACACCACAGAAGGAGCTCCTAGGTCTCTACCAACTATAGTGCCAATTTCTAGGGAAACTACAGGTCAAACGTCTGCTTCTGAAACAACAACTTTCCTTCCTCAAAATACAACCCGAATGGGAATGACCGATTACACCACAGAAGGGGTACCCAGGTCTGTACCAACTGTAGAACCAATTTCTAGAGAAACTACAGGTCAAACGTCTGCTTCTGAAACAACAACGTTCCTTCCTCAAGACACAACCAGAATAGGAATTACCGATTACACCACTGACGGAGTAACTAGAACTGTACCAACTGTAGTACCAATTTCTAGGGAAACTACAGGTCAAACGTCTGCTTCTGAAACAACAACGTCCCTTCCTCAAGACACAACCAGAATAGGAATTACCGATTACACCACAGAAGGAGCTCCTAGGTCTCTTCCAACTGTAGTGCCAATTTCTAGGGCAACTACAGGTCAAACGTCTGCTTCTGAAACAACAACGTCCCTTCCTCAAGACACAACCAGAATAGAAATTACCGATTACACCACAGAAGGAGCTCCTAGGTCTCTTCCAACTGTAGTGCCAATTTCTAGGGAACCTACAGGTGCAACCTCTGCTTCTGAAACAACAACGTCCCTTCCTCAAGACACAACCAGAATAGGAATTACCGATTACACCACAGAAGGAGCTCCTAGAACTGTACCAACTTTAGTTCCGATTTCTAGGGAAACTACAGGTCCAAGCTCTGCTTCTGAAACAACAACGTCCCTTCCTCAAGACACAACCCGAATAGGAATTACCGATTACACCACAGAAGGAGCCCCTAGGTCTCTTCCAACTGTAGTGCCAATTTCTAGGGAAACTACAGGTCAAACGTCTGCTTCTAAAACTACAACGTCCCTTCCTCAAGATACAACCCGAATGGGAATGACCGATTACACCACAGAAGGAGCTCCTAGAACTGTACCAACTTTAGTTCCGATCTCTAGGGACACTACCTTGCCAGTCTCCGCTTCGGAAATAACCCCAACTCTTCCACAAGAAAGTACTCGAATGGAAATCACCGATTACACGACTGAAGAATCGGCAAGACCTTTGCCAACTCTTGCTCCATCCAATAGATCCACCATACCATCTGCTTCAAAGGAAACAGAGCCTCCTCCTATATCGGTAGTGACGCCTGGTTCGGCGGTTAGTATGCCAAATGCCACCGATAGATTTGTGACTGTTGCTCCGGCAATTAATTGTGTGACCGAAGACGACTGTTCTGACAACGAGACCTGTGTGGCAGGCATATGCATATTACCTTGTGAGTACTATCAAAATGTTTGCTCTGTGCAAAATTTGACCGTCTGTCGCACATTGAACCACACCACAATGTGCTTTTGTGATTCCGCCGATGATGTAAATAGACCCGATTGCTCTATGAAAGCAGGTAACTAAAAAGTTGTGTATATAAGTTGTAAGTCTTTGATATCGAATCATAAATGAATGAAGTGCAAGGAACCACAGGGTTGCGGTATCGTGGCATCGACTACTTTGAACGCCAATACATATAACTGGCAAATCGTAGTGGCCTACTTCAATCTATCTCTTCTCTTGGATTTCCAGCCATTATCCCTCTCTACTTGTGGCATATACTCGTACTCCTACTCCTATATTTATGTTCATGTTTGAGCAGCCATCCGATTTTGTGGGGGCACGTGCATGCTACCATTTGTTTTTGTTTTATTATTCCTCGCAATTCCCCCTCGTGTGTTCTTTGTGTGCCTTTGCGGTTATCATGCGCTACTTCTTCTTCACATTTGTCTCCACTCCCTTCTCGTGCTGCTTCTCTACTGGCTGTCCTTCGTTCAATGTTTTTGCACCGAATCAAAACCACCCAACCACCAACCCACCCACCAATGAATCTTCTTCACCAACAGCTACAATACTACACCTGAGATAGTTCGAACTGGCCTGTGAATGCCAATCCATTGGAGTTCTCCTCACCTGTTAAGCGTTCAGTTGTTCAGTTTGCATGTCCTTTCAATGTTTGCAATGTTGCTCGTTCATGTTTTAGTTGCCTGCTTGTCATCTGCCTGCCTGCTGCAAAAATCTCATCAAATCGAATTCAATATCCTTTGTCATCATCTTGAATGTTTATCGTTTATCGTTCTGGAATTATGATTTCCACTCGCATGTTCTTTCTCTCGCTCTCTCTCTCTCGGCGTGACGACACCATTTACAATTTTTTGTGTGTTTTAATCTGTGTTGACTTTTGTTGTATTTAGTACATATACTCGTTTTAGTTGAACATTATATCATGTACCGTAAGTGTATCCGTCTGTATTAGCTGCATGTGGTTGATGGATTACTAAATTTATAACCCTAAAAACAAACTCTAGTATAAAAATGGAAAATAGTATTTAAAATAATTGCACTAACCCCCTAATGCTTTTGCATGTGTATATGTTGTTTTGAGGCAACAGCTTACAACTAAAATATATAATACATCTATGTATTTAACTAATGGATAATGCCTGCTAGTATTTAATGTGGCAAAGAATAATAGAGACTAAAGAACCAATATTGAAAATAGAGGAAGAATTCTACTACTAACTGCATTGAAATGAATTAATGAAAGAGAAACTACCTACCGAACAGGATTCTTGACCAAAAGGAATGACTTAAATTTTAACGACCAATATATTAATGCACGCCGCGTGCCAAAGCTAAAAGTTGTTTCTAGCTGAACCCAACTAATCGCATTAATCTCTGGCACCAACAGAAATCGGTTGCGCATCGAGCGATGAGTGCCCCAGCCAGCAGGCGTGCGTCAATGCGCTTTGCGTGGATCCCTGTACCTACAGTAATCCCTGCAGCCGTAGCGAAGAATGTCGTGTGCTCAACCATCAGCCTTTGTGCTCTGCAGGTATGTGTCTTTTTCCAGCCAAATCTTAAGATTTTCTTGGACCAAATTGTAATGCGTAATGCTATTGCATTTTTTGACAGAAATGGGTCGCACTCCTGGCTGCGAGCATTGTCCACCGGGTGCCAATTGCGATCCCACCACTGGTGCTTGTATCAAGGGTAAGTCCTCTACGCCAAAAGTCCTAATTAATTAAATACTAAATACTTAACACTTAACGTGTAAATACAATGTGTACATATATGTCTAATATAAAAAATAACCTCCCGGTTACCCGTGTAAATACCCGTCTCTCTCCTTAGCTAATGTAACAATAACTACTAGTACTACCAAGAAATCAAGAACAACCAAGCGACCAACACCAACACCAAGAACAACAACAACCAAAACAACAATCACAACAACTGCTAACCCAAACACAGGTGTCAAAACACCGAAACCAACACCGACCACCACCACCACCACTACTACCTCCACTAGCACTGAATCGAGCACAGCATCCACAAGCGCTACTAACCAAACAACCAGTAAGAGTAAACCAGCAGATACCGAAAGCACAACATCGCATACGGATGCGACAAGGCGGTACCGTGATGGTGAGAATAATATAACCGATACACCGACGGCAAGGCCAGCGGTGGCAACGACCAAGTTGCGTGGTGAAGACGTGGATGGCGACAGTCAACGGCGCACCACAACGACGCCAAAGATGAAGACAACGCGTCTGGATACATCCAATGAAGTGCCCGATACGACAACAAACTGGCCAATCGAGCTGCCAACCACTGATGGCACCACAACGGAGATCTACAGCACAATAATTGTCCCACTGGGGGGCAGCAACGGCACAACCACCACTGACATCTCATTAATTAACCCATGTACAGTAGATACTAACTGTGCCCCTAACGAGCACTGTAAGCTGGGCAATTGCCGTAAGAAAGGTATATTTATTTACCATTTTTATAAGTGAAATGCAAGCCACTTTGGGATCGCTTCCCAGCACACACAGTAAAGGTCTGCAGGAATTCACCAAATGCGAGTTTTTATGCTCAAAATTAATGAGTAAATAAGCATTAGAACTCGAATGAATTCAGCTGAATTTTGGTGCTCATTTGGGATTACAACGAAATGAAAGAAAGGCCTTAGACGAAGACATTCGAATTATAATTCAATAATTATTGAACGTCCACGTTGTGTGTTCATTTTTGGCTACACTATTTTTGTTTCTTCATTCCTCTTTTCCAACAAATTTTCGTTTTCCTTCGCTTACTTATTTTACTTACTTTACATACAAATATTAAATGCCAAAAAAAAAAGAAGCAATCGTATAAATTCTGTCCCTAATTTTCACTCATTCAATTCGTGTCTATTTTTTCGAAGGCGCATCCGTCGCCTTCTATTTTGGACATTTTTGATTCAAATGTCACCTTTTGCTATTCAAGCAGACCTCGAATTCCAACGAATGCGAATAAAAGCGAATAAACAGCTTTGAGAGCTCGTTCACCATTTATACTCATTTATATGGGCTAACTAGCAATGCGAATGAATTACTTTTTACACACTTATCAATTTCAAATATCCAATTTTGAGTGCATTCTTGCAGATCTCTAACACACAACTCATTCTTTGACACTGTCGCTAATAAATTTATGTTCCAAAAAAATAGGATCCCAAAGTGGCAAGAGCATCTATTGTACATATATACATGCATACATACATAAATACTTATGTATAGGGCTCGTTTTTTGTGATCTGGTATCTTACCGAATAATTTTGTAAAAATTGTACATACTTTAGCCATAGCCCCTGTACATATTATTGCAGTCATTTAATGTCATTTTTAAAACCAATCATCAATTATTTAACGCCTTTAACTCACTAAATCCTTTTTAACAAGTAGAGCCACCGGGTACACCGAAAACACCAGAGCCCTGCCAATCGAACAACGATTGCATTGAGAGCGAGGCCTGTTATATGGGCCTGTGCCAGGATCCGTGCGAATTTGCCAAGATATGTGCCGCGAGTGCCAAGTGTACGGCCAAAAGTCATCGACCCATATGCACCTGTCCGCAGGGACATGAGGGCAATCCGATGGTCAAGTGTGTGCCCACCGAAACCTCAAGTAAGGCACTAATCAAATTAATCAATAAAAAAAATAATATTAAAAAAAAGGAAAAACTAAAGAAGGGTTAAATATTTTAAAAGTATTTATGTGTGACACATTTAATAAAAATTCATTCACTTTTCAGTTGAATGCACAGACAATTCCGACTGCGGAGTCACGGAGGCTTGCATCAATCAGAGATGCCAGCATCCATGCGATGTCCATGATCCCTGTGCCACGAATGCCATTTGCATGAACACCCACCATGAGGCCGAGTGCAGTTGTGCGGATGGTTACCAGGGCAATGGACGTGTCGGCTGTCAGCCAGGTTAGTATCGCTAAAGACATGCAGCTATGTATAGCAGCAGCACACCGTATATGGCACATTTCTGTTGTCCTCCAATGGATGTCCTTTTCTAATCTTACACATCGTTTCGTTTCCCCAAAACGCTCTCTCTTTCATAAACACTGTACAAATACCCGTACACCACCGTATACACCATGTATAAAACTTGTACCGTCCCGACACCTCAACTATAAATACACCCACAACCGTACAACCCGATTCTCGCACCCGTAATCGTAACCCAAAACAAAACAAAACAATAGCACGCACCAATGTCTGCCAATACAACGAGGACTGTCCACCGACGAAGCTCTGCGATCGCCTCAATCGTCGCTGTATCAATCCCTGTCAAGAGGATTCCTGTGGCGAGAATGCCGAGTGTGTGCCCGTTAACCACGGCACCGACTGTCGCTGCCTTCCCGGCTTCCTGGGCAATGCCTATGTGCAGTGTTCGCCGCTGCAGGGTTGTCGTGCCGACACCGAGTGCGATTCTAGTCAGGCGTGCATCAATGGAAAGTGTACATCGCCCTGCCAGTGCGGTGCTTTTGCCCTCTGCGATGTGATCAATCATCGTGGGGTGTGCAAGTGCCCGCCTGGCTATAATGGAAATCCCCAGGTGGGCTGCAGTCCACCGCAGAATCCCTGCGACCCGAATCCCTGTGGCCTCAGTGCCCTGTGCGAACTGGACAATGGCAATCCCATTTGTTATTGTCCCAAGGGACTCACGGGAAATCCATTCAAGAATTGCAGTAAGTATTACCTTAGGAATTATCAATCAATAATAAAAAAACTAATTACTCTTGCTTATGCAGTCCCCGAGGGCGATGAATGCACACCGAATCCATGCGGACCCAACTCCGGTTGTCGTCGCGTGGACGGGCAACCCATCTGCTTCTGCCTGCCCGAATACGAGGGCCAGCCACCATCGATCGCCTGCGAGCTGCCATCGAACCCATGCGATCCGTCGCCATGCGGCCCCAACACACAGTGCTCTGTGCTGAGCAACGGCTTCTCCAAGTGCACCTGCCTGCCGGGTTACGTGGAGAGCCCCAACACCATTCGTGGCTGTGTGGAGCCCATCAATCCGTGCGATCCGAGCCCTTGTGGCTCTGGTGCCATCTGCGACTCGTCGCGTCAGCCCGTGTGCTACTGCCCCGACAACAAGATTGGAAATCCCTTCAGGCTGTGCGAGAAGCCCGCGGTGTCGATTGAGCTCTGCCAGCCAGGTCCTTGCGGCCGCAATGCCGACTGCTATGTGGCCGGCAATCGTGAGGAATGCTACTGTCGCTCCGGATATGTGGGCGATGCCTACCAAGGATGCCGCGAGCCAAGTCGCACCGTCTGCGATCCGAATCCGTGCGGCCCCAGTGCCAATTGCGTTGTGGCCGGCGATGGACAGACCGCCTGCGTGTGTCCCGAAGGTCTCTCCGGCGATCCAACATCCCTCGTGGGCTGTCACGGCTATGAGTGCCAGGTGGATGCCGATTGTCCGCACAGCAAAGCCTGCATGGGCTTCCGCTGCTACGATCCCTGCCCCGGCGCTTGCGGCCATGGAGCCAACTGCCGCGTTGAGGAGCATCACCCGGTGTGCTCGTGCAATGCTGGCCTGACCGGCAACCCAGGAGTCCGTTGCTATGCCCTGGACCATCCGAAGACCAATCCGTGTGTGCCCAGTCCCTGTGGCGTTAACAGCGAGTGCAAGCTGCTCAACAATCGGGCCGTCTGCTCCTGCATTCCCGGCTACCTGGGCGATCCAGAGTCGGGCTGCCAGCCGGAGTGTGACATCAACTCGGACTGCGGCGATCCCTTGTCGTGCATCAACCACAAGTGCGTGGATCCCTGTGCGGGAGCCATTTGCGGCATCAATGCCATTTGCAATGTCCGTCAGCATACGCCCGTGTGCCATTGTTTGGACGGATTTGCCGGCGATGCCTTCCTTCAGTGCGTGCCGATTGGCATCTTGAAGAATGTGTCCCGTGATCCGTGTGCCCCGTCGCCCTGTGGACCGCACGACGTCTGCTCGGTCTATGGCGATGGTGTGGCGCTGTGTGATCCCTGCTTTGGTCCCAATGCCCAGCAGAATCCCCGCTGCCGACCAGAATGTGTGGCCAACTCTGACTGTCCCTTCGATCGTGCCTGTTTGGGTCAGCGCTGCCTGGATCCCTGCCCCGGCTCCTGCGGTCGCAATGCCCTGTGCAATGTGTACGAGCATAATCCGGTGTGTTCCTGCCCCGCTGGACTCTATGGCAATCCCTACGAACAGTGCACCATTCAATCGGCAATTGTGCCAACGCCAGCGCCAAGCTGCGCGAAGCTGCAGTGCGGCGCCAATGCGGAATGCAAGCGTGCCCCCGGTGGCCTCGCCTGCGTCTGCCGCAAGGGCTACTTTGGTGATCCACATGTCGGCTGCCGGCCAGAGTGCGTACTCAATAGCGACTGTGCGGCGGAGAAGGCCTGCGTGAACTCCAAGTGCGTGGAGGCCTGTGTCGGCGTGTGCGGAATCAATGCCATCTGCCGTGTGGTGAACCATGCCCCAGTGTGCATCTGTTCCGAGGGCTACAGTGGAGATGCCTCGATTGCCTGCAATCCCTACTATCTGCCACCCGTTTCACCGCCCATTGTGCGTCCCCATCCATGCGAACCCTCGCCCTGCGGTCCCAATTCCCGCTGCCTGGCCACCTCCGAGGGCTATGCCGCCTGCTCCTGCCTGCCGAACTTCAAGGGCGCCCCGCCCGTCTGCCAGCCCGAGTGCGTCGTCAGCTCTGAGTGTGCCCCCAATCAGGCGTGTCTCAATCAGCGATGCGCCGATCCCTGTCCCGGTATCTGCGGTGTCGGCGCACGCTGCGAGGTGCTCAATCACAATCCGATTTGCTCGTGCGAGCAAAAGTTCGAGGGAGATCCGTTCGTTGCCTGCTCGCCGATACCCGAGCCGGGACGTGAGGTGGATCTGCCCAAGAATCCGTGCGTGCCCTCGCCCTGTGGACCCAACTCCATATGCCAGATCAAACAGAACCGACCCGTCTGCTCGTGTGTGGCCAACTACATTGGCAGCCCGCCCTATTGTCGGCCCGAGTGCACCCTGAGCAGCGAGTGCCCGTCGGACAAGGCCTGCATCCATGAGAAGTGCCAGAATCCGTGCGCCAATGTCTGTGGACACAATGCCCGTTGCACGGTAATCGCACACTCGGCCCACTGCAGCTGCGACCAGGGCTACGAGGGAGATGCCTTCATCGGTTGCTCCCAGACAAAGGAAGAGAGTAAGTCACAGTCCCGTATCCTGTATCCTGTTTATCTAATCCTAAATCCACACAGAATCCGGTGATGACTTTGGACCCTGCTATCCCAATCCTTGTGCTGAGAATGCCGTATGCACACCGCACAATAATGCCGCTCGCTGTAGCTGCATTGAGCCGTACTTTGGCGATCCGTACAGCACTGGCTGCCGTCCGGAATGTATCTACAGCTCGGAATGCCCCTCGTCGCTGGCGTGCATCAAGCAGCATTGTCGCAATCCCTGCACCGGTGCCTGTGGCGCCAATGCCGAGTGTGCGGTGGTTAACCACCTGCCATCCTGCAGCTGTGCGCGTGGCCACGAGGGCGATCCGTTCGTCGGCTGCAAGCGTATGCCCGTGGGACCTGTGAGCGTCTGTGAGCCGAATCCATGTGGCCCCAACAGCATCTGCCGCACGGTGGAGGGTCATCCCACGTGCAGCTGCCATGTCGGTTACTTCGGTGCGCCGCCCCAGTGCCGGCCCGAGTGCGTCGTCAGCTCGGAGTGCTCGCAACATTTGGCGTGCATCAATCAGAAGTGTGCCGATCCCTGTGCCGAAACCTGCGGCTTCAATGCCAAGTGTCAAGTGAATAATCACAATCCGATATGCTCCTGTCCCAGAGACTACGTAGGCGATCCCTTCGAGCAATGTGTACCCAAACGTAAGTCGAAATTAAGCCACAATCAAAGCTCAATCTAATCCACACTTTTGTGGCCTGCTGCAGCATCTGAACCCCCACAAAATCTGGATCCCTGCCTGCCCAGCCCCTGTGGACCCAATGCCAATTGTCGGAATGTGAATAATCGCGCGGAATGCGCCTGTGCTCAGGGCATGTTCGGTGCCCCACCGAGCTGCCGACCCGAGTGCGTTATCAATCAGGATTGTCCATCGAATCGTGCGTGCATTCGTCAGAGATGCGAGGATCCTTGCATTGGCATCTGTGGCTTCAATGCCCAGTGCTCCACACAGCAATATCAGCCGAAGTGCTCCTGCATTGAGGGCTTCGAGGGCGACCCGTACACCGGTTGCAACATGCGCGAGAGTGAGTACACCATTTCCAGACTATTTGCTATCCCTTCCAAGAGCGGAGCAGCATGCCTGCCCGCTCGTAATGTTACATGTTCCTTTCAGTGGTGCTCTAGACGTAAATGGCTTTTGGTTTACATTTATTTATTTATTATGCATGTTCCCTTTGTATTACTTTGTACATTTTGTAGCATCCATCTCTTAGCTTTAAGTCTACTGTGTTTGTATCCACATCCTGTATCTATATCTATTTGCATTCCTTTCCTTGCTTGCTATGTTAGTCGTGGTCCTGGACCAACCCACCGATCCATGTCACCCATCCCCATGCGGTGCGAATGCCATTTGTCGCGAACGCAACGGTGCTGGTTCCTGCAGCTGCATTCAGAACTATTTCGGTGATCCGTACATCAATTGCCGCCCCGAGTGCGTGCAGAATGGTGACTGCCCCGCCAGCAGGTCCTGCATCAACATGAAGTGTCGCGATCCCTGCGAAAATGCATGCGGCTTCAATGCGATCTGCCGTGTGGCCCATCACCAGGCGGTGTGTAGCTGTGAGCCCGGTTTCACGGGCAATCCACAACGCGCCTGCGTCGAACGTCCCACAAGTATGCCCAACCAGCTCTTGGTCCCGAACTTAGACCTCTCTAAATGCCATATGCCCATCCTCTTCTCAGATATGTACCTGCCCTTGCCCACCGACCCCTGTAGACCATCGCCCTGCGGCTTGTTTAGCACTTGCCACGTGGCTGGAGATCGCCCTGTTTGCGCTTGCCTGCCGGACTACTTTGGCGTGCCGCCCAACTGCAAGCCCGAGTGCCGTACAAGTGGGGAATGTCCCTCGGATAGGGCGTGCATCAATCAACGTTGCCGCGATCCCTGTCCCGGCACCTGTGGCTACAATGCGCGCTGTCGCTGCACGAATCACTCCCCCATTTGTAGCTGCATCGATGGCTACACCGGTGATCCGTTCCATCAGTGTCTGCCCGAAAGAAGTAGGTTTTCCGCTGTCAGAATTCCTCCCTTGGAAAGCGCCTCAAATTGAAATTTCGTTGTGTTTGTAGAACCGGCGCCCATACCAGACCCCATCGTGCCATTGAATCCGTGCGTGCCATCGCCCTGCGGCCCCAACTCCCAGTGCCAGGTGGCCAGCACCGGAGCCGTGTGCTCCTGTGTGGCCAATTACATTGGACGACCGCCCGCCTGCCGGCCAGAGTGTAGCATCAATTCGGAGTGCCCCGCCCGGATGGCCTGTATGAATGCGCGTTGTGCCGATCCGTGCATCGGTTCGTGCGGCAACAATGCCCTCTGTCACGTCAGCCAGCATGCGCCGGTGTGCATGTGCGAGCCTGGCTTCAGTGGCGATCCCTTCTCCGGCTGCTACAAGATCTTAGAAAGTAGGTCCTTCTTGGGGAAACCACTCACAGCAGCTACTCAAACCCCCACTCCATTTCTGGTCCCATTTAGCGCCCATTGAGATATCTCAGCCCTGTCGTCCCAGTCCTTGCGGCTTGAATGCCTTGTGCGAGGAGCGAAATCGCGCTGCTGCCTGCAAGTGTCTGCCCGAGTACTTTGGGGATCCGTACACCGAGTGCCGCCCCGAGTGCGTCATCAATTCGGACTGCCCCAAGTCGCGGGCCTGCGTCAATCAGCGATGCGTCGATCCCTGTCCCGGCATGTGCGGTCATAGCGCCCTCTGCGCCGTCTTCAATCATGCGCCCAACTGTGAATGCCTGCCCGGCTACACGGGCAACCCCATTGTCGGCTGTCACCTGGTGCCCGAGACGCCACGCTGTAAGACCCATCCGCAAACGTTAGGCCCCCCACTTGAAACAATATTAATATTGTCGTCCTGCCCGATCTAGATCCCGATCCCATAGTACCCGAAAATCCATGCCAACCCTCGCCCTGCGGCCTCTACAGCAACTGTCGCCCGGTCAATGGCCATGCTGTGTGCTCCTGTGTGCCCAACTACATTGGCTCTCCGCCCAACTGCCGGCCCGAGTGCATGAGCAGCTCGGAGTGTGCACAGGACAAGTCGTGTCTGAACGAGCGCTGCAAAGATCCCTGCCCGGGCACCTGTGGCAACAATGCGCTCTGCCGTGTCGTTAACCATAATCCCATCTGCTCCTGCAGTCCCGGCTTCAGCGGTGATCCATTCGTGCGCTGTTTCCCACAAGAAAGTAAGAATCGAAGGCAAAACTCGAGAAGAAAGACGTAGTTTCGGCAACCCGGAAGGTTCGAATACCTTTGCAGAATGAGAGAAGTCAGAGAGAGTCCCTTTTGGAAGACTAAACGACATGTTTGTCCGATGTTTATTAATTCTGGAAAGAAAAATAATGAAGAACTAGAATTATTCGAACTATGTAGATAGTCGGACAAGATTAAAAATTACGACAAGGGTCAACATTACATTAGCGATAGCCACGTCCCTGCCCCCAACTGCTTCCATTTCTCTGAGATTTATTCTTCGACAACTGACGTCAGCTCGATGCACAAGCTGAAAGTGCAAAAAAGAAAGCCCGAAAAACAAAATACATGTCGTGAAATCGATTCGATTTTTTTAAAGATTCATCTCAAAATTTAAATAAAAACGTGCCCACCGTTAAATTAAATTAAACCAGTTGGAATGTAGAGGCACACGTGCCTCAGTCTTTATGCTTTTCCATAGAGGGCGAAAATACGCTAATCCCTAATCCTGTCCGTGAAGGAGGAGTTATTTTTAGATTACAAGTCGCATTGAAAACTATCTAGCGCTAGAAAAAAGCCTACATTATTCTCGTACATTCATCTGCAAGGGTATAGAAACCGAATTGATCTCTCATCATCGCCCATCAACGGAAGTGCCCCACCAAGTACTTTCTCCATTTCATTCCATGCTTGTCATCATCCTCTCTTTATACTTGTATACTATATCTTTACCTTATTATCTCTTTTATTATGTACTCTATTTTATGGCTTATCTTTGTGCATGCTGTTATCATATTTGTGGTGTCCTGGTGTCGTGGTGTGATGGTACATTTAGAACGCCCCATCGTTCATGATCGCGTCGAGCCATGCGTGCCCTCGCCCTGTGGGCCAAACTCTCAGTGTCGGGTGTCGGCGGCTAATGAGCAGCCCGTCTGCTCATGCTTGCAACATTATGTGGGTAGGGCGCCAAATTGCCGACCCGAGTGCACCTCAAACTCAGAGTGTGCCGGCAACATGGCCTGCATCAATCTGCGCTGCCGGGATCCCTGTGTGGGTACCTGCGGCAGTCAGACCACATGTCTTGTAAATAATCATAGACCGATCTGCCGCTGCCTCGATGGCTATGCGGGCGATCCATTCTCCGCGTGTAGTCCACAAAGTAAGGGTCAAGGTCAACGTCATTGTCCCCACATTGCTAAACCGCCAAACCCTTTTCCCTTTTCCCCCCACTTCATTCATTTAGTTATCGTACCGCCCGAGGTGGCACAGCCCTGCAATCCCAGTCCCTGCGGCGCCAATGCGCTGTGCAACGAGCGCAACGGCGTCGGCTCCTGTTCCTGCCTGCCCGAATACAGTGGCGATCCGTACACCGAATGCCGGCCGGAGTGTGTCCTGAACAGCGACTGTTCGAAGAATCGCGCCTGCCTCAACAACAAGTGCCGCGATCCCTGCCCCGGCGTTTGCGGTGTCTCCGCCGAGTGTCATGTGATCAATCACGGGCCCAGCTGCAGCTGCCCTTCCGGATACACGGGCAATCCGTCGCAGTATTGCCGGGAAATACCAAAATGTAGGGTCTATCTCACTCTCTTCCGAAACAACTCAGTTCAATGAATTTTATTTCCCCCAATGAATTTTCAGTGGCCCCGCCTGTTCAGCCATGTCGCCCGTCGCCATGCGGCCCATACAGCCAGTGCCGCGAGGTGAACGGACATGCGGTCTGCTCGTGCACCACAAACTATGTGGGCACTCCGCCCGCCTGTCGGCCCGAGTGCTCGGTCAGTTCCGAGTGCTCCCAAGACAAAGCTTGCGTGAATCTGCGCTGTGTAGACCCCTGTCCGGGAACCTGCGGCCACGAGGCCATTTGCAAGGTGACCAATCACAATCCCATCTGCTCGTGCCCCAGTGGCTACACCGGCGATCCGTTTGTGCGCTGCGCCCCACGGCAACAAGAACCGGAACAGCCCAAGTCCAATGAGAATCCCTGCGTGCCCAGTCCCTGCGGTCGCAACTCCCAATGTCGCGTCGTGGGCGAGACTGGTGTCTGTTCCTGTCTGCCCAACTTCGTGGGCCGTGCCCCCAACTGCCGGCCAGAGTGTACCCAGAATTCCGAGTGCCCTGCCAATTTGGCGTGCATCAATGAGCGTTGCACCGACCCGTGTCCGGGCTCGTGCGGCTTCAATGCCTACTGCAGTGTCGTTGGCCACTCGCCCATCTGCTCGTGCGACAATGGCTACACTGGCGATCCATTCGCTGGCTGCAATCCGCAACGTAAGCGCAGCTTCCCACCTTTCCCGTTTGATATGCGACCTAATCTCGTTTCGTCTGTGACCTGCAGCCTTGCCCGAACCCGATGAACGCCTGACACCCTGCCAACCCTCGCCCTGTGGCCCCAATGCCGAGTGCCGTGAACGCAATGGCGCCGGCTCCTGTACGTGTCTGCCGGAGTACTTTGGCGATCCGTACAGTGGCTGTAGACCCGAGTGCGTGGTGAATAGCGATTGCACGCGCGACAAGTCGTGCGTCAACCAGAAATGCGTGGACCCATGTCCGGGTGTTTGTGGCCTGAATGCCGAGTGTCGTGTGTCCAATCACTTGCCCAGCTGCTCCTGTCTGGCCGGCTACACTGGAAATCCGTCGAGTGCATGCCGTGAAATACCCCAACTCCCGCCACCACGTAGGTGTACCCTGCTGAGATCCTCAAAGAAACAAACAAAAACTAAAACCCAACTAAATCCCCATTCCCCCCAGCCCTGGCCGATGTGAATCCGTGTAGACCCTCGCCCTGCGGCCCGTACAGCCAGTGTCGGGAGATCAATGACCATGCCGTGTGCTCTTGCCAGCCCGGACTCGTTGGCTCTGCCCCCAACTGTCGGCCCGAGTGTATCATAAGCTCCGATTGTGCCCAAGATCTCAACTGCCAGAATCAGAAGTGTGGACCCGTGTCCGGGCACATGCGGCATTGAGGCGCGTTGCCAGGTCATAAACCATTATCCTGCATGCTCCTGCGCGCCAGGCTATACCGGAGATCCCTTCAATCGATGCACTAAAATATTGTGTAAGCATGTTGTCCCATTAGAAGGCGGTGCAAGCCAATTGTCAATCAGTTGTGTTGCACTGCCTTAAGCACGGTTGCCATTTTGGAAATTAATTGGAAAATATCCCAGAGATTATAGAACACGTGAAAGAGGAGATTTTTATAAAGAAAACAAACGTATGTAGAAGCGAACAACAACGGTGAAAAAATTACGCTCTCATTTTGTTTGTTACATTTTGTTCTCTTGCTTGTCGTACCGAGAGCTTACTCTCTCGCAGCTGTCACTCTCACTCTCTTTGTTGACAGCTCATTTCTAGTGTTCTATAATCTTTAATTGTACTTTTTATGTATTGGTATTAAATTGGATACCCTTTCTTGTGTATTAATGGCAGCCGTGTGTGTCTTGATACTCCCTTTCCTTCCTATTGCATGTATTATACACTCTTTACTTTAATGTTTGATTTTTCTATTTCTCTATTTTATGTTTTTTGTGATTTTATGTACACTATGTAAACTACTATCCATCCAACTCCAACTCCAATCTATCTCCGATCTATTCGACTACCTATGTAATTGTTTTGTGTAAATTGTGTGTGTTATGGCATGGATATATTGACTATGGCTATTGGCTATTGGCTATTTGGCTATGTGTAGTGGAGCCCATAATACCCGAAAAATCCGGTAATCCCTGTGTACCCTCACCGTGCGGACCCAACTCGAAATGCATCGATGTGCGCGGTTCGCCTGCATGCTCCTGTCTGCCGGACTACCTCGGACGGCCGCCAAACTGTCGGCCCGAGTGCATGAGTAGTGCCGACTGTCCGGCGAATCTCGCGTGTGTCAATCAGCGCTGCGCAGATCCATGTATTGGAGCTTGTGGCCAGAACTCTCTGTGCCAGGTGATCAAGCATCGTCCAACATGCGAATGCGTGCCTGGTTACACCGGCGATCCGTTCTCCGGCTGTGCGATTGTACAGCAAAGTATATATCAATTGCATGCCAACGTATACCTAATCCTCCCCCACTCACACCCCGACTTTTCCATTATTTTCTTTCCTGTGTAGTTACCCCAACGGAGGCGCCACGCAATCCCTGCAATCCCAGTCCGTGCGGCGCCAATGCCGTGTGCCGCGAGCGCAACAGCGCCGGCTCCTGCACCTGTCTGCCCGAATACTTTGGCGATCCGTACAGCGGCTGCCGACCCGAGTGTGTCCAGAACGATGACTGCGATCGCTCGCGTGCCTGCATCAACAGCAAGTGCCAGGATCCTTGTCCCGGTGCCTGCGGCATCAATGCCGAGTGCCGTGTCCTGAACCATGGTCCCAACTGCAACTGTTTCGACGGCTACACCGGTGATCCGCATCGTTCGTGCGCCCTGATTGAAGTGGTCACACGACGACCGGAGAACCCATGCCAGCCCTCGCCCTGTGGACCCTACAGCCAGTGCCTGGACACGAACAGCCATGCGGTGTGCTCCTGCCTGGAAAGCTACATCGGAGCGCCGCCCAGCTGCAAGCCGGAATGTGTCGTCAGCTCCGAGTGCCCACAGAATCGGGCGTGCATCAATCAGAAGTGCGCCGATCCGTGTCGCGGATCGTGCGGCAACAATGCCAAGTGTCAGGTGGTGAACCACAATCCCATCTGCAGCTGTGTGCCCGGCATGACCGGCGATCCCATTAGCGGCTGTTCACCCAGCGAAGATGGCAAGAGCACGGATAACCCGTGTGTGCCCTCGCCCTGTGGCCCCAACTCCGTGTGCCGTGAGATCGGCAATCAAGCGGCCTGCTCCTGCAATGCCAATTTCATTGGACGTCCGCCGAACTGCCGGCCAGAGTGCACCAACAACGACGAGTGCCAGAATCATTTGTCCTGCCAGCAGGAGCGCTGCGTCGATCCCTGCCCTGGCTCCTGCGGCAGCAATGCCGTCTGCCAGGTGGTGCAACACAATGCCGTCTGCTCCTGTGCCGATGGCTACGAGGGTGAGCCGCTCTTTGGCTGCCAGCTGATTCCCCTGCTCCTGCCCACCGAGGCGCCCACATCACCATGCGAACCGTCGCCGTGCGGCCCCCATGCCGAGTGCCGCGAACGCAACGGTGCCGGCGCCTGCTACTGCCACGAGGGCTTCGAGGGCAATCCCTACGATGCCCAGCGCGGCTGCCGACGCGAGTGCGAGATCAACGATGAGTGCACGGCCGCCCAGGCGTGTGTCCGCTTCAAGTGCATCGATCCGTGCGACAATATGTGCGGAGAGTACGCTCTCTGTACGGTCGACAACCACGTGCCCACCTGCAACTGTCCGGCCGGCTACAGCGGAGATCCGTTCTTCAGCTGCAAGCCCGTGCCGGTTACCCCACGGCCCGCACTCAATCCGTGCAATCCCTCGCCCTGCGGCCCCAACAGCAACTGTCGCAGCATCAACAACCAGGCGGTGTGCTCCTGCCAGTCGGGCTTCGTCAATCAGCCGCCCAACTGCCGACCCGAGTGCATTGTCAGTGCGGAGTGTGCCCCGGAACGGGCCTGTGTGAACAAGAAGTGTGTGGACCCGTGTCTGCACACCTGCGGCATTCGTGCCATCTGCAGCACCAAGAACCACAGCCCCATCTGCACATGCCCGCGCGGCATGACCGGCGACCCGTTCGTACAGTGCACCAGGATACGTGAGTATAACAGAAATTAATGTCAGATAAATTCTAAGGGTTTTATTTTGCAGCCATTACCCACGATGTGACGACACCAGAGCCACCAGCGGCCTCCTGTGTGCCCTCGCCCTGCGGTCCCAATGCCAAGTGCCAGATTGTGGGCAACAGTCCGGCCTGCTCCTGCCTGCCGAACTTTATTGGCGCCCCACCGAGCTGTCGGCCGGAATGTGTCCTCAACTCTGAGTGTGGACCCACGGAGGCGTGCATCAATCAAAAGTGCGGCGATCCGTGCTCTGGTTCCTGCGGCTTCGAGGCCAAGTGCCATGTGCTGAATCATCTGCCCATTTGCAACTGCATCGAGGGCTACGAGGGTGATCCGTTTGTGCGCTGCACCGAGAAACCGGAAGGCAAAACACCGCCTGTCATCAACGATCCGTGCAATCCGAGTCCCTGTGGCCCCAATGCCGACTGCTTTGCCGGCGAGTGCCGCTGCCAGAACAACTATCAAGGAAACGCCTACGAGGGCTGTCGACCCGAGTGTACCCTCTCGGCGGACTGCTCGCGGGACAAGGCCTGCATGCGGAACAAGTGTGTGGATCCCTGCCCTGGAATCTGTGGCAACAATGCCGTTTGCGAGGTGATGAACCACATACCAGTGTGCTCGTGCCTGCAGGGCTACGAGGGCGATCCGTTCACCAATTGTCGCGTGAAGCCCATCGAGGATACACCCAAGCCACAGGCCTGTGCGCCGTCTCCGTGCGGATCGAACAGCCAGTGCCGCGATGTCAACGGACATGCCGTCTGCTCCTGCCTGCAAGGATACATTGGGGCGCCGCCTCAATGCCGTCCCGAGTGCGTTGTCTCCAGTGAATGCTCCGCGCTGCAGGCGTGTGTCAACAAGAAGTGCGTGGATCCCTGCGCCGCTGCTTGTGGTCTGGAGGCACGCTGTGAGGTCATCAATCACAGCCCCATCTGTGGCTGCCCGCCTGGTCGCACTGGCGATCCCTTCAAGCAGTGCACAGAGATACCTGTGGCACCGCCGCCAGATGTCAAGGAAGCGCCACGCGATCCGTGTGTGCCCTCGCCCTGCGGACCCAACTCCATATGCAAGCCCGATGAGCGTGGACCCGTGTGCCAGTGCCAGCCAGAGTTCTTTGGCTCGCCGCCCAACTGCCGGCCCGAGTGCATCATCAATCCGGACTGTGCCTCGACGCAGGCGTGCATCAACAACAAGTGCCGCGATCCCTGTCCCGGCTCGTGTGGCACCAACGCCGAATGCCGCGTCATCGGACACACGGTCTCGTGCTCCTGCCCCGTGGGCTACGCTGGCAACGCGTTTGTCCAGTGTGTGCCGCAGCAGGAGGAGCCCATCAAGCCGTGCCAACCCTCGCCCTGCGGCGCCAATGCCGAGTGCATTGAACGGAACGGAGCAGCTGCCTGCAAGTGCATCGACGAGTACCAGGGCAATCCCTACGAGGGCTGCCGACCCGAGTGCGTGCTCAGTTCGGACTGTACGACGGACAAGGCGTGCATACGGAACAAGTGCCAGGATCCCTGCCCGGGTATCTGTGGCCTGAATGCCCAGTGCTATGCCGTGAATCATGTGCCCAATTGTGTGTGCCTCGATGGCCATACGGGCGATCCGTTTGCCAACTGTCGCCGCGTGGAACCCACAACGCCGCCGCCAGTCGCCGATCCCTGCATACCCTCGCCCTGTGGCGCCAACAGCAAGTGCCGCATTGCCAACGGACTGGCCGTCTGCTCCTGCCTGGAGAATTTCATTGGAGCGCCGCCGAACTGCAAGCCCGAGTGCACGGTGAATGCCGAGTGCCAGCCGAACAAGGCGTGCCACAAGTTCCGATGCGCCAATCCCTGCGCCAAGACGTGCGGCATCAATGCCAAGTGCGAGGTGATCAATCACAATCCCATCTGCAGCTGCCCCTCGGATCTGACGGGTGATCCGTTCGCCCGCTGCTATCCGGCGCCAGCCATTGCCGGACCCAAGGATGCGCCTGTCTCGAAGACACCCTGCCAGCCCTCGCCCTGCGGCCTCTACTCGGAGTGTCGCGTGCGCGACGAGCAGGCCTCCTGCTCCTGTCTGCCCAACTACATTGGGGCGCCGCCCAACTGCCGACCCGAGTGCATTGTGAACACGGACTGCTCCTCGAATCGCGCCTGCATTGCCGAGAAGTGTCGCGATCCCTGCGACGGCTCCTGCGGCATCAACTCCGAGTGTCGCATCCAGAACCATCTGGCCATATGCACCTGCCGCGGCGGATTCACCGGCGATCCGTTTGTCCAGTGCGTGGAGATCATTGAGACGGTCACGAGGCCACCACTGAACGAACCACAGGATCCGTGCGACCTGCAACCGTGTGGAGCCAATGCGGAATGCAACGGGGGCACCTGCACCTGTCTGCGAGACTACCACGGCGATCCATACACGGGCTGTCGTCCGGAGTGTACGCTGAGCACCGACTGCGCCCCCGTCAAGGCCTGCTTGAACAAGAAGTGCGTGGACCCCTGTCCCGGAGTGTGTGGCCAGAACTCGCAGTGCGATGTCTCCAACCACATACCGATCTGCAGCTGCCTGCAGGGCTACACGGGTGATCCGTTCGTGCACTGCCGCCAGGAGACGCCCGTGGCCAAGGACCCATGCCAGCCGAATCCCTGCGGCCCGAACAGCCTGTGTCATGTGTCGGCCCAAGGGCCGGTGTGTGCCTGCCAACAGGGCATGCTGGGCTCTCCGCCCGCCTGCAAACCGGAGTGCGTCGTCAGCTCCGAGTGCTCCCTGCAAACGGCCTGCGTGCAAAGGAAGTGCGTCGATCCTTGCCCCGGCGCCTGCGGCCAGTTCGCACGCTGCCAGGTGATCAACCACAATCCATCGTGCTCCTGCAATTCAGGCTACACCGGAGATCCGTTCACGCGCTGCTTCCAGGAGGAGCGCAAGCCGCCAACACCCACGGAACCATGTCAACCATCACCCTGCGGACCCAATTCCGAGTGCAAGGTGCTCAACGGCAATGCGGCCTGCTCGTGCGCAGCCACCTTTATTGGCACGCCACCCAGCTGCCGGCCCGAGTGCTCTATCAATCCGGAATGTCCACCGACCAAGGCTTGCATACGCCAGAAGTGTGCCGATCCCTGCGTAAATGCCTGCGGCTTCAACGCCCGTTGCAATGTGGCCAATCATCAACCCATCTGCACATGCGATGTGGGCTACACAGGAGATCCGTTCACCGGCTGTCAAAAGGAACAAGGTAGGACCGCCGTTTTCATTTATATTCTACAAACATATTTAGTAGCTAGGCCAGGGCGTAAACCAGCTTTTATATTTGTGGTTTTGGTTTGCTGCTTACTGGGTGCCCAGTACAACATGCGCTCTAAAAATGAGATCTGCATAGATCTGGAGCTTATATATGCACACTGCAGACATACGTTTACGCCCTGGATGGTCCCACATTGAATGTGAAACTCTTAGACAAACCCATACTTGCATACCCTTATTAAAAGTACCCCTCGTTAAAGTTTCACATTCGTTCTTTGCGTATTAGAATAAATGAAGTATTTTTACACAACACACAAAACTGCAATGGCAATCGCTGCCATTGCATATTCCATACACTAAAAGGCACTTTTTGTTTGCACTACCTTTTGTTTACACTTTACACTAGAGGTCTGCAAGAATGTACTCTAAATGGGAGCACAAAAAATTCATTCATTCACGTCTCGACACGCACAAGCGAATGATGGAAACGAGAATGCGCGAGAATTAACAAAACGAACATTAATGCAGATCTCTACGTGTAATTACCACCTCACTACACACGCGTTACTTGTTCTAATACGCTCCCCTTAGGCAGCACACGAATACATATATATTCATTAAAATCTATGATTACCGCACTTACTGGCACAATGCATTGCAAAATGAAGTTTTCTACACCCAAATCAAATCCCATACTTTTCACTTCGATACGCAAAATGCAAATTTCAACGAGCACGCAGTCCTCGAACTGACGGAGTGAACGTGACGTTGAAAGTGTCTGTATGCTGGGGGTAATCAAAGGTTTTAATTAGCTTTTAACTATTTTACATTTATTTGCTTTTGCCCCTAACGCCTGAAAATACAATATGCAAACTTGTCACGCCTTTATTTTTTGCTTCCTTACCCAAAACCAAACCAAACCGTATTATTATGCCTCCTCTCACCCACCCGCCTTGACTTTTGCCTTTTAACCCTTTGATGATATTGTTGTTACCTCCGCCTTATTTTTGGGAGGGAAACCAATCCGTTGAAATGCTTTACCTAATTCGTTATTTGGCCCACCAACGACCCATGTCTCTCCACTTGCTTACTACCCCCACAACAAAAATTGAAACCTAACCCAAAAATTACCCAAAATTGAGTACTGCGTTGTTGTTCCCCCCCGTACCAAAAGACCAAAAAATCTACGCTACGCCAAAGATCTAAATTAAATTCTAGTCAACAAAAATGCCAAACCAAATTAGAGTATTAAAATGTATAACAAAAAACTGTAGTTTAACCAAAGAAATCAATAAATCCAAGGATATAACCCCTGCAATAGACACTTGTTTTACTTACGACACGCCAAAAATTAAAAACAAATAATTTAACGCCATTGCAATGGCACCACCACCGCACTTACACAATACTGCCACTGCCACCGCACACACGCAGAGCACAGCGTTTAACCACACTAAGCAATGCGGTAAATATCTCCGCACACACGCTGCACAGCGTTTAACAACACTAAATAAAGAGGAGCACTTGAAATGCAATTTTAATTGCGAATTTCGTTAACTGAAGCCAACACCTAACTCGTACTATTATCTATAACCACAATTGGATTAATCCGAGTCGCAAAAGCCAACGCCAGGTGTGTGTTGTATTGTACTAAACCCGAGTTCCACTGAAGAATATTAATTACAACTCTCTGACCTCCGTTTCTCCGTCTCTCCCACTCAATTTACCCCCACACACACACACTCAAACACACACACACAAAAACAGAGCGCATTGTCAATGAACAGGTGACGCCCTGCGAACCCAATCCCTGCGGCTCGAATGCCGTGTGCCGCGAACGCAATGGGATCGGTTCCTGCCAGTGCCTGCCCGATTACTTTGGCGATCCCTACCAGTCCTGCCGACCCGAGTGCATCCGCAACTCAGATTGTCCCACGAACAAGGCCTGCCAGCAGCAGAAATGTCGCGATCCCTGCCCCGGTACCTGCGGCACCAATGCTGACTGCAGCGTTACGAATCATCTGCCCACCTGTATATGCCGCATCGGATACATTGGGGATCCCTACCGCTACTGCCATGTGGAGCCAGCGCAACGTAAGATACCCACCCACCCAACCATCTGCGATCCATCCTGAGATTGTCCTGTCGTCCCCTTTCTAGCTATCCGTCTGGCCGAACCCACACAACCCTGTCGCCCCTCGCCGTGTGGCCCCAACTCTCAGTGTCGCGAACTCAACGGCCAGGCCGTCTGCTCCTGCCTCGAGCTGTACATCGGTCTGCCGCCCAACTGCAGGCCCGAGTGCGTGCTCAGCAGCGAGTGTGCCACGGACAAGGCGTGCATAAGTCAGCGATGCCAGGATCCCTGCCCCGGTACATGCGGCATCAATGCCGAGTGTCGGGTACGCAATCATGGTCCACTTTGTCAGTGCCGTCAAGGCTTCACCGGTGATGCCTTTACCCGTTGTTATGTCCTGCCACGTAAGACCACAACCAAAGCTCCCTGACCTAACAGAGAGATCTAACAGATTTGCAACCTCTTTAGCCCCACCGCCTGAGATTCAACGTGTTGATCGTGATCCCTGCATGCCATCGCCCTGCGGCTTGAACAGCCAGTGTCGAAATGTGCAGGGTGTGCCCTCCTGCTCCTGTCTGCCCGAATTCCTGGGCGCACCGCCCAACTGTCGACCCGAATGCACCATCAGTGCCGAGTGTGCCTCGAATCTGGCGTGCATCCGTGAGAAATGTATTGATCCATGTCCAGGGTCCTGTGGCTACGATGCAGAATGCAATGTGGTGAATCACACGCCCATTTGCGTCTGCCCCGTGGGCTACACTGGCGATCCGTTCAGCAGTTGTCGCCTGTCGCCACCCGACCCCGTTCAAAGTAAGCCAAATCTCAGATCCTTGTTCCTCCGAATGCCTCCCTAACTGCCCCCTCATACGTAGGTGAATATGTGGATCCGTGCAACCCTTCGCCGTGTGGTCCCAATGCCCAGTGCTCCAACGGTGTGTGCAGCTGTTTGGCCGAATTCCATGGCGATCCCTATGCCGGCTGTCGTCCGGAATGTGTCCTCAACTCGGACTGCTCCAGGGACAAGGCCTGTCTGCGCAGCAAGTGCAACAATCCCTGCCCGGGAACGTGCGGCGAGAATGCCATCTGCGATGTCAGAAATCACATTCCGATGTGCCGCTGTCCCGATGGCACCGCTGGCAGCGCCTTTATACGCTGCTCCCCCGTCCAGCAAACGACTGTGGAAACGAATCCCTGCCGTCCATCACCCTGCGGACCCAATTCGCAGTGTCGCGAGATCAACCAGCAGGCTGTGTGCTCCTGCCTGTCCAACTTTATCGGAGCACCGCCATCCTGCCGCCCCGAATGCACCTCGAACGCCGAGTGTGCACCCTCGCAGGCGTGTCTGAACCAGCGTTGCGGTGATCCCTGCCCCGGAACCTGCGGCGTGGGTGCCAAGTGTGCTGTGGTCAGCCACAGCCCCTTCTGCACCTGTCCCGAACGCTTCACGGGCAATCCCTTCATCCGCTGTCAGCCACAAAGTAAGCCACAAAAGGAAGGAAGCCCCCCGAGAGTGTTGTCCCTAATGTTTGTCCTTCCCCAGTTGAACCCGTGCGTGACCTTGTCCCAGTCGAACCCTGTCGCCCATCGCCTTGCGGTCCCTACTCCCAGTGTCGCCCCGTTGGCCAAGAAGCGCCCGCCTGCTCCTGCCTGGAGACCTACATTGGACGGCCACCAAACTGCCGCCCAGAGTGTGTAACGAGCTCGGACTGCAGCAGCCAGATGGCGTGTGTCAACCAGAAGTGCGTCGATCCCTGTCCCGGACGCTGCGGCCTCAATGCCGAGTGTCGTGTGGTCAGCCATGCGGTGCAGTGCGTCTGCCAGCAGGGCTACACCGGCGATCCCTTCGTGCAGTGCAGCCCCGAGATCATACGCGACATTGAGATACGCACGCCGTGCAGCCCCAGTCCCTGTGGACCGAATGCCGTGTGCCGCGATCGCCAGGGCGTTGGCTCCTGCCAGTGTCTGCCCGAGTACTTTGGTGATCCCTATGCCGGCTGTCGGCCGGAGTGCATGCTCGACTCGGACTGTCCCTCGAACAGGGCGTGCCAGCAGCTGAAATGCCAGGATCCCTGTCCCGGAACATGCGGTCTGAATGCCCAGTGCCAGGTGGTAAACCATCTGCCGACCTGCAATTGTCTCACCGGATATCTGGGTGATCCGTACCGCCAGTGCACGCGAATGCAAGAGCGTAAGCAGCGTCCCTCACCTCTCTGTTGTTTTTCCACTAATCTGACGCCCCTTTTAGCACCACAAAACGAATACGTGAATCCCTGCCAGCCCTCGCCCTGCGGCTCCAACTCCCAGTGTCGTGTGGCCAATGAGCAGCCCGTTTGCTCGTGTCTGCCCCTGTTTGTGGGCACTCCGCCCGCCTGCCGACCCGAGTGCACCATATCCTCAGAGTGTCCCAGCCATCAGGCATGCGTTAACCAGAAGTGCGTGGATCCATGCAGCGGCGACACCTGCGGCAGCAATGCCGTCTGTCGCGTGCGTAACCACAGTCCCATCTGC
The DNA here is from genome assembly GCA_035043285.1 of Drosophila subsilvestris. NCBI lineage: Eukaryota > Metazoa > Arthropoda > Insecta > Diptera > Drosophilidae > Drosophila > Drosophila subsilvestris. Next base: position 3,366,298 of record JAWNNB010000960.1, read on the forward strand.
AGCTGCCTCAGCGGCTTCACTGGCGATGCCTTTACGCGTTGCTTCCCCATTCCACGTAAGTTTATGACGCGACCTCAATACTGTACGAGAACTCCAACTGAAAGAAGAATCTGCCCTCAAATAGCGCCGCCGCCCGAAAGGATCGAAGAGCCACTGCGTGATCCGTGTGTGCCCACGCCGTGCGGCCCCAATTCGAGTGCCGCAACATCAATGGAGTGCCCGCGTGCTCCTGTCTGGTGAACTTCATGGGACAGGCGCCCAACTGCCGACCCGAGTGCACCATCAATGCCGAGTGCCCCGCCAATAGGGCGTGCATCAATCAGCGGTGTCGCGATCCCTGTCCAGGAGCCTGCGGCCTGGATGCCGTCTGCAGTGTCATCAATCATACGCCGCTCTGCGCCTGCATCGATGGGTATATCGGAAATCCGTTCACCAGATGCAACCCCAAGCCACCAGAGCCCACATCGCCGCCACCAGTCAGCGATGATCCGTGCAATCCCTCGCCCTGCGGCTCGAATGCCGTCTGCCGCAATGGCCAGTGCTCGTGTATACCCGAATACCAGGGCGATCCGTATGTCTCCTGTCGCCCCGAGTGCGTGCTGAACACGGACTGTGCCAGGGATCGGGCCTGTGTGCGCAACAAGTGCATAGATCCCTGTCCCGGCACCTGTGGCGTGAACGCCCTCTGCGAGGTGACCAATCACATACCCATCTGTCGCTGTCCCGATCGCATGTCCGGCAATGCGTTCTTCGAGTGTCGTCCCGTGCCGGCGGCGCCCATCATCCAGCAGAATCCGTGCCAGCCAACGCCATGCGGACCCAACAGTCAGTGCCGCGTGGTGCAGAACACGGCCGTCTGCTCCTGCCTAAGGGATTACGTGGGCAGTCCGCCCCAGTGCCGGCCGGAGTGTGTCACCAACTCGGACTGTCCGGCGGATCAGTCGTGCCAGAACATGAAGTGCCGCGATCCCTGTCCGGGCACCTGCGGCTTTAATGCCTTGTGCAACGTGGTCAATCACAGTCCCTTCTGCAGCTGTCCCACAGGCATGTCCGGCAATCCGTTCGTCAGCTGCCAGCAGCTGCCGCAACGCGACGATCGACCACAGAATCCCTGCCAGCCCTCGCCCTGTGGCCCCAACTCCGAGTGTCGCGTCTCAGGCGATTCCCCATCCTGCTCCTGCCTGCCAGAGTTCGTGGGTGCTCCACCCAACTGCAAGCCCGAGTGCATCTCCAGCTCCGAATGCCCCACCAACAGGGCGTGCATCAACCAGAAATGCGTCGATCCCTGCCCTGGATTGTGCGGCCAGAATGCCAATTGTCGCGTGTTCAGTCACACGGCCATGTGCCTGTGCGAGAGCGGCTTCACGGGCGATCCATTCAGCCAGTGTAGCCCAGTCAGAGATGCCCCCGTGGAGTTGCTGCAGCCCTGCAATCCCAGTCCCTGTGGCGTCAATGCCAGGTGCGAGGAACGCGGTGGAGCCGGCTCCTGCACCTGTCTGCCGGAATACTTTGGCAATCCCTACGATGGCTGCCGCCCCGAATGTGTCCTGAACTCCGACTGCCCCTCGAACAGAGCCTGCGTGAATCAGAAGTGCCGCGATCCCTGTCCCGGAGTGTGTGGCCAGAGCGCCGAGTGCCAGGTGGTCAATCATCAGGCCACTTGCAATTGTCTGAGTGGTTACACCGGAGACCCCTACACGCTGTGCCGCATCGTGGAGAACGAACCACGTAAGATTATCCCCCCGTCCTCTGTGCCCAGGCTGATCCCCTCTGACCATCGTGTGACTTCTTTTAGCCGTGCCCATCTACGTGAATCCCTGCCAGCCCTCGCCCTGTGGCCCTAACTCGCGTTGCCGCGAGATCAACGATCAGGCTGCGTGCTCCTGTCTGCCCGAGTTCATTGGCAGTGCCCCGGCCTGTCGTCCGGAGTGCACCAGCAGCTCGGAGTGTGCCGCGGACAAGGCGTGTGTGAATCGCAAGTGCGTGGATCCCTGTCCGAATGTCTGTGGCCAGCAGGCCGAGTGTCGCGTTCGCAATCACAATCCGATCTGCAGCTGCCTCAGTGGATTCACCGGAGATCCGTTCACCCGCTGCTACCGTCAGCCGCGTAAGCAACAGCAAAACCTTCGAATACCATGGAAAGTATCCTATCCCACCCCTTTTGCAGCTCCACCAGAGGTGCCTGTGGAAAGAGAACCCCTTGATCCGTGTGTGCCCACGCCGTGTGGCGCCAATTCCCAGTGTCGCGATGTCTATGGCACACCCTCGTGCTCCTGCCTGCCCCAGTTCTTGGGCACGCCGCCCAACTGCCGACCCGAGTGCTCCATCAATGCCGAGTGTCCCAGCCATCAGGCGTGCATCAATCAGAAGTGTCGCGATCCCTGTCCCGGCTCCTGTGGCCTCAACACCCAGTGCAATGTGATCAATCACACGCCCATCTGTAGCTGTCTTCTGGGTTATAACGGGGATCCATTCAGCGTTTGTAATCCCGAGCCACCGCAGAAAAGTAAGCGACCTAAGGCAGACCCTGAATGGAAATCATTTCTCATTTCTCCTTACAAATCCCAGTTCAAGATCCACTGCCACCTCAAGATCCCTGCTATCCCTCGCCCTGTGGCTCCAATAGCCGCTGCAACAATGGCGTCTGCTCGTGTCTGCCCGAATACCATGGCGATCCCTACACCGGCTGTCGTCCCGAGTGTGTCCTGCACACAGAATGCGATCGCAGTCGGGCCTGTGTCCGGCACAAGTGTGTGGATCCCTGCCCCGGAATATGTGGAACGAATGCGATATGCGAGGTCTTGAATCACATTCCCAATTGTCGCTGTCCCGCCGAAATGCAGGGCAATGCCTTCATCCAGTGTAGCCCAGTGCCACGTAAGCCCAAACCGTCGAATGTCTGTCCATTCGGAGTCGCTATAAAGTGCTTGGAACTGCTTACAGAACTCGATGTAGTGGAGAATCCCTGCCAGCCCTCACCCTGCGGACCCAATGCTCAGTGTCGCGTGGCAGGCCAGCAAGCCATTTGCTCCTGCATCGCACCCTTCATTGGCAGTCCGCCCTTCTGTCGTCCGGAGTGCACCAGCAACGCGGAATGCCCCCTGAACTTGGCGTGCTTGAACCAGAAATGCAGCGATCCCTGTCCGGGCGTCTGCGGCCGCAGTGCCCAGTGCCATGTGACGAATCACAGTCCGTTCTGTCGCTGCCTGGACCGCCACACGGGCAATCCCTTCGTCAGCTGCCAGCCCATCATTGAGCCGCCAGTGCCGCCGCCGCGTCAGCCATGTCTGCCCTCACCCTGCGGCGCGTATGCCCAGTGTCGGGAGATCAATGAGCAGCCGTCGTGCACCTGCCTGCCCGAGTACATTGGAGCGCCGCCCAACTGTCGACCCGAGTGCGTGACCAGCTCCGAGTGCCCCACCCAGCAGGCGTGCATCCAGCAGAAGTGCCGCGATCCCTGTCCCGGTCTGTGTGGCCTCTTGGCCGAGTGCCGCGTGCTCTCGCACACGCCCAGCTGCGTCTGTCCCGAGGGCATGGAGGGTGATCCGTTCACCCAGTGCACGGAGAAGAGAATCCAGCAGCTGGATCGCTTGGACCCCTGCAATCCCAGTCCCTGTGGCGTCAATGCGCGTTGCACTTCGCGCCAGGATGCGGGCTCTTGTCAGTGTCTGCCCGAGTACTTTGGCAATCCCTACGAGGGCTGCCGCCCCGAATGTGTCCTCAACTCGGACTGTGCCTCGAACAGAGCGTGTCAGCAGCAGAAGTGCGAGGATCCCTGCCCGGGAACCTGCGGCCAGAACGCCATCTGCAATGTCCTCAACCACGTGCCCAGCTGCAGCTGCATCACGGGCTACTCCGGTGATCCCTACCGCCAGTGCCTGCCCGAACGTCAACGTAAGACATCAGACAATAATCACTTGGAGATCCATACCCACAATCTGCCTTGCCCTCCCCCCCATTGTAGCCATCAAGGAGTACCTGAATCCATGCCAGCCCTCGCCCTGTGGCCCCAATTCCCAGTGTCGCGAGTCCAACGAGCAGGCCGTCTGCTCCTGTCTGCCCGAATATGTGGGTGCACCGCCCGTCTGTCGACCCGAGTGCACCATCTCCTCAGAGTGCTCGAAGGACAAGGCCTGCGTGGCCCAGAAGTGCATCGATCCCTGTCCGAATACCTGCGGCGAGCAGGCCACGTGTCGTGTGCTGAACCACAGTCCCATTTGCACGTGTCGCGCCGGTTACACGGGCGATGCCTTCTACCGCTGTGTGCCCAAGCCCCGTAAGTACAGTCCAGACCGACCAGAGGGAGACTGCCACCGTTCCCCATGTTTTAATCTCACCCAATTTTAACCCCTAAAAGCTGTGCCAGTGGCTCCGCCAGTGCAAAAGACACCCGTCGATCCCTGTGTGCCCTCGCCCTGTGGCCCCTATGCCGAGTGTCGGGCGAATGGCGAGGCGCCTGCCTGCTCCTGTTCGTTTGGCTACCTAGGTGCGCCACCCAACTGCCGTCCCGAGTGTCGCATCAATGCCGAGTGCCTCAGTCGTGAGGCCTGCATCAATGAGAAGTGTCGCGATCCCTGTCCCGGCTCCTGTGGCCTTGGCGCCACCTGCAACGTGATCAATCATACGCCCAGCTGCACCTGTCCGCCGGGCTACACGGGTGATCCATTCACCCACTGTCAGCCCCAACCACCACCGCCACCACAACGTAAGACTCTCCTCGCTCCTGTTTTTCCTCCACTCTGAAATACTTTAAACAACGATCTGTCCTGTCCATAGTTGTGGAGCTGAAGGATCCCTGCCAGCCCTCGCCCTGCGGTGCCAATGCTCTGTGCAATGCAGGCGTTTGCACCTGCATCGCCGAGTACCATGGGGATCCCTACAGCGGCTGTCGGCCCGAGTGCATCACCAGTTTGGATTGCGCGAGGAATCTGGCCTGTGCACGTCACAAATGCTTCGATCCCTGCCCGGGCACCTGTGCCCCCAATGCCATTTGTACGGTCCTCAATCACGTGCCCATGTGCACCTGTCCCGAGGGTTATGCTGGCAATGCGTTCATCCAGTGCCAACCAGTGCCACGTAAGCTCCAGCCCAGCATCTGCCTTCCTTCAGATTCTTAGAGCTATGCCAACCATTTCTCCCCCTCTGTCCTCTCCACAGCACCAGCCATTGTCCAGCCATGTCAACCCTCGCCCTGTGGCCCCAATTCTCAGTGCCGTGAGGCGAATGGTCAGGCCGTATGCTCCTGTGTGCCCGGATATATTGGAACGCCGCCACTCTGTCGGCCAGAGTGCACCTCGAACGCGGAGTGCGTGTCCCTCGAGGCGTGTGTGAATCAAAAGTGCGTTGATCCCTGTCCGGGTGCCTGTGGCCGGAGTGCACAGTGCAGTGTCGTCAATCACAATCCCTTCTGCACCTGTCTGCCCCACTATACGGGCAATCCGTTTGTGGGCTGCCAGCAGATCATCGAACCGCCACAGCGAGAGGAAGTAATTCCACGTGATCCCTGCCGTCCGTCACCGTGCGGACCCAATGCCGAGTGTCGCGCCGTTGGGGACACGCCCTCGTGCTCCTGCCTGCCCGAATTTGTGGGCACTGCGCCGTACTGCAAGCCGGAGTGCGTGACCAACTCCGAGTGTCCATCGAATCGGGCCTGCATCAATCAAAAGTGTCGCGATCCCTGCCCCGGTCTGTGCGGTCTCAGTGCCATTTGTCGCGTTGTCTCCCACACGGCCATGTGCGTGTGCGATGCGGGCCTCACCGGCGATCCCTTCACCCAGTGCCAGCCGATTGTCCGCGATGTGGAGATCATCAATCCGTGCCATCCATCGCCCTGTGGCTCCAACGCCGAGTGCATACAACGCAACGGAGCGGGCGCCTGTCAGTGTCTGCCCGAGTACTTTGGCAATCCCTACGAAGGCTGTCGCCCCGAATGTGTCCTCAACTCGGATTGTGCCGCGAACAGAGCGTGTCAGCAGCAGAAGTGCCGCGATCCCTGCCCCGGCAGCTGTGGCCAGAATGCCGAGTGTAATGTCGTGAATCATACGCCGCTCTGCAGCTGCTTCCCAGGATTCATAGGCGATCCGTATCGCTACTGTAGCCAGCCGCCAGAACGTAAGCTAGTTCCAATTATCTCTAGTAGTGGTTGCTCGTAGTTTGTTACTAATTCCAAGCGTATCCTAACCCCCAAAACCCACTAGCTATTGTCCATGACTACGTGAATCCCTGCCAGCCATCGCCCTGTGGCTCGAATGCCATTTGTCGCGTGGTTAACGAGCAGGCTGTGTGCTCCTGTGCCCCCGAGTTCGAAGGGGCGCCGCCCAACTGCCGTCCCCAGTGCACTTCCAGCTCTGAGTGTCCGGCCACCAAGGCGTGCATCAGCTACAAGTGTGCTGATCCCTGTCCGGGTGTGTGCGGCCATCAGGCGATCTGCGAGGTGCGCAACCATAGTCCCATCTGTAGGTGTCCCCCCGCCTTGATGGGCGATCCCTTTGTGCGCTGTCTGCCACGACCAGAGAGTAAGCAAAGAAAAAGATACCGAACTATGATGCGGAATGGTGTTAATCCTCTACCTCGACCCTTGACAGTTGTTGTTGCTCCTACTCCGCCACCCCTGAGAGATGTGGCCCCCTATCGCGATCCCTGTGCACCCTCACCCTGTGGCCTGTACTCGGCCTGCCGCAACCAACAGCAGCAGGCTGTCTGCTCCTGTCTGCCCCAATACTTTGGCACGCCCCCCCACTGCCGACCCGAGTGCTCCATCAATGCTGAGTGCCCCAGCCATTTGGCGTGCATCCAGCAGAGGTGTCGCGATCCCTGTCCCGGCGCCTGTGGCCAGCAGACCGAGTGTCGGGTGACCAATCATGTGCCCAGCTGTCTGTGCCTGCAGGGCTATGTGGGTGACGCCTTCCTGGCCTGCCATCCCGCGCCACGTAAGACCTTGAGCCTCAAACTTTTCTCCAGAATTATTTGTAAATCTCCCACCCCACCCCCACAGCCCCGCCCACATACGATGAGCCGCGTGATCCCTGCAATCCCAGTCCCTGCGGCAGCAATGCCATTTGTTCGGGCGAGGGTGAGTGCCGCTGTGTGGCCGACTATCTGGGCGATCCCAATGTCGCCTGCCGACCCGAATGCGTGCTGAGCGCCGAGTGTCCGCGACATCTGGCCTGCATCCATCAAAAGTGCACGGATCCGTGTCCCGGCACATGCGGCGTGAATGCCGTCTGTGAGGTGCAGAGCCACATAGCCATGTGCCATTGTCCGCCCGGCATGACGGGCAATGCCTTCGCCCAGTGCAGTCCCGTACGCGATGCCGTGGAGGTCTATCGCAATCCCTGCCAGCCCTCGCCCTGCGGCAGCTATGCCGAGTGTCGCGAGCGGAATGGTCAGGCCATCTGCAGCTGTTTGCCCAACTACTTTGGGGTGCCACCCGCGTGCCGACCCGAGTGCAGCAGCAACTACGACTGTGCCCCCCATTTGGCGTGCCAGAACCAGCGCTGTGTCGATCCCTGTCCGGGCGCTTGTGGCGCCAATGCCCAGTGCCGCGCCGTCAGCCACAGTCCCTTCTGCAGCTGTCGTCCTGGCTACACGGGCAATCCCTTCGCGCAGTGTCACATAATCTGTAAGTCTAATCCCCCCCAGTCCATCCAGCAGCAAGAGTCCCATCTAATCTCTGCCCCTTGTGTACAGTTGAACCTGTGAGGGATGTTGCGCCTCGTGATCCCTGCCAGCCCTCGCCCTGCGGCCCCAACAGCGAGTGTCGCCACGTGGGTGAGACACCATCCTGCTCCTGCCTGGCCAACTTCTTTGGCTCGCCGCCCAACTGTCGGCCCGAGTGTGTGTCCAACTCCGAGTGCAGCTCCGTCCATGTTTGTGTGAACAATCGCTGCATAGATCCCTGTCCGGGGCTGTGTGGCACGTCGGCAGTTTGTCGCGTCATCAGCCACAGCGCCATGTGCCTCTGCCAGTCGGGTTATAGCGGTGATCCGTTCATCCGCTGTGATCCCATTGTGGTGCGTGACCCGCCCAAGGAGCTGCAGCTGCAGCCTTGTAATCCAAATCCCTGTGGCGCCTTTGCCGAGTGCCGCCAGCAGAATGGAGTTGGCTCCTGTCAGTGCTTGCCTGAGTACTACGGCAATCCCTACGAGTCCTGTCGCCCCGAGTGTGTCCTCGACTCTGATTGTGCCGCGAACCGTGCCTGCGTGAACCAGAAGTGCCGCGATCCCTGTCCCGGAGTGTGTGGCCAGAATGCCGAGTGCTATGTCCGCAATCATTTGCCCACCTGCAACTGCCTGAACGGCTACGTGGGCGATCCTTATGGCTATTGCAGCATTGAGCCGAAACGTAAGCAGACATCAGCCTTGAGTCCCTGTATCGCATTCTAGAGCTCCTCTCTTACCCTTTCCCATTGCAGCCCTTCGTGAGTATGTGAATCCCTGCCAGCCCTCGCCCTGTGGCCCCAACTCTCAGTGTCGCGAGTCCAACGAGCAGGCCGTCTGCTCCTGTCTGCCCGAGTATGTGGGCAGTCCGCCGGGCTGTCGTCCCGAGTGCACCGTCTCCGCGGAGTGCAGCCTGGACAGGGCCTGTGTGCGCCACAAGTGTGTGGATCCGTGTCCGGGTGCCTGTGGCAGCAATGCCATTTGTCGTGGCGTGAACCATGCCCCTCTGTGCTCCTGTCAGCCGGGCTACACGGGTGATCCATTCACCCGTTGCTATCCAGTGCCTCGTAAGTCCCTCCTCATCCCTGTCTCCTGTGTGGCTCCCCTTAACATCCTTTCCCCCTCGATCAGCACCCACAACGCATATCCTGTACGACATTGTAAGCGATCCCTGCCAGCCATCGCCCTGCGGCGCCAATGCCCAGTGCAGACAGTCGCAGGGTCAGGCCATCTGCAGCTGTTTGCCCAACTACTTTGGTCTGCCGCCCAACTGTCGACCCGAGTGCACCCAGAGTGCCGAGTGCCTGTCCAGCCGGGCGTGCATCAATCAACGCTGTGCGGATCCCTGTCCCGGCTCCTGTGCCTACAACGCCCTCTGCACCACGCGCAACCATGTGCCCAGCTGTCAGTGTCCCGCCCGCTATGTGGGTGATCCATTCACCAATTGTTACCCCGAACCACCACCACCACCACCACCACCAGCAACACCACGTAAGAATCGAATGGAAACGAATCCTGCTGTCAACTCTCAAACCCCCAAACTATCCGCAGCCACAGCCACAGCCATTGCCCTTGACGTTGATCCCTGCCATCCCTCGCCCTGTGGCCCGAATGCTCAGTGCTCGAACGGGCAGTGTACGTGCATTGGTGACTACCAGGGAGACGCCTACCGTGGCTGCCGTCCAGAGTGTGTCCTGAATGCGGACTGCGCGAGGGATCGGGCCTGTGTGCGCCACAAGTGTGTGGATCCCTGCCCGGGCACCTGTGCCCCCAATGCCATCTGCGATACGATCAATCACATTGCCATGTGCCGCTGTCCCCAGCAGATGACAGGCAACGCCTTCATCCAGTGCGAATTCCCACGCGTGGCCCTAACGCCAGCCGATCCTTGTGCTCCGTCGCCGTGCGGCCCCAACAGCCGCTGCCGCGTGTTCAACAACAATGCCGTCTGCTCCTGCATCGAGGATTATGTGGGCACGCCGCCCAATTGCCGGCCCGAGTGCAGCCACAATTCGGACTGTCTGCCGCGATTGGCGTGCCAGCGGCAGCACTGCATCGATCCGTGTCCCGGAACCTGTGGCTTCAACGCCCTCTGCCATGTGGTCAATCATGCGCCCATCTGCAGCTGTCCGCCGCAGCACAATGGCAATCCCTTTACGGGCTGCTTCCCGGCGCCAGTGCGACGCGATGAGCAGCCCAGGCAGCCATGTCAGCCCTCTCCCTGCGGCCCCTATGCCCAGTGCCTTGCTGTGGGAGATCAGGCACAGTGCAGCTGTCTTTCGAGCTACATTGGAACGCCGCCCAACTGCCGGCCGGAGTGTGTGACCAATTCGGAGTGCAGCTTCGACAGGGCGTGCATCAGACAACGCTGCAGCGATCCCTGTCCCGGCGTCTGTGGCTCCAATGCCCAGTGCCATGCAATCAGCCATGCGGCCATGTGCCACTGCCTGCCCGGCTACACGGGTGATCCATTCAGCGCCTGCCACCAGCCGCCGATCATCCAACAGATCGAATATGTCCAGCCATGCTCGCCGAATCCCTGTGGGGCGAATGCTGTGTGTCGCCACGAGGGCAGTGCCGGCTCCTGCCAGTGCCTGCCCGAGTATTATGGCAATCCGTACGAGGCCTGTCGACCCGAGTGTGTGGCCGACAGCGACTGTCCGGCGGATAAGTCCTGCCATCAGCTCAAGTGCCGCGATCCGTGTCCCGGTGTGTGTGCCCTGAATGCCGCCTGTCGCGTCATCAATCATCTGCCCACCTGTCACTGTCTCAACGGATTCCTGGGGGATCCCTACAGCTACTGTCGTCTGGCCGAGAAACGTGAGTCAAAGATCTGTCGCGTGTGTGACTCCCGCCCTGTCCTAACCCCCACCCCCATACCCTCCCATAGCTATTCTCAAGGAGTATGTGAATCCCTGCCAGCCCTCACCCTGTGGCCCCAACTCCCAGTGCCGTGAGTCCAACGAGCAGGCCATCTGCACGTGTCTGGCGGAATATGTGGGTGCGCCGCCCAACTGTCGGCCCGAGTGCGTCTCAAATGGCGAGTGTCCGCGTGACAAGGCGTGCCTCAATCAAAAGTGCGCCGATCCCTGTCCCGGTGTGTGCGGCACCAATGCCGAGTGTCGCGTCTTCCAGCATGCCCCCATTTGTAGCTGTCGTCCCGGATTCACGGGCGATGCCTTCAGCCGTTGCCTGCCCCTGCCACGTAAGAGAAGAATCCCCAAAGCCAACCATCAGAAGCATCTGTAAATCTGTATCCTCCACCCTGTCCCTTTTTTTAGCACCCCCTCCCCCAGTTTTGGATGTCTATCGCGATCCCTGTGTGCCCTCGCCCTGCGGCCAGTATGCGCAGTGTAGGGACAGCCAAGGCAGTGCCACCTGTACCTGTCTGCCCGCGTACTACGGCACTCCGCCCAACTGCCGACCCGAGTGCACCATTGCCGAGGATTGTGCCTCCCATTTGGCGTGCCAACAGCAGCACTGCCGCGATCCCTGCCCCGGCGCCTGTGGCTTCAATGCTCTCTGCACGGTGATCAATCACAATCCGACGTGTCAGTGTGCGCCCGGGCTGATTGGCAATCCATTCACATCCTGCCATGCGCGGCCACCGCCACCAACACCACCACCAGTACAGGACACCAGCGATCCCTGCGCCTCGATCTCGTGCGGCGCCAATGCCATCTGCCAGCAGGGAATTTGCAGCTGTCTGCCCGAGTTCATTGGAAATCCCTCGATTGGCTGCCGACCCGAGTGCATCCTGAGTGCGGAATGCGACTGGAACAGGGCGTGCGTGCGGAACAAGTGCGTAGATCCCTGTCCCGGCACTTGTGGATCGAATGCCATCTGTGAGGTTCACCGACACGTGGCCATGTGCCACTGTCCGCCCGGCATGACGGGCAATGCCTTCGCCCAGTGTCGACCACTGCCCCCGGCACAGGATCCGCCGCCCATCATAGTCGATCCCTGCCAGCCCTCGCCCTGCGGACCCAATGCCCAATGTCGCCGCATCAATGGCCAGGCCGTGTGCTCGTGTCTGCCCCAATTTGTGGGCACACCACCCTCCTGCCGTCCGGAGTGCGTCAGCAACGGGGAATGTCCGCTGCATTTGGCGTGTCTGCAGCAGCAGTGTCGCGATCCGTGCCCCGGTTCCTGCGGCCTCAATGCCGAGTGTCGCGTCATCAATCACAGTCCCAACTGCCACTGCATCCAGTCGTTTACGGGCAATCCATTTGTGGCCTGCCACCGCCAACTGCCGCCCGTCAGACAGGATCCTCCTGCCCTGCTGGATCCCTGCCAACCGTCGCCGTGTGGCGCCAATGCAGAGTGTCGCGTCCAAGGAACCACTGCCCAATGCAGCTGCCTGGCTGGATTTGTGGGCACACCCCCAGACTGCCGACCGGAATGCGTCTCCAACTCGGATTGCCCAAGGAATCTGGCCTGCCGCAACACCAAATGCCGCGATCCCTGCCCCGGAGTCTGTGGCCAGAATGCCGAGTGCTATGTGATCAATCACACGCCCATGTGCACGTGCCTGGCTGGACACAATGGCAATCCCTTTGCGGGCTGTGAAGTGGTGCGCGATGCACCACCAGACATCGCGCCACTCAATCCGTGTGTGCCCAGTCCGTGTGGCGCCAATGCGCTGTGCAGCGAACGAAACGGAGCGGGCGCCTGTCAATGCCTGCCCGACACCTATGGCAATCCGTACGAGGGCTGCCGACCCGAGTGCGTGCTCAACACGGACTGTCCCAGCCATTTGGCGTGTGTCAATCAGCACTGTCGCGATCCCTGTCCCGGCACCTGCGGCTCCAATGCCCTGTGCCAGGTGCGCCACCATCTGCCGCAGTGCCAGTGCCTGACGGGCTACCAGGGGAATCCCTACACCTACTGCAGTCTCCTGCGCGATCGTAAGACCCTGCTTGATGTTCCATTGGCATACTCACCCCAGCCCATACTTCTCCTTCCTGCAGCCCTGCCCGAACCCATTGCCTCGCGTCCTTGCCAGCCCCCGCCCTGCGGACCCAATGCCCAGTGCCGTGAGGCGAATGGTCAGGCCATTTGCAGCTGCCTGCCAGACTTTGTGGGCTCCCCGCCCGCGTGCCGGCCCGAGTGCACCATCTCCAGCGAGTGCGACCTGAACAGGGCGTGCGTGCAGCAGCACTGCGTGGATCCCTGCCCTGGCATCTGCGGCAGCAATGCCCAGTGCCGTGTCCTCAATCACAGTCCCCACTGCAGCTGTCTGCCCGGCTACACGGGCGATGCCTTCAGTGGCTGTCAGAAGATTCGTAAGACCCCACCGAGCCACCCTTTGGCCTTGCCTAACACCGAAAACAAACCCTTTGCAGGACCCGCCATTAGCTATGATGCCCCACCGCCCCAGCAGCCTGCCTACCGCGACCCGTGTGCCCCCTCGCCGTGCGGAACCTTTGGCCAGTGCAGAGATCAGGGCAACCAGCAGGCCGTGTGCTCCTGTCTGCCCGGCTACTTTGGTGTGCCGCCACAGTGCCGGCCCGAGTGTGTCATCAATCCCGACTGCGCCTCGCACTTGGCCTGCATCAGCGAGAAGTGCCGCGATCCCTGTCCCGGCTCCTGTGGCCTGCTGGCCCACTGCAACGTCATCAATCACACGCCCATCTGCAGCTGTCCGCCCGGCCATCAGGGCAATCCCTTTGTCAGCTGCCGACCCCAACCACCGCCACCCGCACCGATTCCCGTGCTACGCGACGCCTGCAATCCCTCGCCCTGCGGCCCCAATGCCATCTGCAGTGCCGGCGGACAGTGCAGCTGTCTGGCGGAGTTCGATGGCAATCCCTACGTGGGCTGCCGTCCGGAGTGTGTCCTGAACACGGAGTGTGCCCGCGACAGGGCCTGCCAGCGCAGCAAGTGCGTGGATCCCTGTCCGGGTGCGTGTGGTGTGGGCGCCGCCTGTGAGGTGCGCAACCACATCCCCATCTGCCACTGTCCAGCCGGCACCACCGGAAACGCCTTCACCCAGTGTACGACCATTCAATGTAGGTTCCCTTGGCCATATTTTTTGGAAAGAACTCCTCCAGCTAATGTCTCCCACTACCCCGATTGCCGTTTAGCTGCTCCCGTGGAGCCACTGAATCCCTGCCAGCCATCGCCCTGCGGATCGAATGCCCAGTGTCGCGTGGCCAACCAGCAGGCCGTGTGCTCCTGCCTCAGCGGATACTTTGGCGTTCCGCCCCAGTGTCGACCCGAGTGCACCATCAACTCGGACTGTGCCCCCCACTTGGCGTGCCTCAATCAGCAGTGTCGCGATCCCTGTCCCGGTGCCTGCGGTCAGTTTGCCAACTGCCAGGTCATCCGCCATGTGCCCCACTGCAGCTGTCCCCCAGGATACACGGGCAATGCCTTTGCCCTGTGCCAGCGCATGCCACCGGCGATTGTGCAGCGGGAACCGCCGCTGCCTGTGAATCCCTGTCAGCCCTCACCGTGTGGCTCGAACGCCCAGTGCACGGAACAAGGCGATCAGGCCATCTGCAAGTGCCTCGAAGGCTACATAGGATCACCGCCCAGCTGCCGACCCGAGTGCATAACATCATCGGAGTGCCCCAACCAATTGGCGTGCATCCAACAAAAGTGCCGCGATCCGTGTCCCGGCTTGTGCGGACAGGCAGCCAGCTGCCAGGTGGTGAGCCATGTGCCTGCGTGCCTGTGCATTGGCGATTACATCGGAGACCCATACACCGCCTGCCGTCCACGCCCAGCCATCGAAAGAGATCAGATCAATCCGTGTGCGCAGAGTCCCTGCGGCAGCAATGCCATCTGCAGACAGCAGGGCGGAGCTGCGTCGTGCCAGTGCCTGCCAGAGACCTATGGCAATCCGTACGAGGGCTGCCGACCCGAGTGTGTGCTCAACTCGGACTGTGTGGGCCATTTGGCCTGCTTGAATCAACATTGTCGCGATCCCTGTCCCGGCAGCTGTGCCCCGAATGCCCAGTGCCAGGTCGTCAATCACGTGCCCAGCTGTAGCTGCTATCCCGGCTACAGAGGCGATCCCTATACCCATTGCCGTCGGGTGGTGCCTGTCCAGGCGGAACGTAAGCAACCACCCCCCCTTGCCACTTGCCCACAATCTAACCCACAATCCACCAACACTTTTGCACCCTTCTGCACCCCTCCAGCCATCGAACCTGTCGATCCCTGCCGCCCCTCGCCGTGTGGCCCCAACTCTGAGTGTAGCGTAGCCCACGGACAGGCTGTCTGTCGCTGCCTGCCCGAATACTACGGCACTCCGCCCGCGTGTCGACCCGAATGCACCACCAATCCCGAGTGCGCCCAAGATAGGGCCTGCGTGGCCAGACATTGCGCCGATCCGTGTCCGGGTGCCTGCGGGCAGAATGCCATTTGTCAGGCGCATCAACACCGAGCCCTGTGCTCCTGTCCGCCTGGCTACACCGGCGACGCTTTTATGCGATGCCTCCCATTGCCACCCCCGCCCCAGCAGTCCCCTCCTCATCCTCCTGTAGATCCCTGCGTGCCCTCGCCCTGCGGACAGTACGCCCAGTGTCGCGTGGAGTACGGACAAGGTGTGTGCACCTGTCTGGACTCCTACTACGGCACTCCGCCCCACTGCCGACCCGAGTGCAGCCTCAACTCTGACTGTCCCAGCCATCGGGCGTGCATCAACCAGAAGTGTCGGGATCCCTGTCCCGGCGCCTGTGGCCTGTACGCCCAGTGTGCGGTGCTCAATCATGCGCCCAGCTGCTCCTGTCCGCAAGGATACCTTGGAGATCCCTTCTACCGCTGCTATCCAGCGCCAGCTCCAGCTCCAGTGGCTCCCATTATGGCTGAGGATGATCCCTGCCATCCCTCGCCCTGCGGCCCCAATGCTCAGTGCTCGAACGGCATCTGCAGCTGTCTGCCACTCTACCAGGGCGATGCCTACGCAGGCTGTCGTCCCGAGTGCGTGCTGAGCACAGAGTGTCCCTGGGACAAGGCCTGCATACGCAATCGCTGCCTCGATCCGTGTCCGGGAACTTGTGGCTCCGGCGCCCACTGCCGTGTCCACAGTCATGTGGCGCTGTGTCAGTGTCCGGATGGCCAGCAGGGAAATCCCTTCGTGCTGTGCCAGCCCATCCGGCGGCAGGATGCACCCATTCAGCTGCATCCCTGCCAGCCATCGCCTTGCGGCGCCTATGGACAGTGTCGCGAGATTGGCTCTCGGGCGGAATGCACCTGTCTGCCCGGCTATTACGGCAGTCCGCCTGTCTGTCGGCCAGAGTGCGTCAGCGACCCGGAGTGTCCCCCAAGCCTCTCGTGCGTGAATCAAAAGTGCCGCGATCCTTGTCCCGGCGCCTGTGGCTACCTCGCCGAGTGCCATGTGATCAACCACAGTCCGCAGTGCGTGTGCCCAGAAGGCTACACGGGCAGTCCGTACTCGCAGTGCCAGGTGATCCGTAGAGCTCCTCCCGTTCAACGGGAACCTATCGATCCCTGCCAGCCCTCGCCTTGTGGTCCCCACGCGCAGTGCAGCAACGAGGATGGCTCCAATGCCATCTGCCGCTGCCTGCCCGAGTATCTGGGCGTGCCACCGTACTGCCGACCCGAGTGCATCGCCAACAGCGAGTGTCCCGGCGACAGAGCGTGCATCAATTGGAAGTGCCGCGATCCCTGTCCCGGCCTCTGTGGCTACAATGCCATCTGCCGCACGTACAACCATCAGCCGAACTGTGTCTGTGCCCCGGGGCTGGTGGGCAATCCGTTCAGCTCGTGTCTGCCACCAGCACGTCTGCCCTCCCCCGTGATACCCCCCACAACGGCCATCGAAGTGCTGCAATACGATCAGCCCATCCGTAATCCGTGCGAGCCGAATCCCTGCGGGGCCAATGCTCGTTGCAGTCAGCAGAGAGGCGCTGCCTCCTGCGTCTGTTTGCCGGACTACTACGGCAATCCGTACGACGCCTGTCGGCCCGAGTGCATCCTGAATTCCGACTGTTCGTCGGACAGGGCGTGCGTGCAGCAAAAGTGTCGCGATCCGTGCCCCGGCACTTGTGGCCTCAACGCCGAGTGCCACGTGTTGGATCACTTGCCGCATTGCCAGTGCTATAGCGGCTATACGGGTAATCCCCTGGCCTACTGTGCCCCGCAGCCAGCCGTTGTCCAGGACCCAGCACCCTTGACCCCATGTGATCCCTCGCCCTGCGGACCCAATGCCAGGTGTCAGCCATCGAATGACCAAGCCGTTTGCTCCTGTCTGCCCGATTTCTATGGCACGCCGCCCCAATGTCGACCCGAGTGCACTTTGAACTCAGAGTGTGCCCTCGACAGGGCGTGCGTCCATCTCAAGTGCATCGATCCCTGTCCCGGACTGTGCGGCCTCAATGCCGAGTGTCGGGTGCACTATCACAGTCCCATCTGCTACTGCATCCCCTCGCACACCGGTGATCCGTTCACCCGCTGCTACGAGATACCCACGAGACGTAAGAATATACTCCCAGACAGTGTAAACGGTTCTCAGCCTAACTATCCCACTCCTTTCACCACTTATTCCCCGACAGCGCCGCCAGCCGAGAGACCCCAACAGATATACGACACCCCATCGTCACCCTATCCGGTGGCCATACCCGGCTTGGTGTACATCCAACAACAGCAGCCGGGCATTGTTAATATTCCCAACCAATCACCCATCCACGATGTCCAATATCCAAGACCACAATACCCCACACAATACCCGCCACAATCGATTCCACAACAGCCAGGAGTCGTAAACATTCCCGCGTATCCTTCACCTCAAACACCGATCCAACAGCAACCTGGAGTTTTAAATATACCTGCAGTGGCTCGACCAGTGTATCCCACACCCCAGCCGCCAATTTACGATGTGAATTATCCATCTCCGACTCCACAACAGCCGGTAGGAATTGTGAATATACCCTCTGCGCCACAGCCAGGTTATCCATCACCACAGCCACCGATCTACGATGTGAATTATCCAACGCCTCAGGCACCGAATTATCAGGCGCCAGGAATTGTGAATATTCCTTCAGTGCCGCAATCAATTCCTGCACCACAGCCAGGAGTAATTAATGTTCCCTCTGTGCCACAGCCACAGCCAGGAGTCGTTAATATTGCCTCTGTGCCACAGCCATCGTATCCATCACCACAACCACCGATATACGATGTTAGCTATCCAATAACTCCTCAGCGTCAACCTGCACCCGGAATTGTGAACATTCCCTCCGTACCTCAACCAACACCTGCACCACAGCCGGGCGTAGTTAATATTCCGTCGGTGCCACAGCCAGGCTATCCACCGATACAACAACAGCCAGGAGGAATAGTAAACATTCCTTCTGTGCCACAGCCAGGGTATCCGTCACCACAGCCACCAGTATTTATACCAGCACCGGCAAACCCAACACCTGCACCACAGCCTGGAATAGTGAATATTCCTTCTGTGCCACAGCCATCGTATCCATCACCACAGCCACCGATCTACGATGTGAATTATCCAACGCCTCAGACACCGATTCATCAGGCACCAGGAATTGTGAATATTCCTTCAGTTCCGCAACCAATACCTGCACCACAGCCGGGCGTAATTAATATACCTTCGGTGCCACAGCCACAGCCAGGCCATCCACAGCCAGGAGTCGTTAATATACCTTCGGTGCCACAGCCTTCGTATCCATCGCCACAACCACCGATATACGATGTGAATTATCCAACGACTCATCAGCCTGCACCCGGAATAGTGAACATTCCTTCCGTGCCACAACCAATACCTGCACCACAGCCGGGAGTGATTAATATTCCTTCCGTGCCGATTCAACCGATTCCACCTTCCCATCAACCTCCCGTTTATGTGGCAACACCCTTGAATCCTGTACCACCTGCACCACCACAGCCGGGAGTGATTAATATTCCCTCTGTTCCGCAGCCTGTGCATTCTCCTCCCATCCACGATGTCACATATCCAACGCCTCAGACACCGATCGCTGTGAGGCCTGTTGGGGTAGTAAATATACCTTCAGTGCCGCAACCAGCGTATCCCACACCTCAGGCGCCAGTTTACGATGTCAACTATCCGACGCCACACACTCAAGTGCCACAGCGGCCTGGCATAGTGAATATCCCATCTGTTCCGCAGCCAGTGCCACCCGTGTCGCAACGTCCAGTATTTATACCCTCACCAGCGAACCCCCCAGTATCACCTGCACCACAGCCGGGAGTGATCAATGTTCCTTCTGCACCGCCACAACCAGTGTATCACACACCCCAGCCGCCGATTGTGCAGCGTCCTGCCATCTACGACGTCTACTATCCACCGCCTCCGTCGGTGCCAGGTGTCATTAATATTCCCTCACCTCCACGGCCAGTGTATCCGGTGCCCCAGCAGCCCATCTATGTGCCAGCACCAGCGCCTACTCCACAACCACAGCCACATCCGGGCGTAGTGAACATTCCTTCAGTGTCACAGCCCACGTATCCGTATCAGAATCCTCCGATTCATGATGTTAGCTACCCGATTCCAC
The DNA here is from genome assembly GCA_035043285.1 of Drosophila subsilvestris. NCBI lineage: Eukaryota > Metazoa > Arthropoda > Insecta > Diptera > Drosophilidae > Drosophila > Drosophila subsilvestris. The sequence continues at coordinate 3,385,457 of JAWNNB010000960.1, forward strand.
AACCAAATCCTGTTCCGGGAGTTATAAACGTGCCCTCTGTGCCACAACCAACTCCCATACCACAACCTGTGCCTGGTGTGATAAATATTCCATCACAACCGTCGCCACCGAGCTATGTACCCACTCCCGGAGTGGTGAACATTCCTTCGGTGCCACAGCCGACACATCCGTATCAGAATCCACCCATTTATGATGTCAGCTATCCAACGCCACAGCCAAATCCTCCTCCTGCACCAGGAGTAGTGAATATTCCGTCTCTGCCACAGCCAGTGCCTTCGCCTATACCTGGCGTGATCAATATTCCCTCGCAACCATCACCACCGACAGCTGTAGAAAGACCTGGAGTGGTAAACATTCCTTCAGTGCCACAGCCCACGTATCCCACATCAAATCCACCAATCCACGATGTTAGCTATCCGATACCACAGCGAATTCCTGTACCAGGAGTTATAAACGTGCCCTCTGTGCCACAACCAACTCCCGCAGCCCATCCTGTCCCTGGTGTAATCAATATCCCATCGCAGCCATCACCACCGAGCTATGTACCAGCTCCAGGAGTGGTAAACATTCCTTCAGTGCCACAACCCACGTATCCTACACCAAATCCACCAATCCAGGACGTCAGTTACCCTGTTCCAAATCCTGTGCCTGGTGTGATCAACATACCATCACAGCCAACTCCACCGATTGCCGTACCAAGACCTGGAATTGTAAACATTCCTTCAGTGCCACAGCCAACGTATCCTTCACCTATCCAGGATGTCAGCTACCCAACTTCAGCACCAACTCCTGTGGCTGGTGTGATCAATATTCCCTCACAACCATCACCACCGAGCTATGTACCCACTCCCGGAGTGGTTAACATTCCTTCGGTGCCACAACCCATTCCCGCGGCACCTCAACAGCCTGTGTACGATGTCAATTACGAGATTCAGAGACCACAAGCACAGCCCACACCTGGAATTATCAACATACCCGCCGTGGCACAACCAGCAACCACAACCACTCGGCGTCCCAACTATGATGTGGCGCGACCCGTGTTCGAGTTTAATCCCTGCTATCCATCGCCCTGCGGACCCTACTCGCAGTGCCACAATCGCTTTGGAGCGGCCGCCTGCGTGTGTCTGCCCAACTACAGTGGAACTCCGCCCAACTGCCGGCCGGAATGTGTCGTCCAATCGGACTGCCCCTCGGCGCTGGCGTGCATCAATGAGAAGTGTCGCGATCCCTGCCCGGGTTCATGCGGCTATGAGGCAGTGTGCCGAGTGCACGAACATGTGCCCAACTGCTTCTGTCGCTCCGGCTACACAGGAGATCCGTTCGTGTCGTGCCAACCCACGCCGATACAGCATGAAGAACCCATAGTCAAGAAGGATCCCTGTTATCCTTCGATATGCGGACCCAATGCGGTGTGTCATGATGGAAAATGCAGCTGCCTGCCGGAGTATCGAGGCGATCCCTACCTTGGCTGTCGTCCAGAGTGTGTCCTGAACACGGAGTGTGCGCGGGACAAAGCGTGCATCAATCAGAAGTGCCAGGATCCCTGTCCAGGAACATGCGGACTGAACGCCCTGTGTCATGTCTACAACCATTTGGCGACCTGCTCATGCCCGGAGCGAATGCGAGGCGATGCCTTTGTGCGCTGCGATCCCATACCAGCCACATTGGAGCCACCGCCAACGACACTGCCCGCTGTGATACCACAGCGAGCACCAATCGATCCCTGCCGACCCTCGCCATGCGGACCCAATGCCAATTGCCGGGCCTATCACGAGCAGGCGATATGCTACTGTCTGCCGGGATACATGGGCACTCCGCCCGCCTGTCGTCCCGAATGCACCTCGAACTCCGATTGTGCCCTGGACAAATATTGCCTGAATCTCAAGTGTCGCGATCCCTGCCCGGGTGCATGCGGCATACGGGCCATCTGCCACGTGCAGAGCCACAGTCCGCGCTGCCTGTGTCCGCCCCATCTCACGGGTAACCCCTTGCTATCGTGTCAGCCCATAGGTATGCCGGAGAATCCTCTAAGCCCCAAACCCAAATCCAAACCCCCATCCTGATCTCACGTCTTACTCTTTCAGTTTTGCCACCACCTCCACCTCGCGATGAAGTAAACCCATGTCTGCCCTCGCCCTGTGGCCCCCACTCCGAGTGTCAGGCCACGCCAGACGGCTCTGCCCGCTGCTCGTGTCTGCCACAGTACCCCAGGGGCACACCACCCCACTGTCGGCCCGAGTGTGTGAGCAGCGCTGACTGCCCCGCTGACAAGGCGTGCCGCAATTACAAGTGCATCGATCCCTGCCCCGGCAGCTGCGGCCAACTGGCTCTCTGTCGTGTGGTGGCCCACAGTCCGATCTGCTACTGCCCCGAGGGCTATGTGGGCAATGCTTACAGCATTTGTGCACGTCCCGAGCCACCCCTGAGGGATGTGGCCGTGCCTGCACCTGCACCTGTGCCTTGCCAGCCCAGTCCCTGTGGCATAAATGCCATTTGTCGGCCCCACCATGACATAAGCGTGTGTCAGTGCCTGCCCGATTACTATGGCAATCCGTATGAGATCTGTCGACCCGAGTGCACAGTGAACTCGGATTGCCGAAGCGACAGAGCTTGCCTCGGCGAGAAGTGTCGCGATCCCTGTCCCGGTGCCTGCGGCCCCAATGCCCATTGTCTGGCCATAAATCACAGCCCCGTCTGCGAGTGCCATGGGGGTTATATTGGCAATCCCTATCTCGCATGCCGTCGGCTGCAGCATGAACGTAAGAAACGAACTCTAAGCATTGCCCCTAATCCTAATGCGTCTTTTTTCTCTCGCTCTAAACAACAACAACAACAATGCAGTACTCAAGTCTCCGTCTTATGCCTTGCCTCTCCTTGTAATCTTAAGCATCATCGTTAAACCCCTAAATTCATACAGTCTCTCATTGAATAAGCTACCGCCCGATCTTAATGCAACTTCCACTCTCTGTCTAAACAACAACGCAGTGCTCAATTTCTACGAAAAGTCTCAGTCGTACGCCTTCTACGTCTTCTCTCTCTATATGCAGTCATCTCCCTATCATCGTTAAACCCCTAAATCCATCGAATCTCACATCGAATATGCTATACCTTTGCCAAACAACGCAGTGCTCAATTCTTAGCCTTCCCAAGGGAATTCTAATATAAAAACAACAAACATGTCGTGTGCATGACAATTTGTGTTGCTGCTCCCCGCTCTCCGCTGTCCTTGCAAATCTCGCGTCTGTGACAATATGCTAGCTTTTTATACGATACTTTATACGCTTTTGGTTGCCTTTTTAATCGCTAAACGCTTCGCCATGGTCATGTGATTTTTACGAATGCTAAACACTCCCATATTCTCAACCCCTCAAATATATAGCTACGCCACCGGAATACGTGAATCCCTGCCAGCCATCGACGTGCGGTGCCAATGCCCAGTGTCGCGAGTCTCAGGGCCAGGCCATATGCTCCTGTCTGCCCGAATTTGTGGGCACGCCGCCCGCCTGCCGTCCCGAGTGTGTGATCAGTGCCGAGTGTCCGGCGGACAAGGCGTGCATCAATCAGAAGTGCCAGGATCCCTGTCCCGGCGCCTGTGGTCTGAATGCCCAGTGCCATGTGAGGAATCACAGTCCGCTCTGCTCGTGTCTGCCCGGATTCACGGGCGATGCGCTGACCCGCTGTCTGCCCAATCCCCCACCGCCACCACCAGCAAAGTCGGAGGACCCACGACGCGATCCCTGCTATCCTTCGCCCTGCGGCCCCTATGCCCAGTGTCGGGTGGTGAACGGAGGAGCCAGTTGCAGCTGCCTGCCCAATTATGTGGGCGCTGCGCCCAACTGCCGACCCGAATGCACCATCAATGCGGAGTGTCCCAGCAACCAGGCGTGCATCAACGAGAAGTGCCGCGATCCCTGTCCCGGCTCCTGTGGCTTTGCCGCCCTCTGCAACGTGATCAATCACACGCCGAGCTGCTCGTGTCCCAGCGGCTACACCGGAGATCCATTCACCAGCTGTCGCATTGTGCCACCCACCCCACCGCCCACGAGTATGCCAGCCCACCATTTCACAGCCCCCCCTGTGGTCTCTTCTAATGACGGCCAAACCTCTTTTACAGCTCCCATCACCGATCCCTGCCAGCCGTCTCCGTGTGGCGCCAATGCCCAGTGCCGCGATGGCCAGTGCTCGTGTCTGCCCGAATATCAGGGTGATCCGTACACTGGCTGCCGGCCCGAGTGCGTCCTGAACTCGGACTGCCCGCGGAACCGTGCCTGTGTGCGTCAGAAGTGCGTGGATCCCTGTCCCGGAAACTGTGCACCGAACGCCCTCTGCGACGCTGTCAACCACATTGCGATGTGCCACTGTCCCGAGCGGATGACGGGCAATGCCTTTGTCTCCTGCTCCCCGCTGCGCGACGAACCTCCAGCGCGTCCGGCCAATCCCTGCCAACCATCACCATGCGGATCCAATGCCCAATGCCTGGCCAGAAACGACGTGGCCATCTGCTCCTGCCTGGCGGGCTACTTCGGTCAGCCGCCCAACTGCCGACCGGAGTGCTACGCCAGCTCCGACTGCGCCCAGGTGCACGCGTGCATCAACCAGAAGTGTGTGGATCCCTGTCCCGGCCAGTGTGGCCTCAATGCCGTCTGCCAGGCGGTGCAGCACAGGGCCCACTGCGAGTGCATCACCGGCTACACCGGCAATGCCTACGCCCAGTGTCATCTGCTGATGGTGCAAAGAGCCCCCGAACCCACTGCTGTGCGCGATCCCTGCTACCCATCGCCCTGCGGTCCCAACTCCCAGTGCAGCAATGAGCAGGGTCAGGCGCAATGTCGCTGCCTGCCAGAGTTCCAGGGCACGCCACCCAACTGCCGACCCGAGTGTGTCAGCAACGACGAGTGCCCCACGAGTCTGGCGTGCATCAATCAGCGTTGCACCGATCCCTGTCCCGGCAGCTGTGGCCAGAACGCCCTGTGCGTGGTCCGGCTGCACACGCCCAACTGTCAGTGCCCCAGCGGCATGACCGGGGATCCCTTCCGCCTATGCCAAAGTAAGAATAAGTCAATGTCCATGTCCATTCCCCGAAACAAGTTTGCATATTGTATTCAGGCAGGGACCACCACCCCACTAGTAGGAATCCATTTAACCATGAATCTCTAACCTTTGCAGAGCCACCATTGCAAGAGCCACCAGCACCGGCCACACCGAAGAATCCCTGCTATCCATCGCCCTGCGGCACCAATGCCAACTGCCGTGTGACCGGCCAGAGCTATGTGTGCGAGTGCAGCCAGCAGGAGTACATTGGCAATCCCTACGAGGGCTGCCGTCCCGAGTGCGTGGGCAACTCCGAGTGCCCGGCGAACCGGGCCTGTGTGCGCAACAAGTGCGTAGATCCCTGTCCGGGAGTTTGCGGCCTGGAGGCCATGTGCAACATGAACAACCACATACCGATCTGCTCCTGTCCGGCGGGCTACACGGGCAATGCCTTTGTGCAGTGCACGCGATTGCTGGCTCCGCCGGCCGTCTCCGATCCCTGCTACCCGTCGCCGTGTGGACCCAATTCCGTGTGTCGCGTGCAGAGCGAGAAGGCGGTGTGCGAGTGCCTGCCAGGATTCTTTGGCAATCCGCTGGCCCAGGGCTGTCGCCCGGAGTGCACGCTGAGCTCGGACTGTGCCAAGGATAGGGCCTGCATCAATGCCAAGTGCGTGGACGCCTGTGTGGGCGAGTGCGGCTATGGAGCCGTCTGCCAGACCATCAACCACAGTCCCGTCTGCAGTTGCCCCGCCAACATGGTGGGCAATCCGTTCGTCCAGTGCGAGGCGCCACGCCAAGCGGAGCCAGTGGATCCCTGCAACCCGTCACCCTGCCGCAGCAACGGCATCTGCCGTGTCCACAATGGCGCTGCCACCTGCAGCTATCCCGAGTGCGTCATCAACGAGGATTGCTCCCGCGATCGCTCGTGCGTCAGCCAGAAGTGCCGCGATCCCTGTCTGCAGGCCTGCGGCCTCAACGCCATCTGCCGTGCCATCAACCACAAGGCTGTCTGCAGCTGTCCGCCCGACTTCTATGGCTCGCCGTACGCCCAGTGCTTGCGGCAGATACCGCCACAGCTGGAGCAACCGAAGCCGGAGTGTGTCAGCGATGCGGAGTGTACCAACGACAAGGCCTGCATCAATCAGGCCTGCCGCAATCCCTGCGAGCAAACGAATCTGTGCGCCCAACAGGCCCGCTGCCACGTCCAGCTGCATCGTCCGCTGTGCGTCTGCAACGAGGGCTACACGGGCAATGCCCTGCAGCATTGCTACCTGCTCGGCTGTCGCTCCGACACCGAATGCGCCCCCACCGAGGCCTGCATCAACGAGAAGTGTGTGGATCCCTGCAGCTTCACGCAGTGCGGCCAAGGAGCCACCTGTCGCGCCGACTTCAACCATCGTGCGCGTTGCCACTGTCCGGATGGATACCGCGGCAATCCTCTCGTGCGCTGCGAGCGCCCCGAGTGCCGCAGCGACGACGAGTGCTCGTTCCATTTGGCCTGCCGCAACGAGAGATGCGAGGATCCGTGCAACTGCGGCATCGGTGCCCAGTGCCGTGTGGACAATCATCGTGCCCAGTGCCGCTGCCCCGCTGGCTTCAGTGGCAATCCCGCCACACGCTGTGAGCTGGTGCCCGTGCAACCCGAGGGCTGCACCATGGATGCCGAGTGCCCCAGCAAGCTGGCCTGCTTCTCCGGCGAATGCCAGAACCCTTGCGCCGTGACCCATCCGTGTGGAGCGAATGCCATCTGCGATGTGGTGGACACACTGCCCCTGCGCACCATGACGTGCCGCTGTGAGCCTGGCTATGTGGGTGATGCTGACATTGGATGTCGCAAAGGTAAGACACAGTCGGTCCAAGTCGGAATCGATTAATTGCTTTACTTTTGCTTTACTTTTGAGTTTGCTTTTGTCTCATTGCAGCAGAGAGTTTTTTATTGTGTGTAAAAAAATAATATATATAAACCCGATCTTTAGAGCATATATGCACCACCTTTGCAGTTGTACATATACATATATATATATTATCGAGCACTCTATAACGTCTTAACTCTCGCACCTGACAATATCCCACACATATTTATGCCCCTGCTAATCTCTTGAATTCTACATTTAGAACCCGCTCAAGATCTGGGCTGCACATCGCACGATCAGTGCCAGAATACCGAAGCCTGTCGCGCTGGCAACTGTGTCAATCCCTGTCTGGATGGCTCACCTTGCGCCCGCACAGCCCAGTGTCTGGCCCAGCAGCATCGTGCCATTTGCAGCTGCCCGCAAGGCACCCAAGGCGATCCCTTTACCAACTGCTATCAGCCACGTAAGTTGCATTTATCGACTATTGATTTATCGATTTTCATGTTTTGATCATCTGTTGCAGCACAAATCACAGCTGGCTGCACACACGACTCGGAGTGCACACCGACGACGGCGTGCATCAATAAACGTTGCCAGGACCCATGTGCCGAGGCCAATCCTTGTGCCGGCAATGCCGAATGTCGTGTGCAGAACTCACGTCCCATTTGCTACTGTCCCGCTGGCTGGGGCGGTGATCCGCAAGTCCAATGCTACAAACGTAAGTGCAGAGAAAGAGAAAGAGAGAGACTTGTCGCTAATTAAATTCCTTTTTGTTTTGTTCTTACAGCTGAATGCAAAATCAATGCCGATTGTCCCTACGACAAGGCGTGTCTGAACGAGAACTGCGTGAATCCCTGCACCCATGGACAAGTGCGTTGCGGCAGTGGAGCCCAGTGTTTGCCGCAGAATCACCAAGCTGTCTGCAGCTGTCCGGCCGGCACTCAGGGCAGTCCCTTCGTGGCCTGCATAACCGGCCACTGCCAGTACAACGAAGATTGTGCCGATCACGAGGCCTGCGATCGCCTCAACCGCGTTTGCCGACCCGTCTGCGAGCAGGAGACCTGTGCTCTGAACGCCATCTGTGTGGGACGACGACATCAGCCGCAGTGCGAGTGCCGTGCCGGTTACCAGGGCAATCCGTTTGTCCAGTGCGATATGCCGCAACGTACGCCACAGTCGCCGGAATGCACCCAGGATGCCGAGTGCGCATCGAAACTGGCGTGCATCAACGAACGCTGTGCCGATCCCTGCGCCACGCCGCATGTATGCAGTCCCCAGCAGACGTGTGCCGTGCTCGATACCCTGCCATTGCGCACCATGATCTGCAAGTGTCCCAGCGACACGGTCACCGATAACTCGGGTAACTGTGTGGCCATCAGGCGACCCATTGCCCCGCCCAGCGGTGGCTGCCAGCACAGCTCCGAGTGCGCCAATCCCGAGGTCTGTTCGAATGGCAACTGCCTGGACGCCTGCAGTCTCGAGAAGTGCGGCGTCAATGCGCAGTGCACCTCGCGGGATCACTATGCCCAGTGCAGCTGTCCAGCTGGCTACCAAGGCAATCCCCGCATCGAGTGCTATTCCACGGAGATCGGATTGCCCAAGAGTCCAGAGCCGGGCTGCACGCGTGACGACGACTGCCCCAGAGACAAGACATGCCGCAACGAGCTGTGCGTGAGTCCATGTGCTGCGGATGCCTGCGGCATCGGCGCCTACTGCCATGTGCAGCAGAGGAAGGCCATCTGCCGCTGTCCGCCTGGCTACACGGGCGATCCCAAGCAACGCTGTCTGCCACGTACGTACACAGCTCTGAGCATCGCTCCTCCACAGCAGATTTTAACCTCCCATCTCTCTCTTTAATCCCTACAGCTTCCGATGTGATAACCGTGGGCTGCAAGTCCAGCAGCGATTGCCCTGTGACAGAGGCCTGCATCAATGCCCAGTGCATCAGTCCGTGCAACTGCGGACCGAATGCCGAGTGCACCGTCAAGAACCATCATCCCATCTGCTATTGCAAGCCAGGATTCTCCGGAAATGCCCAGTTCGGCTGTGTGGCCATTGGCTGCCAGTCGGACGACGAGTGCGGCGGTGACAAGCAGTGCTTGAATCGCGAGTGCATCAATCCCTGCCTGGTGGTCGATCCCTGTGCCCTGAATGCCGAATGCTACGGACGCAATCATCGCGCCAACTGTCGTTGTCCCGCCGGCCTGGAGGGAGATCCATTCGTGCGCTGCCTGCGCCTCGAATGCCACTCGGACTACGACTGTGCCTCGAACCTGGCCTGTGTGACCAACCAGTGTGTGGATCCGTGTGGCCAGCAGAATCCCTGCGCCCAGAATGCCATCTGTCAGGCGCTGCAGCATCGCGCCGTCTGCCGCTGTCCGGAGCAAATGCCTCTGGGCAATCCGTACGCCTACTGCGAACGCCGACCCGTGGAGCCTGTGTGCCGCGATGACGGCGACTGTCCCAGCGGCTTGGCCTGCATCGATGCCAAGTGCCAGAACCCATGCACCGAACTCTCCCCCTGCGCCCGCACCGCCCAGTGCAGTGTCCTCGACAGTGTGCCCGTGCGCACCATGGTCTGTGAGTGTCCCGAGTCCCAGGTGCCGGATGCCAGTGGCGAGTGCCGCCAACTGGTGCTGGCCAGCCCCCCGGGCTGTGAGAGCGACTCGGACTGTCCCGACCAGGAGGCGTGCATCCATCGCCAGTGCCGCAATCCCTGCAACTGTGGCACCAATGCCATCTGCCAGGTGACCCAACATCGCGCCGTTTGCAGCTGCCAGGATGGCTTCGAGGGCAATCCCTACGCCGCCTGCCGCTCGATCGGCTGCCGCGTGGACGGGGAATGCGATTCGGGCAAGGCCTGCATCAACGGCGACTGCATCAATCCCTGCCTCATCAACGATCCCTGCGGACCCAACGCCGAGTGCTTCGTGCAGTCGAACCACGCCCAGTGCCGCTGCCTCAGCGGATACCGCGGCAACCCGTACGAACGCTGCCGCATCATCGGCTGCAGCAGCAACAACGACTGCCCCACGGACAAGACCTGCCAGAACGAGCAGTGCGTGAATCCCTGCGTCTACCACAATGCCTGTGCCCCGCGCGCCGAGTGCCGCCCCCAGAATCATCTGGCCGTCTGTCGCTGTCCCGCCGATTTTGTCGGCAATCCCTACGTGGACTGCCGTCCCCAGCCACAGCCCGTCTGCGTGCTGGACACGGACTGCCCCTCGCGCCAGGCCTGCATCAACGAACAGTGCGTGGATCCGTGCCTCGTCCTGGAGCCGTGCCAACGCCCGGCCCAGTGCCAGGTGACGCCCACATCCCCAGTACGCACCATGATCTGCATCTGTCCGGATGGCTACATCAGCAGCGGCAGCGGCAGCTGCAAGCCCACCACCGGCATCGTCAAGGTGGGCGGCTGCATCTCCGACTCTGACTGTGCCGCCGACAAGTCCTGCCTGAACGGCATCTGCCGCGATCCGTGCAACTGCGGCGTGAACGCCGAGTGCCGCATCAAGGACCACAAGCCAGTGTGCACGTGTCGCCAGGGCTACGAGGGCAATCCCGAGTTCGAGTGCGCCAAGATCGAGTGCAACATCAACGCGGACTGCCCCGGCACCCATGCGTGCCGCAACCAACTCTGCGTGCCCGCTTGCCAGGGCGAACAGTGCGGCTCGAATGCCCAGTGTTTGGCCATCAACCATCGGGCCGTGTGCGAATGTGCGCCAGGACATGGTGGCAATGCCCGTTTGGGCTGCACACCGCTGGGCTGCCGCACCGACGACGAGTGTCCCACGGACCGGGCGTGTGTGAACGGCAAGTGCAACGATCCCTGCGCCACGACAGCCATCTGTGGCCGCGACGAACTGTGCAAGGTGTACCAGCATCGACCCCAATGCGCCTGCCCGACCGGCACAGTGCCCGGACGCAATGGCTGCGAAACGGAACGCCATGCGCCCATCTGCATCAGCGACGGAGACTGCCCCAGCCAGAGGGCCTGTCTGCGCGGCGAGTGCGTGAATCCCTGCAATGCCACACAGCCGTGCGGCGTCAATGCCGAGTGCCGCGTGCGCGACACCCTGCCCGTACGGACCATGATCTGTGAGTGCCTCGAGGGCTACACCGGCAATGCGGCGGTGCAGTGCGACAAGCGATCGCTCTGCGTCATCGAGAAGGGCTTTGTGCGCGACGTGGACGGACAGTGTGTGTGCCCGCCGGGCACTGCGCTGGACATTTACGAGTACTGCACCCCGTGCCAGGTGGAGCAGGGCTTCCGCATCGACGAGAGTGGCCATTGCGTGTGCGCTCTAGAGCGCGGCATGGTCATCGACGAGCGCGGACGCTGCACCTGTCCCATTGAGCTGGGCTACCGCCTGACGCCACGAGGAGAGTGCCAGCCGGAGGAACCGCCCGAGTGCACCACCAACGACCAGTGTGCGGACAATCGCTACTGCAATCTGGATACCAAGACCTGCGAGGATCCCTGCCTGACCAAGGTGTGCGGCGTGAATGCCTTCTGCAATGCCGTCAACCATCGTGCCCAGTGCCAATGCATCACGGGCTATACGGGCAATCCGGAGCTGCATTGCAACCACACCAACTTCCGCACCGACTTCCCCCGACCCGACATGGTCGTCAGCTGCCTCGCCGATGGCGTTCAAGTGGAGATTCACATCACCGAGCCCGGCTTCAATGGTGTGCTGTACGTGAAGGGCCACAGCAAGGACGAGGACTGCCGTCGTGTGGTCAATCTGAATGGCGAGACGGTGCCACGCACCGAAATCTTCCGCGTACACTTCGGCAGCTGTGGCATGCAGGCGGTGAAGGATGTGGCCAGCTTTGTGCTGGTCATCCAGAAGCATCCCAAGCTGGTCACCTACAAGGCGCAGGCGTACAACATCAAGTGCGTCTACCAGACGGGCGAGAAGAACGTTACGCTGGGCTTCAATGTGTCCATGCTGACGACGGCTGGCACCATTGCCAACACCGGACCGCCGCCCATCTGCCAGATGCGCATCATCACCAACGAGGGCGAGGAGATCAATTCGGCCGAAATCGGCGACAATCTCAAGCTGCAAGTGGATGTGGAGCCAGCCAGTAAGAGAATTCAAACCTCAAACCATATCTGAACCGTATTCTAATCCCCGAATGTTTCTCTTTCCACAGCTATTTATGGTGGCTTTGCTCGCTCCTGCATTGCCAAGACCATGGAGGATAATGTCCAGAACGAGTATCTGGTCACGGACGAGAACGGCTGTGCCACGGACACGAGCATCTTTGGCAACTGGGAATACAATCCGGACACCAACAGTCTGCTGGCCAGCTTCAATGCCTTCAAGTTCCCCTCGAGCGACAACATTCGATTCCAGTGCAACATACGCGTCTGCTTCGGCCGTTGCCAGCCCGTCAATTGTGGTGGCTACAATGCCTTTGGCAGACGTCGCCGCTCCATAGCCGACAATTCGAGCGACACGACTGCCATTGCCACCAATTCGGGCGTTGAGGGTCAGCTGCGCGAGGAGATAACCATCTCATCGAATGCGATTCTCACATTCGAGAAGCGCAGCGGTCCAGGCTTGAATGATGCCAACAGTGAGTAGCAGCAGCATTCCTCTGATTTACAAACACTTAACCTTTCCCCTTTCATCTGCCATTCTCTAGTCAAACCGGCGGCACAGCGAGTGGAGGATATATGCGTCTCGATGGTGGGACTGATCATTGCCTTGGTCATCACGGCTCTATTGGCACTTGTGGCCGTTGCCGTGGCCGTCTCCTGCTGGCTAATGGCCTACAGAAGGCGACCCAAGACCATTGCACCACTGCCACATCCGCCAGAGTTCCCCAATCCGCTCTTTGCCAATCCCGACGCTGTGCCCGAGCCAACGCCGGACTACATATCCTAAATACAACACTGGAAAAAACAAACACACACACACACACCTAGCTATAACACACCTTAGACGATAAGAAAAACTATCAGAGAAAAAAGGGTAATATTTTCACAGAATTTTAAATTAATGTGAATATTTGAAAGGCACGTGCAAAAAGTTCTGCTGCAAAAAGCAAAACAAATCGAATGATATTTCAATGAAAATGTGAAGAATGAATCAAAGAAAAACAAAAGTACATTTTGTGAGCTAAAAGAAAAACGAAAAGAAAATGAAATGAAATGAAATTGTAAAAAGCGAGAATTTTTGGTATGCAAACAAAATGCATGCATGCAGAAAGAATTAATAATAGTAGTTTAAGAGAATAATTTTATTATTTGTATTAACATTTAGTGTTCTCTCTCTCGCTCTATTTTTCCACCCCCACTAATATGAGAATTTTGCGTAGTGTAGCAGAGTATTTAGCTTGCAGCATAAAAATAGAATCGAATCGAATCGAATCCAGAAACTGCCAAACAACAGAAGAGATGTAGATGTAGATGTAGGAGAGAAGCGGGGGTACACAGAGTGCAGCTACAAACGAATTCTCGTCCTCTAACGACAACTTCTTCATTAGTCGATTATCAATATTAATAATATTCTGTTATATATATATATATGTACATGCATATGTATGACTAAAGACTTCCTATAAATATTTAGGGTGTGGGTAGTACCAACGACACTTTGTATTATAGCACAGAAACACACACGCACACACACACACACTTCCTGTAACTTTAAACGTGAACTCAACTCGCCTTTTAAAATTGAAAACTGCCTTGATTTTCCAACACAAAACGAACAATGCACCACAGAATACTCTATCTCTCTAGCAGTATGTAAGAACCTTTCGCTTGTGTCAGCTATAACCACTAGACAATATGCCAACGATTGTCTCTGATGGATTGTACAAGAGCTCATGAGTTAAACACACAAACACACACACACACACTCAGATACACAAACTCTAAGCTCGAAGCACACGGAATTAGTTCGAGAAGAAAAGAATATAATAACCTTTAACTGCCACTGAGGCGTCCAAACAGCGCACAAAACGATACATACTGTCCAACTAATGCATAGGAAAAAATACTAGGTTTGTTTTAATTTTAAATGCAAGGACGACGACTAATGGAGGATTTGATTTTGAACACTGTCCACCCACGACTACTTACCACTGTACTTTACCACTAGCCTCTACTATGGTTAACCAATTATTTTTGTAGTTTCTTAGTCAATTAATATTAAATTGTTGTGATTGTTTTTAATGCAAAAGAGATACTTCCACTAAACTTACTAATATGTAGGGAACCAAGTATGAAAAACATACTTTAAAAGGCAACGAACCCAGCGCGCCCCCCCCACCAACTCCAACTACTATTTTCTCCATCAAGCAGAGTCCCGCGGCTATCAACGCGCCAGAAATTATGCAGCGAATTTTCGTTTCCGGTGCCTGTTCATAGAGCGCGACTGTACTTGATGGTAGCTCATTTAGAGTAGTGATAGGGTTATATAGGGAAGGGGGGGGATGATTAGCCTGGATAATTAAATTATTAAAATGAAGTTTTAAATTAATATTATTAAACGTAAACAAAATGTATAGTCACTACTTTAAGCCGAACGTGAAGCGTTCAGAGAGAGACAGAAGGGCACTTCTTTACAGTGAAAATACCATATAAAAAAGAATATATAAACTCGCACTCAGACACATACACAAAGAGACAGACGACATTGTAAATAATACACAGGCAGCAAAACTCTATGGTATTTTAGGTAGCGCATTATTGTGTATAGGTTTCCATACTTCGATCCTATCCCCATCCCAAAATCTGAACCCGATCCATGCCAGGCATAAAATAAAAATTATTTTCTTAATACCACAACCACATGGGCGCACTTCGATGTACCTAAAGCGAGTGCACAAATTATTTCAAAACGATATAACCCTAAATGTTCACACACTTTTATTTTTCTTTTATAAATTTAACAAATATAAAACTCTTTATCCGTATAGAGCTCCAAAACAGAGTTCAATCTGGACAAAACTTTTTGCACTGGCAGCAAATATCAAGAAATTCTAAAGAAAGTAAACCCTTATTGTAAAAAGAACACAATAGTTCAATTGTAATTATAAAGAATTGTATTTAAAACGACAAAAAAAAAACATGAGAAACGAAATTAATTGTAATCGCTTATTGTAAACTAATAAATAAATAAATAAATATAAATCACATAATGTCTTCTTGAAGTTAGAATGCTCGAATGTCAAATATATCATCTTTAAAATGATATTGTTGAATCTGTGAGACGCAAAATTCAAGCTTCTTCTTGTTGGTGCCGCAATCAAAATTAATATGCATAAGCAGATGGAGACAGTGGAATGGCAGCCGCAGAACAAGCTTAACCCGCTTACCCCCAAACCCCAATTACACTTCCAGTCCCAGTCCCAGTCCCCAGTTCATTATGCCTATTATGGCTGGCCTGTTGTTCTGCTTGTAGTATCTTTGCTTGATAATGGAGAGCCCCCACACACACACACACACACACACACACACACGCAGATGAAGAGTAAGAGAGCCATTTGGAGAGAGAATGAGAAGAGAGCGGATCGTGGTGATTGTATTGTGGTGCCACCGCCACCGCGTCCACCTAAAGTGTAAACGATATTCGCGAACGTGTATGGGATCAGTTGACATTTGACAGAGCGCGTGGTGGCACGTTTTCTGGGGCCCATTGTCTGTAGGCAAATCCATAATTCAGCGCGTATACGCCGGGGCCGCAAATTCGTCGACATTTTTTGGTGTCTTTGGTAGTTTTAAAGTGTACCAACTCGTCAAATTGCAATCGCACTGGCATTCAGATTGAGTATAAGGCACGGCTATACCGCGACGCCAAATTGATACCGGGCGACTGTCGTCGTCGTCGTCTTCGGGTAATTGATACAATTCCATATAATGTGTGTGTTGATTATGTTATTACGAGTATTATGATGCAAATTAGGCAACAAACGGGAAATATAAATAAATAAATAAAACTACATATGTACAGGCAAAGTGAATCCCTGCTCAAATTGATTGTAGCTTTTGAGCTGACAAAATGAATGAAATTACCATTATTATTGTCAATTGCAATCATTCTGATTATCATAATTAATGTGTGTGTGTGATTATATTTCGGTTTAGTGTTTCGTGTTTTCGTGATTGTGCTGACTATTTGGTGGGTTGCCAACAAACCCATCAATAAAACATTTGTTTAATCTCTGTTTGGACAAGCGAATGGTTGTATAATTCCCTATCGATTGATAGTTGGCGGCTGGGCAAAGCTTTCATTAACAAGTCCAAGTGCTAATTTTTTTTATAGACCAACAAGCGACAATTTGCTTTGCGATGCACAAGATTCATATAAATTTTACGATTTATAATCGCTGACAATTTGTATCCCATTGTTAGACAAAACATTTCACACTATTTGGATTTTTCTCATGATTTTTCCACTGAGAATTGCCACACACAAAGAAAGTAATTATATTCCATAGGGATCCTAAATGATTGATTGATCCAAACAAATACTGAAAATATATCCAAACAAAAATTTCAATGTCATTCCAAGTCAACAGATGATCTCCCAAGAGGCTTACGGCACACAGTTACACATGTAAAAATGATACCCCACCTAAAACCAATACTTGCATACACGAATCAACTTAGTATTTCGAATTCCAAGCTTAGTTTAAACATTTTATATATTTGTGCCTCGCGCTCTGCCAGTAAATTTACATACAACTTGGGGGGGGGGGGGGGGGGGGGGACTAGACCAGATCAGATCAGCTCAGCTCACAATGAAACCCCATAGCGTGTCATGCTGTACACATACGAGAGTACAAGTATTGTCGTGTAAGATATGCGTAATGTAATTATTAATTGCCGCATAGTTTTGCCATTCTCTTCGAATTCAGTGACCCTTGGATAACGAAAAGTCAGTGGAGCAAATCAACAGATCAAAAAGATCATCGCATGCTTATGACGCGCATCGTCTGTTCATTTCCATCCATGGAAACTTTCAAATTTTATGTGAATTCGTAAATCGGCTGACAGAGAATATCTCGATATGGTTAAGCTACCAAAAAAACAGCAACAAAAATAATGAAAGCAGACAAAGGAAAGGCTGGCCGCGAAAGGTGCTGGTGCTGCCCCGAGGGGTGGGCGGTGTGTGTAGATACCGTAACTTTTAGGCGCAGGTCTACCTACCGATAAGATACAAATTTGTATCTGTCAAGTCAAGTGCTAGTAGCTGTCTGTGTGAGTGAGAGTGGTGCTGTTTGAAGAGCTCGTGTGAAGGTTTATCTCTGTCGGTGATAAAATAAAATAAAAATGGGACAAAACTTCAGCTTGTTGTTTATTTATATAAACAAATAAAAATAAAATTAAATACATACAATGTTCGTACAAATTCCCCTAAAAAGTGAGCAAATGCAGTCACATTTATGGTACAGCAATGAGTCGTGAGTGTCGTAGTGAATTCATAGGAAACTTTCGTTATGTCATGATAATTATAAGTGAAAAACGTTGTACATTTTGTGTTGTGTTTTTTTTTTATGGCTCTCTAAGTGGCTAAATTTAGAGTCGAAATTTTTAAAGAAAGTTTTCTCATATCTGCTGTGAGAGCGCATGATCTGCCATGCCTAATCCTAACATACAACAGAGAACCACAATAACAAGATTGCTATACCCGCACTCAGGTGTTTCTTTGTGATTTAAAGCACCCACAAGATCCCGTTGAGAGAGTCGCAAACGCTGCAAAACGAACCGACCGACCGGATTGTGAGCATTAAAATGATAGATACGAAAGCAGAAGCACCAGCAAGCCAGTGCAAACATCAGCAGGAGACACAGTCCAACATGGTTTTATGATCAAAGCCAGACCAGAAACTCGAATTTGTTTAGCAACCAGGGGGAGATCCCAGACCAGATCCCTGTGAAAAAAAAACCCTCAGCATGTCGGACAGCAATGAAGCCTCTGATGGACTGGCAAAGACAGCCTCCTCGCCCACCGCCCTCAACCTGGTGACAAAGCGCTCCACGCTGCGACACAGCCAGCTGTCGGACAGTGGCGCCGAGAGTTGTGGCGACGGCGGCGACGAGCAGACCCGTCTCATACGCTCACCCTCTGCGCGTGCCCATCAGTTCATCATTATACCGGCAACGCCCGGAGCGACTGCCACGCCGGGAGGCCCCGCGGCTGCACAGCCATTTCGCCAGACCAGCTCAACCACCTCGCTGGCTGCCATGTCGGCGGCCCTGCACAAGCAGCCGCCACGACAGACATCGATCAAATCGCGACCCAGCTCGGAGGTCATACAGCAGGCTCAGCTGATGGTTCAGCCACCGCCAGCGGCGGCCACATCCACCTCCACGGTGACCTTCACCCTCGAAGATTGCGATGGAGAGCAAGCGGCTGTAGAGCAGCCACTGCCCATCTTCACACACAGCCCGGCAGTCGTATCGCCCACGCCCGCGACCCTGACCTGCACCACCACCACGACCATGGCCGGCGATACGGTGGCCATGTCGCCGCTCAGCATGGATCTGCGCTCGCGTATCGGCAGCCACAGCAGCAGCATGCGTTCGATTGCCTCCGGTAGGTGTCACACACTCAAAATTCCGATACTTGAAATACTACTTAAAATATAATAATTAAATGAGTTAATCTCCATGTACTTGAAACGATTCGTAATGCTCGTTAAGTATGGGAAGGGGTTGCCTCATAGCCACGGAACTTTTATCTTCACTGATGGAAAAAAGCCCTGCAATTTTAATATTTTTAGCCATATTTTAATATTTATGCCATTGATTTTCACCCAAGAGTGGTTGCATTAATATTGAATATTTTTCACTTACATTTTGAAATAAATATGAAAATATTTAAATTAAATATATTAAATATATTTTGAGTATAAATTACATATATATTATATTTATTTTTAAGTGTTTTGTATTTAAATTGAATATATTATATTTATTTTAAAGTGTTTTGTATTAAGATTAAATATGAACGTATTAAAAAATCCATTTTAATACATTTATATTTGAATCAAAGTGAATTCTATTTAATTTTACTATGTTTGTATTTAAAAATCGCATTTTTAATTCAAATATGATTGTATTTAATTTTACTTTGGTTTTTTTCTATCAGTGTTATAAAAATGAATATTTCCCGCATGGATTTCCTCAAATCATACAAAAACTTACACCAAATAATATTTAATATCAATTGAAAAGTTAGCAACAATAACAATAATTTTGTATAACAATAATTTTGCTTCATAAAATTACTTAATAAATATTGTAAATATTACCTTTAGGTTATTTGCCTGCGCTGAATGACAGCAGCGGCAATCTTGTGGGTGGCATTGCGGTTGCCCCCACTGGGCTGCATGCCCCCAATCCGCTGTATATGCAACCGCAGGCCTCGCTGAACGGCAGTTCCTATCTATTTCACGATTTGCCCGCCCATCAGATCTACTCGGATGTGACATCGGTCCGCTCCCTGGCCTCCATTGGCATTGGATCCACAGATGGACGGAAGCTGGTCATACGTCGAGTGCCGACCACCGCCAACGAGCTGTTCGACATGGTCAATCCCCAGACACCGCCGTAAGTACGACTACAATCAGCCCCTCCTCAACCTATCCCATCCCATCCTATGGCCATTAGCATTACAAAGCGCAGCCGATAAAAACGAACTAATATTTGTGGCAAATTTGGCCAGCATTTGGCACCTCAGCATAGAAAAGCAAATGAAA
Organism: Drosophila subsilvestris; assembly: GCA_035043285.1. Lineage (NCBI taxonomy): Eukaryota > Metazoa > Arthropoda > Insecta > Diptera > Drosophilidae > Drosophila > Drosophila subsilvestris. The sequence goes on from JAWNNB010000960.1 coordinate 3,405,070, forward strand.
GCAAATAAAGAGCATTCAAACAGGCATTCAAATAGATAATTTTAACACCATTGTGGCATCTCTGGGCAGGGGGACACGTGATAGCGCCCCTGGGCAGCTGGCTCCATCGTGGCATCAGCTATTTTTAAGCAGTGTTCCTTAACGAGATCAATAGATTGATATTTGTATTGATTCGAGCAATTACCACGCTCCATTCTGCTCCAATATATGGCTGAAATCTGGCGGCCAAGTGCACGGATCAGCAGTCAGTAACGTGTCAGCCCACAGACGGCACAGTTCTCCCAGTTCCGTGTAATTCGTAATCCGTATCCTTGCTTCAGCGTGTGTACAGTGTGAATCCAACAGTGATGGCCGCATGGATAACGTGAACTAAGGACATAGCATCAAGTTACTCTCGCATATAACAGACTATATACTGAGTTCAGCTACGTCTTGGACCGCAGCAAAATGCCCTATCGCCAGGACTACGATGCGCAGTCATCGAAACACTCGGAGCAATCCACCTTCCGCTTCCAGCGTGTGGCCAAAGTGTAAGAATCGAACGTTCGATTCGATTATTACGTAAAACCCAAATCGAATCAGGCCATTTCTGATGCATAAAATTGTTGAATTCTATATGAACGTGGGGGCTTATTAGCTCAGAGCATTAGCGAATAGGCGCTGATTAAATATGAACGAATATTAAATGGATAAGTGGGATGTGTATAAACTCTTTAGCGCTGAAATACAAAGCAATTCCTTGGTTCCTATTTACATTCCGATTAAATGTCTGATTTGTGGTGGTCAGAATTATTTACACAGTCGATATAAAAGAGGGGAACAAGAGCTGCATCGCCGCCACCCACATCAGACACCAGACTCGCACACATTCGGCATTCATTATTCAGTCTGCCCCCCAATGCGACATCAGCCCCATCATCTGATCCACTGATGCCCATAGCAACTAGCACCTCACGGGGCCAGGCCAGCCCCCATTGTGGCATGGGGCATGTGATTACTGCAATTAAGCCATTTGACGCAACAACTAATCGCGGCCGCTGTTTGGGTGCTGTGCTCGTTAAATCAGTGAGGGGTGGTGCACTGTGCACTGTGCACTGCCTACGAACTGAGTGTTGACATCAATTGGTTGCGCCTGGCTGCGCTTATGACACCACAAACTTACCCTCTTCATCGTCTTTGCAGGCCACTGGGCATCGATGACGATGACAGCTACCTGGATATGTCCGACGACGCTGTGCAGCTAAAGCCGCGCCAGCAGCACTGGGCCAACAAGATGCAGTTTGTTTTGGCCTGCATCGGATACTCGGTGGGCCTGGGCAATGTCTGGCGCTTTCCCTACATGTGCTACAAAAGTGGCGGTGGTAAGTGGAGTTATCTTTATAGAATTTCAATATCTATTCAGAGAATTCATTTCCGAAATTCAATTCAAAAAGAATGCCGCACATGCGATAGGGCAGATAGTTACTTTGATTTCGTGCGACAAGAATAACTTTTAGTTGCTCTAAAAGCATTTGACAATTTTGCGCTTTATGTGGCATTTCCGCTCCAGCGTTTAAAAGCCATAAATTAAAATTTAAAATAAAGCGGTCACTGTCATCATCTCGAAGACAACGTCCATCCGTGCATATATTCCCTCCATATCCAAGCCATGGTGTATGATCACGCGAGTCACTTGGCGACCCGCGCGTCCATCTTCATTTACTTTGGTCATTCGGTCTCGCACTCGCACTCGCGCACTCAAACCTGGTGCCCCATTTACGTTCGTACGTACATATATAATGAGCACAAGTTATCTTGCTATAATGATGGCAAAGTAGGGAGAGAACAGAGATGCTTGTACAGCTCGTCTGGCCTTATGCAAAATATTTATAATTAATTTAATTTATTTACTTAGCTGCTGTCGCATTTGTGTGCGACTCAAAACTATTTTATTTTTGTTTGTTTTTGCTACTGCATTTTTCCAGGTGTTTTTCTAGTGCCCTATTGCATAATATTGTTCATATGCAGCATTCCGCTGCTCTTCATGGAGCTGTCTGTGGGCCAGTACACGGGTCGTGGACCCATCGGTGCCTTGGGTCAACTGTGTCCTTTGTTTAAAGGTAAGTTGACAACGAAACGAGGGAGAAATGTTCTAAAAATTATGTAGATTCGGGGGGCTATGAATATGAATCTGAATACCGTTTCTGATCGTATTTAGTTAAGTTACTATGTGGACAATCATTAGACCGCAGAGTCGCCACATCTCATGGGTAATGGTCTATCAAAATTCTCGCTATTTTTAGAACAAACTCGAAATAAATCAGCTAATTCGAAATACAAAAATTCATTGCGTCATTTGTGAAAATGTTTCATTTGTGTCACAATGAATTTGGCTGTGAAACAATGGCAAAAACGAGGCTGAGGGCTACCTACCCATCCTACCATGACAAGCTGAAAAGTGTCGCTGCCTTGGCCAGATCCATTGTCAAGGTCGGTTAGAGTAGCAACCGCCTGCTCATGCGTTGTGCGTTGATTTTTGTGTTTTTGTTTTAGCTTTTTGAGTTACCCCGTTTGTTGCTCTACTTGCATACGGACGGAAACTAATTAGCCGGTTTCATTGTTGTCGTTGTGTGTGGCAGTGGCGTGAAAATGTGAGGCGCGGAAGCAAGCTGCCTGCCGGCTCTAAACGCCTCCACACTCGAAACGGAACGGAACGGACGGGACCCAAGGCTGAGGCTGTCACAGGGGTCATAAATCTAGAAAACAACATTACAAAACGCTTAATTATTGTCAATATTTTGCCAAACAAGCGGCGACACCCCCACTCGCAGACCCCAAAGGCAGAGCCAAGATAATAAATATTAATAATGTGTAAAACTACTTAACCAAGATTCGCGAATGTCTAATAATCCATCCAATTGTCGCTGTGGCGTACAGAACGAACGGCAAATTATGCATATGAATGCCAGTCTAGGCTAGGGTCTAGACTCTAGACACATTTACATATATGCTCTCGTATGTAGTTCCAAATGAAACCGGTCGAATTGGTGGCTGCTGGACCAATTAGGAATACATTTTGCCCCAGCTCAATGTCAGCTCACTACAATCGGCATTACATTACAACCAACCTCCAAAAAAGGTGTTGCCGAATTAGGCTTACTCTTATCCCAATTTGTGTACAATTTATACAATAAAACTACATGGGAAGGACACTAAATTTTGCTGTGATATAGTTGAATTATCTATGGAAAAAAGTGATCCTACTTTTACACAGCATTCTGTCAATATAAATAAGAGAATAATTAGTTATATAATTCCTCTAATGGCTTTACGTGGGGCTCACCCCCCGAACAATTGCAGGAGCTGGACTCGCTAGTGTGGTCGTCTCGTTTCTCATGTCCACATACTACAGCGTCATCATAGGTTATTCGATTTACTACTTCTTTACGTCATTTAAAACGGAGATGCCCTGGATTGACTGCAGCAACAGGTAGGTTATGCCTAGCAGCGCCATACAATCTGCAATCGATCGCACACAAAGAAATGTCTTTGAAATTTCAGATGGAATACGCCGGATTGTTGGGTGCCGCAACGCAAGGAAAACAATGCCAGTGCACCGGACACATCACGCACACCCTCCGAGGAGTTCTTCGAGTAATTAATGCATTCAAGGTTGCCCCCAATTGAAAACTCTACTTAGACTCTTCTATAATTCTTTCTGCAGAAACAAGGTGCTGCAGATTAGCGGTGGACTGGAATATCCGGGCATGATGCGCTGGGAGCTGTTCGCTTGTCTTATTTGCGCCTGGCTGATGGTTTACTTTGCCACATGGAAGTCAATCAAGTCGTCGGCCAAGGTGCGCTACTTCACGGCCACATTTCCGTTTGTGCTCATCATCATACTGATGGTGCGTGCCGTGACGCTCGACGGAGCGGCCGAGGGTCTGCGCTACTTCTTCCGGCCAAAGTGGTCCGAGCTGAAGAATGCCAATGTGTGGATCAATGCCGCCTCCCAGAACTTCAATTCGCTGGGCATTACCTTCGGTTCCATGATCTCCTTTGCCAGCTACAACAAGTACAACAACAACATACTCCGCGACACGATTGCTGTGAGTGCGGTGAATATGATAACCAGTTTGCTGGTTGGCATATTCGCCTTCTCCACGCTGGGCAACCTGGCGCTGGAGCAGAACACCAATGTGCGGGACGTCATTGGGGATGGGCCGGGCATGATATTTGTGGTGTATCCACAGGCCATGGCCAAGATGCCGTACGCCCAACTGTGGGCGGTCATGTTCTTCTTCATGCTGCTCTGCCTGGGCCTGAACTCGCAGTTTGCCATTGTCGAGGTGGTGGTCACCTCCATACAGGATGGCTTTCCGCGTTGGATTAAACGGCACCTGGGCTACCACGAGATAGTTGTGCTCTTTGTCTGCGTCATCTCGTGCCTCTTCGGTATGCCGAACATCATACAGGGCGGCATCTACTACTTCCAGCTGATGGACCACTATGCCGCCTCCGTGACGATTATGTTTCTGGCCTTCTGCCAAATGATTGCCATTGCCTGGTTCTACGGCACCGGGCGATTGTCGAAGAATGTTAAGCAGATGACCGGAAAGGCGCCATCCCTCTATCTCCGTTCCTGCTGGCTTGTGCTGGGACCCTGTCTGCTCTTTGTACGTGATCCGTGTGCTATGGAAATTGTTGAGCAATAACTAATTTGTATCTCTTATTTGTTGTAGGCCATTTGGGTGCTGAGTCTCATCAACTACCGTGAGCCAACGTATCACAATGGGAGATACACGTATCCGGACTGGGCCTATGGCATTGGCTGGATGTTCGCATCCTTCTCACTGCTCTGCATACCGGGATATGCGATAATCAACTTCATGCGGACCAGTGGTACCAGCTTTTGGGATGTAAGTGATTCAATTCTCATCTATGCATCTGTTCGTCAATAACCATATGCATATTCCATTCGATAGCGCATCAAGAACACGCTGCGACCCAATATCTACGAGTGCAAGATCTGTGGCGAGCATCACTGCGAACACGACTATCCAGAACAGGAGCAGTACATGCTCGCCCAGGAGCTGGCCACCGTGTACAAGCCCACAACCAGCCACCTACATCATTTGGGACAAAAGTCCGGCTACAATGCTATGCAGGCCACGACCACGGGCCCCCTTGGTTCCCAGGCGGAGTACAAATATCAGTCCAAGGTCCACTCGGAGCCACCACCAAATACAAAAGATTAGCAGTATGGCAAATGGACTACCACGACCAGCCGCAACGCTTGGCACGAGTATCCGTATCCTGTTCAAACGAAAGCAATTTCTGAGTATTTTTAATGACTTTTGTGACTTTTGTGACTTTCCAGGATTAACTAAAGTTAAATAAATTATCGACATTGTCTTGAAAAACCATTCGTTCGGCACTCATTTCCAACATTTATGAGGGTATGTACATATATTTGTTTTCGTTTCGATGAGTGATCCCATGTGCTGATCACAGACCTTTCAGGCAGTTAGTTGTGTGTGGTAACTCATTGGGCATTGTTTGGGCATTGTTAACCTTGCTAGCCAAACGATTTTAATCAGTCGATTTGAAGAGGATCGCTCGCCTGAGTGAGTGCGGATTTGTCTTTCACGATCTGCCTAGACAGTCGGTAACCTTTGTGAACAAGGATGTGTGTTTTGAGATTGGATTTTTGTGAGTAAGACTTTGAGCAGTAGGAACATTTGTACGGTCGTTCAGTTAAATGGATGTGTAAGTGACGTCGGAGCGAAGCCGCATGGTAAAAGCTCTTTGAGCAGTGAGTACACTCGTACGATCGCTCTCCCGTGTGAGTTCGGCTGTGTACTTTTAGGTAAGACAGTTCTTGAAATGACTTCGGACATTGGGAGCATTGATGGGGTCGATATCCTGTGTGGGTACGCATGTGTATTTGAAGATGGCAGTGCTGCCTATACGCCTTCGAGCAATGAGTGCACTCAAACGGTCGCTCACCCGTGTGAATACGGATGTGTACCTCGAGTTCGCTTTTTTGTATAAACGACTTTGAGCAGTCGGAGCATTTGTAGGGACGTTCAACAGTATGAAATTTAAGGTGTTTGTATAAGTTGCTTCTATGCGTATACCGCTTCGAACAATGGGGACAACTGACATCCTTATCAGCTCTTTTGACTTTTGAATCCCAGTTCTCATCGTCACGATTATTACAGAGGACCTCACATATTCCCTCCTCCATTTCTGGTATAAAGAGTTTATGGCTCTGCTCGCAGGTGGCCTTTAGATTGAATGCGCTCACTGCATCCTCTAGGCAAGGCGGACATATGTTTTCGGGGAGTAAGTCCCCTCGCCTAACCACGTATCCTGTGCACTCCGCTATCATGTCAGCAACGCATGTGTCCCACTCTTGTGTCTCATCAAAAATGTTTGTGAATGCTCCAGACGTTCCCATGCAAACTCTGCATATTTTCTCCATTGTCCTGCAACTAAATGAATCTTAATAAACGGAATGCAACTACATCTTAATACATACATGTGAAATGAGTAGAATCAAAGCCAAAAGCAGCTAAATCCTGTAGTTTTTCCGAGCTAAAAATATGAATGATTCCGTGGCGTGAATTGTTTTGTTTTGAGAAAATAAATACACGAAATGGGCTGTTAAGCGCATGTAAACGAATGAAATCAAATGTTGTGTTATCGGACGTTAAAGTATGGGTATTCGTTTGACTTGATATGACAAACAAAAATCTTAATTGCTCAGCTAAATGTTATTAACATATGCTTTTAAAATAATATAAATATGTATATTAAAAGTTGTGTATTGTTATGGAAGTTTTTCTGTATATCAAATCTATATTATTATGCATCTACATAAATCATCTGGTCGAAATAAATCTCGTTTGAACTTAAGAAATGCACAAGTAAAATACATAAATGCATACATATGATTTTATCTCTCGAATAAATCCATATAAAGAAACTTTAAACTAACTTACAAATTAGATAGCTTCTTGCTACTTATTTTGTTTACTTCATTAATGGTCATTTCACATATTTTCTTGAGGTGCAGATGATAAGGTAGTTCTGCAAAAAGCGCTTATTTTAAAGTGTACAAATTTCATAAAATTTCGATGTCTTTTTTTATCTTATCCTTAATATTTTAACACTTAAAACTTTATTATAAAGGCCACATTTAACATTAAATACAGAATTTTTGACATTGTTCCACGTTTTGTTAATTTTGTTGTCCAAAAATTGCTTGGATTGTACGTACAAAAATACATAAACTATGTTATAAGCACAGTAAAGAAAATTGCGGAAATTGAATTGAATATGAATTGAATTATTAAAAAAAAAAGTTTAGATATCTCGTTCTGCAGTTGGAGCAATTGTATCTCCCTTTCCCAGCGACGGTAAGACACACTTATCATTGCTTGTGTGACTAAGTAAGTGTGTTTGATAGCTGATGTTTTTGTATCTAAATGTCTCTGAGCAGTGGACACACTTGTAAGGACGCTCCCCAGTGTGTGAACGGATGTGTACCTGAAGATTCGATTTTTCTTGAAATGTCTTTGAGCACTGATTGCATTTGAAGGGTCGTTCGTCTGTGTGAGTAAGAGTGTGTCTATCAAGTTTGCCTTTTTGTTTAAAAGACTTTGAGCAGTGAGAACATTTATACGGTCGTTCGCCAGTGTGTATACGGTTGTGTTCACGAAGATGAGATTTTAGTTCAAAAGACTGCGAGCAGTGAGAGCATTTGTACGGTCGTTCACCCGTATGCGTACACATGTGAATATTGAGTGGTTCTTCCCTACGATACGATTTGTAGCAGTCGGGACATTGGTAAGGTCGTTCACCCGTGTGCGCCCGCATGTGAATCCGGAGACTATCGGATCGAGCAAATGACTTGGAGCAGTGAGTACACTTATGCGGCAGCTCCACAGTGTGAGCACAGGTGTGGTCGTTGAGCTCGGTTTTTTTTGTAAATAACTGAAAGCAGTGCGTGCACTTGTGTGGTCCGCCTCCTGAATGGGTGCGAATGTGTCTTTCAAAATTTGACTTCTCTGCAAATGACAGCGGGCAGTCGGAACATTGGTAGGGTCCTTCGTTCATGTGGGTTTCAAGGAGCAAAATAGTCGGAGAAAAGTTCCTTGAGACTTCTCGCAAAGACTTGTTCTGTCGCTTTTCTTTTGTGTGCGTACGGGTGTGTTTTCGGAGATGAGATTTTTGTTGAAACGACTGCGAGCAGTGAGAGCATTGGTGAGGTCGCTCACCCGTGTGAGAAAGGATGTGCTTTTCATAACTGGCTTTTTGTTTGAACAACCTTGAACAGTGGCAGCACTGGTAGGATCGTATATCCGTGTGCGCAAGGGTGTGTCTTTCAAGATTCGTTTGTTGTTTAAAAGACAACGAGCAGTGATAACATTGGTAGGGTCGTTCCCCGGTGTGCGTACGGATGTGTGCTTGAAGATTGCATTTTAGTCGAAATGTCTTTAAGCAGTCGGCGCATTTGTGGGGCGTTTCTCCTTTGTGTGTGCTGATGTGACGCTGAAGATTTGAGAAGTATGAGAAAGACTTGGGACACTGAGGGCACTTATAATCGCCGCGTTGGGGTATTAGTTGAATGGATTTCGAGTGGTTGGAACCGTTGACGCTACAATTATCTATATTATCATTTCGATGTGTGTGTGCATTGGCTTTAAAACGTTTCGATTGCCCATTTACACTATCAGACAGCTCACAGGCTTCATCTTTTACGTTACCAGAGAGGCCTCTTTTTTTATTTTTCTCCATCAGTGTGATATATAGTTTATGGCTCTGCTCGCAGGTTTTCTTGAGATTGAATGCGCTCACTGCATCCTCTAGGCAAGGCGGACATATGTTTTCTGATAGTGAATCACCTCGCCTAACCACGTATCCAGTGCACTCTGATATCATGTCAGCAATGCAGGTGTCCCATTTTAGTGTCGCATCAAAAATGTTTGTAAATGCTCCAGACCTTGCCATGCAAACTCTGCATATTTGCTCCATTGTCCTGCAACTAAATGAATCTTAATAAACGGAATGCAACAACATTTAAATACATACATGTGAAATGAGTCGAATCAAAGCCAAAAGCAGCTAAATGGTGTAGTTTTTCCGTGTTAAAAATATTAATTATTGCTTGTTAGGGTCTGTGAATTGTTTTGGTTTGAGAAAATGAATACACAAAATGGGCTGTAAGGCGCAGAACTCATGCATATAATGTAGTCGAATGAAAATATATGTTGTGCTATCGGATATGGGTACTCCTCTAATTGGTTTTCAGTTTAATCTGATTAATTGTTCAATAGATTTCTTCATTGCTCAGCTAGATTTGATCAATATCAGCTTATATTACTAGTTGTATACATTTAAAATATTCTTCTTAGGTTTATCTGTTATATAATTGGCACATTTATATACTGTCTGTTTAATGACCTAACATAATTTTTCGATAGCACATCGATACCTCTCTCAAAAGAAACTAATCATCAATACTGCAATTCAGAAAAGGCTTTCAAGTTGGTTTTAAATTTGCGGAAAAGCTAATCGGATCGCATATAAAATGAACAATGGAAACCCAAATATAGTATTTAATCCCCTGATCAGTTGCATACAGAAAGTAGTGCTATATGAGACCCGCACAGTAAGTAGATGTGAATAACTTGTAAATAAACCTTTTTTTATGTCAACTCTTCGTGTTTTAGCGTTTGTATTTGGTTGGAAGTAACAACCGGGAGACGAGATTTCGGTTGCTCACAATCGATCGGCTTGCACACAATCGGTTGAGTATTGAGGAAAATGCCAATGGATTCAATAGCTTGGAAATTAGACGCTTCGTGGCTTCCCTCACGGGCTCGCCGAAAGTGACATCAGCCTATGGAGTGCTGGGCTTTGTCAGATTCCTCGAGGGATACTACCTGATACTGGTTACCAAGCCATCAACCAAAGTTGATGGCTCTGCTCGCAGGTTTTCTTAAGATTGAATGCGCTCACTGCATCCTCTAGGCAAGGCGGACATATGTTTTCTGGGAGTAAGTCCCCTCGCCTAACCACGTATGCCAAGAAATAGATTGATGCTGTGCTGCTTTTCAGTGTCATTAAAGGTGTTGCTGCAGTATCGACTGAGGGTCTGCATCACATCGTTGCCTTGGGAGCCCCAGTTTGCAGTCTTTCGATACGTCTTAATCCTATGCACCAGCTGAGATTCACCATACTGCAACGCTAGAGTATCACCATGCTCCTCGTACAACTGCTCCAGCATCGTTACACAATCCGAGTCGAACTCTAGCTTGGCCGACTTCAGAAAGCCCAATCTCTCTAGCTGGTGCCCCAGTGCACACTTGCCAATGGCGAACTGGGCAAAGTTGGTTCGGTCCAAGCAGTCCACGCAATTTGTGTGGCTAAGTACGTGTCTTTGGTAGCTCATGTTTTTGTATCTAAATTTCTTTGAGCAGTGGGTGCACTGGTAAGGACGTTCCCCCGTGTGACAACGGATGTGTACCTGGAGATTAGATTTTTCTGGAATTGACTTCGAGCACTGAGCACATTGGAAGGATCGTTCATCTGTGTGAGTAAGAGTGTGTCTATCAAGCTTAGATTTATCATGAAATGACTTCGAGCAGTGAGTGCATTGGAAGGGCCGTTCATCTGCGTGAGTACGAGTGTGATTTACAAGTTTGGATTTTTGCTTGAATGACTTTGAGCAGTAAGAGCATTGGTAGGGTTCACATATGTGGGAGCGTGTGTGCATTTGAAGATGGGCAAGTTGCTTGAATGTCATGGAGCACTTGGAACACTTATATGGACGCTCCCCCGCGTGAGTGCGAATGTGTATGTTGCGTTGATAGATTTTTAGAAATGATTTTGGACATTCGGGGCATTTGTAGGGTCGTTCTGGATTATCCGTGTTAGCGGGATCTTTTTGATGTATCTTTGCATTGGTTTTTGAATGATTCCAGTCCTCGTCCTCCACATTATCACAGATTTCTTCTTTTTCATCCTCCTCCATTCGTGTGAAATAAAGTGTATGGCTCTGCTCGCAGGTTTTCTTGAGATTGAATGCACTCACTGCATCATCAAGGCAGGGCGAACATATGTTTTCTGGAAGTAAGTCCCCTCGCCTAACCACGTATCCTATGCACTCCGATATCATGTCAGCAATGCAGGTGTCCCATTTTGTGTCTCCTCAAAAATGTTTGTGGATGCTCCAGACGCTCCCATGCAAACTCGGCACATTTCCTTCATTATCCAAGTAAATGAATCTCAAATAAACGTAATGCAGAACGCGCAATAGCGTGCAGAAATGCAACGAATATAAAACCAACTTGAACGCCTTTTCTGAATTGCAGTATTGATGATTCTTTGGGACGAATTAGTTTTTTTTGATTACAAAACATTACAAATAGAGCTGTTAGGCGGGAGATGAAAGACACAAAAAGTGCTGTTAGGCGCGAGAGGTATCGTTGCGCTATCGAAAAATAATGTGAGGTGCAATGTTTTAAAAAATGCATAATTTTTTGTATTTACCTTTAATGATGGGAGCAAGAAGACCGAACAAGATATATAAGATAAATTTCATACCATAACTGCAGTGCACCAGAGGAACGATGGGAAAAAAGATTTGCGATTATCCATCCACAAGAACAACGCCTTGGCTTAGTACCAATGCAACAGGTGGGAGCATGGACCTTGGAGCATAGTGGGTCTGCTAAAAATAATAAAACATTCTCATATCGGTATTTATAATCTCGAATCGATTCCCAGCCTTTATATACTTCTTTGCTTTCATGTCCAAATACACAGTAGTCAGATGCCGTTGAATGCTTCTGCAACCATTTTAGGAAAACACGTCGGAGGAGATCGGAATACTGGCAGCTTGCATGTTGGCCACTTGTCTTGGCTTCTTTCTCCATTGCAATTTAGGTTCTGCGCCTCATCAACTCACTTAGTTGCAAAGCTGATAGCTTTGAGATGTAAGTGGATAGATTTTTAATTATCTGTTTTCGTTTATTAATTTATGTAACCATGTATTCCATTCAATAGGGCAACAGGAGAGCACTGCACCTTCATATCTACGATTACAAGATATCTGACTATCCAGAAGACGAGCAGTACATGCTGGCGTAGAGACTGGACACCGCGTGCCAGCCCAGGAACAGCAATTTTCCGTCTTGACACAGAAGTCCGGCTATGGTGCCATAAGCCAACATGGCTCCCGTTCGAAATACACATATCAGTCCAATCCTCCAATCCTGATTTTTCTTCTTTGGGTAATCTAAACTGCTCCTGGAGACCATCGGAATATAGTATTATCGTTTGCATATTATTTGTGGTATTTGTAGGTTGTACACGTCTGAATTGACCATTCAATTCAACAGTTTAATTTATTATCTTTATATATACAGTGCCTAAGGATGTGATTTTTAAGATATATGCTACGCTTAAATGACTTTGAACAGTCCGAGCAATTGTAGGGTCCTTCACCTGTGTGCGTACGGCAGTGTCTTTCAAAATTGTATGCTTGTGTGAATGACTTTGAGCACTGAGTGCATTTGAATGGTCGTTCACCAGTGTGCTTACGAATGTGAACCTGTAGAACTGCTTTCCCGAGATATGAATTGGAGCAGTGAGGACATTGGTGAGGTCTTTTTTTCTGATGCAAACGGATATGAACCCGGAGACAATCGTCTCGGGCAAAACGCTTAGAACAAAGAGAACACTGGAACGGTTGTTCACCCGTGTGACGACGGATGTGAAATTTGAGTTCGGAACTTACTGCAAATGACATCTCGCAATGGGGACACAGGTAGGGGCGTTCACCCGTATGAGTACGAGTGTGTCTTTTAAGATTGGAGTTAATGGAAAAAGACATCGGGCAGTATGAACATTTATAGGGTTTTTCTCCTGTGTGCGTACGGACGTGAAATCGGAGGGTTGAGCCGATGGCAAAAGACTTGGGGCAATAAGAACACCGATACGGTCGCTCCCCAGTGTGAGTACGAAAGTGTTTCCTGAGAGAGTATTTGTGTAGAAAAGATTTTGGGCATTCGGCGCATTTGTAGGGTTTTTCCACATTATCCGTCTTCTTTCCAGAGTTTTCGTATATCTCTTCATCGGTTTCCGATTGGCTCGATTGCTCCGTTTCACCATCTTGCCAGTCCTCGTCTTCGTCTTCGACCTCATCTTCGTCTTCGTCCACCATCGGAGTGAAATAAAGTTGATGGCTCTGCTCGCAGGTTCTCTTGAGATTGAATGCACTCACTGCATCCTCTAGGCAAGGCGGACATATGTTTTCTGATAGTGAATCACCTCGCCTAACCACGTACCCTGTGCACTCCGCTATCATGTCAGCAACGCATGTGTCCCACTCTTGTCTCTCATCAAAAATGTTTGTAAATGCTCCAGACCTTGCCATGCAAACTCTGCATATTTGCTCCATTGTCCTGCAACTAAATGAATCTTAATAAACGGAATGCAACAACATTTAAATACATACATGTGAAATGAGTCGAATCAAAGCCAAAAGCAGCTAAATGGTGTAGTTTTTCCGTGTTAAAAATATTAATTATTGCTTGTTAGGGTCTGTGAATTGTTTTGGTTTGAGAAAATGAATACACAAAATGGGCTGTAAGGCGCAGAACTCATGCATATAATGTAGTCGAATGAAAATATATGTTGTGCTATCGGATATGGGTACTCCTCTAATTGGTTTTCAGTTTAATCTGATTAATTGTTCAATAGATTTCTTCATTGCTCAGCTAGATTTGATCAATATCAGCTTATATTACTCGTTGTATACATTTAAAATATTCTTCTTAGGTTTATCTGTTATATAATTGGCACATTTATATACTGTCTGTTTAATGACCTAACATAATTTTTCGATAGCACATCGATACCTCTCGCGCCTTACAGCACTTTTTGTTTCTTTCATCTCGCGCCTAACAGCTCTATTTGTAATGTTTTTTAATCAAAAGAAACTAATCATCAATACTGCAATTCGGAAAAGGCTTTCAAGTTGGTTTTAAATTTGCGGAAAAGCTAATCGGATCGCATATAAAATGAACAATGGAAACCCAAATATAGTATTTAATCCCCTGATCAGTTGCATACAGAAAGTAGTGCTATATGAGACCCGCACAGTAAGTACATGTGAATAACTTGTAAATAAACCTTTTTATATGTCAACTCTTCGTGTTTTAGCGTTTGTATTTGGTTGGAAGTAACAACCGGGAGACGAGATTTCGGTTGCTCACAATCGATCGGCTTGCACACAATCGGTTGAGTATTGAGGAAAATGCCAATGAATTCAATAGCTTGGAAATTAGACGCTTTGTGGCTTCCCTCACGGGCTCGCCGAAAGTGACATCAGCCTATGGAGTGCTGGGATTTGTCAGATTCCTCGAGGGATACTACCTGATACTGGTTACCAAGCGCAAGTGTTGTGCCTTCATTGGAAACCATTTGGTCTACACCATTAAGGACACGGTGATGGTGCGAGTAAACGAGGTGACATCCCAGCGACCACCGCACCCACACGAGGATCGCTACAAGAAAATGTTTCAGAACATCGACCTGCGGAGCAACTTTTATTTCTCGTATTCATACGATCTGACGCGAACACTGCAGTATAATGAATCGGCGCCGCGCTTCGTGGGAGCCAAGGTGGACCTGGATCGGGACGAGCCACTACCCGACTGGAACACACTGACTAACAACGTGGCGCAGATCCATGAGCGTGTGGACTATGCATTTCGAAGCGATTCCCGCAAGCGTTTTGTATGGAATGCCTATCTCCTGCAACCGATGGAGGGTATAATGCTGAAGGACTGGCTGCTGGAGGTCATCCACGGATTTGTTAGCCAATCGTGCATCAGCATCTTTGGGCGGCATGTAAATGTCTGCATTATAGCGCGACGCAGTACGCGCTTTGCGGGCACACGCTTCCTCAAGCGTGGCGCAAACTTTCAGGGCGACGTTGCCAATGAAGTGGAGACGGAGCAAATTGTAAGCGACGGTCAGCGGCTGTGTGCCTTCACGCAAATGCGTGGCTCGATACCATCCCACTGGTCGCAGGACATCAGCAAAATGGTTCCCAAACCTCAGATACAGGTGGTCATATGTGATCCCTATGCTCAGACACCCTCGCGGCATTTTGAGCGGCTGCTGTTCCACTATGGGGCCCCATTAATAATGCTGAACCTGGTTAAGAAGCGAGAGCGCCGGAAGCACGAGTCTATCATCTCCAAGGAACTGGAGTACAGCATTCGCTACCTAAATCAGTTTCTACCCCCGCCACATCGAATGAAGCACATACACTTCGATATGGCCCGGCAGAGCCGTTTGAGTGGTGGTAACGTCATGGAGCAGTTGGCTATATACGCGGAAAGTGTGATTCAATTGACGAATATGTTCTTCAAAGCTCGAGGCAGCGACCTCAGCCTTCAGACTGGCATTGTACGCACAAATTGCGTGGACTGCTTGGACCGAACCAACTCTGCCCAGTTCGCCATTGGCAAGTGTGCACTGGGGCACCAGCTAGAGAGATTGGGCTTTCTGAAGTCGGCCAAGCTAGAGTTCGACTCGGATTGTGTAACGATGCTGGAGCAGTTGTACGAGGAGCATGGTGATACTCTAGCGTTGCAGTATGGTGGCTCTCAGCTGGTGCATAGGATTAAGACGTATCGAAAGACTGCCAACTGGGGCTCCCAAGGCAACGATGTGATGCAGACCCTCAGTCGTTACTACAGCAACACCTTTAGTGACACTGAAAAGCAGCACAGCATCAATCTATTTCTTGGCATTTACAAGCCAAGCCTCACAAAATGTGAGTACATACAGATATCATTTAGTTTTGCGAGAGTGTGAATTAATACAGTGGTTTTTGTTCTGTTTTTAATCTAGTGACTCAACCTATATGGGAGCTACAAACCGACTACGATATGCACAATGACTTTGTGCCCAGCACGGATAGCAAACAGATAACCGATTGGGTGCGTCATAAGGTACGGGAATGCTTGCCATACTCGTGCGCAGATTCGAACAAGCTCGTTAAGGAGCTATTCCGCGTACACAGCAATGGCTTGGAGATGATCGATGCCTACTCGAATTACCATCAATCCTTCAAGTGGAGTGAACTTAGTGAGCACATTGCCTTTGAGATCAGCCAGCTGGCAAAGCCTTTTATGCCCACATTCCGCACCAACTACAGTCCGTTTCATAGACAGATTCAGACGTCACGAAAAGCTCGTCAAAATCCCTCGATGACTGGTCAAAGTTCAACGGGGTCGACGAACAGCAACTCTTCAAGCTCTAGTGAAGGTGATGACAGCTCCAGCGATGAGGAGCTTAGTGCCAGCTTTGCCGAGAAAGAGGCCAAGCAAACTGAATCGGCTGAGCCGGCCGCTATAACGCTTGATTCGGTGCTACCTTCAATGGAACAGGTGTACGGCTGCAGCATTAATCCACCCTCCAAGCAGAGCATGACCATCTATAAGAACTACGTGCAAATGGGAAAACTGTCCAGTGGAGGAGCTCGTCCTGCACAGACATCCGTTGCCCAGCGCGACCAGGAGCTCGCTAAGATCATGAGAGGCATCACTTTGCGCCCGCTGAGCAACTATGGCACAGACTCGTACCTGAGTGTGCGTCCACCGACCGTTCCAAGCAAGAGTCAGATTATCTATGGAGAGTATTGTAAAACACCGCGCAACTTCAGTGCCGTGCCCAAGTTTGAAGAGTTTAATGTGCTCTATCGATATGTACAGAAGCTCTAGAAGCAGCAAAATATTAATCTCCCTTGCTTATAAGTATTTATGTATGGTTTTCAGATAAAAATTATTGTGTTTGAAAAAATAATAGAATTCAACAGTTGACTTTTGGGCCTAACAGCACATATTCTTAACATTTAACACCACATACATATGTTATGCTACACCTTGCGCCCAACAGCTCTATTTGTAATGTAACAGGATCAATACTCCCTTCCTTCGTGTCCGTCTACCGACGTAAAAACATACAAAAAAAAACTCAACTGAAGTATCTGGAAGTATCTGCAGATTTATCGTCGTGCGACCACTCAATTCGCTTTAGCGATTAAATTGAAAAAAAGCATCAATACTGCAACTTGCAATCCAGAAAGAGCGTACAAGTTAGTTCGTTGTTCGTTTTATGTTGGTTGCATTCGTGCCCGTAACAGCTCGTCTTGTATTCAGCTTATTTGAAATTAATTTACTTGCAGGACAATGGAGCAAATGTGCAGAGTTTGCATGGAAACGTCTGCAGCATTCACAAACATTTTTGATGAGACACAAAAATGGGACACTCGCATTGCTGACATGATATCGGAGTGCACTGGATACGTGGTTAGGCGAGGGGACTTACTCCCAGAAAACATATGTCCGCCTTGCCTAGAGGATGCAGTGAGCGCATTCGATCTTAAGAAAACCTGCGAGCAGACCCATCAACTTTATTTCACTCCGATGGAGGACGAAGACGAAGATGAGGACGAAGACGAGGACTGGCAAGATGGTGAAACGGAGCAATCGAGCCAATCGGAAACCGATCAAGAGATATACGAAAACTCTAGAAAGAAGACGGATAATGTGGAAAAACCCTACAAATGCGCCGAATGCCCAAAATCTTTTCGACACAAACACTCTCTCGGGAAACACATTCGTACTCACACTGGGGAGCGACCGTATCGGTGTTCTTATTGCCCCAAGTCTTTTGCCATCGGCTCAACCCTCCGATTTCACGTCCGTACGCACACAGGAGAAAAACCCTATAAATGCTCATACTGCCCGATGTCTTTTTCCATCAACTACAATCTTAAAAGACACACTCGTACTCATACGGGTGAACGACCCTACCTGTGTCCCCATTGCGAGATGTCATTTTCAGTAAGTTCCGAACTCAAAATACACATCCGTCGTCACACGGGTGAACAACCGTTTCAGTGTTCTTTTTGTTCTAAGCCCTTTGCCCGAACCGATAGTCTCCGGGTTCATATGCGTTTGCATCAGAATAAAAAACCTCACCAATGTCCTCACTGCTCCAAATCATATGTCGGGAAAGCAGCTCTACAGGCTCACATTCGTGGGCACACTGGTGAACGACCATTCAAATGCACTCAGTGCTCAAAGTCCTACATACAAAAATGCGCTCTTGTAAAACACACTCGTAATCACGCTAAGGAAATACGGTATAAGTATAAGTGTGCTCACTGCTTTAAAACATTTCCCCGAGCCGATGTTCGCCGGATTCATATCCTTCGGTGGCACACAACTAAACGACATTAATATTGTCCACACAGTTCGCAATCATTTTAAAAAAAAATTCTCATCTTCGAGAATACAACCGGCAAACGACCGTATAAATGTTCTTACTGCTCAAAGTCTTTTTTAAAAAAATGCAAACTTGATAGACACACTCTTACTCACACAGACGAACGACCCTTCAAATGCGCTCAGTGCTCAAAGACATTTCAAGAAAAATCGAATCTTCAGGTACACATCCGTTGTCACACTGGGGAGCGTCCTTAAAAGTGTGCCCACTGCTCAAAGACATTTCGATACAAAAACAATAGCTATCAAAGACACGTACTTAGCCAGACAAGCAAGAGATCACATCCGTAAGAACGCTGGGAAAGGAAGATACAATTGCTCCCTGAATTTTAGTTTATCCATAGATTTAAAGTTAGTTAAAGATTTTAATTTGCATACGAATAACCCATCTATCAATATATATGTAAAAAAATTATACAACAGATTTACCTAAGAAAAATATTTTCAAATGTGTGCAACTAGTATTATAAGCTGATATTGATCAAATCAGATTAAACTGAAAACCAATTAGAGGAGTACCCATATTTTTATATCCGATAGCACAACATATGTTTTCTTTTGATTACCATTATATGTATGAGTTTTGCGCCTTACAGTCCATTTCGTGTATTAATTTTCTTAAACCAAAACAATCCCTACCAGGGAATCATTTGTATTTTCAACTCGGAAAAACTACACCATTTGGCTGCTTTTGGGTTTGATTCTACTCATTCCACATGTATGTATTTAGATGTAGTTGCATTCCGTTTATTAAGATTCATTTAGTTGCAGGACAATGGACCAAATATGCAGAGTTTGCATGGGAACGTCTGGAGCATTCACAAACATTTTTGATGCGACACAAAAATGGGACACTCGCATTGCGGACATGATAGCTCAGTGTACCGGGTTTGAGGTTAGCCGAGGCGATTCACTACCAGAAAACATATGTCCTCCTTGCCTAGAGGATGCAGTGAGTGCATTCAATCTAAAGACCACCTGCGAGCAGAGCCATAAACTCTTTATACCAGAAATGGAGGAGGGAATAGGCGACGTCCTCTGTGATAATCGTGACGATGAGAACTGGGAGGAAAAAGTAAAAAAAGCTGATAAGGAAGTCGATCTTGTATTTAGTTGTCCCCATTGTTCGAAGCGGTATACGCATAGAAGCAACTTATACAGACACATTAAATTTCATACTGGTGAACGTCCCTACAAATGCTCCGACTGCTCAAAGTCGTTTATACAAAAAAGCGAACTCGAGGTACACATCCGTATTCACACGGATGAGCGACCGTTTGAGTGCACTCATTGCTCGAAGACGTTTAGGCAGAACTCCCATCTTCAAATACACATTCGTACCCACACAGGAGATCGACCCCATCAATGCTCCCAGTGTCCGAAGTCGTTTCAGGAACTGTCCCACCTAAAAGTACACAGCCGAACTCACACGGGAGAGCGACCGTATATATGTTCTCATTGCCCCAAGTCTTTTTCCCATGCCGGAACACTACGGGATCATATCCTTTTGCATACCGGCGAACGACCATACCAATGTTCACACTGCTCTCTGTGTTTTGGGCAAAAATCGGAGCTGCAAGTGCACATTCGCTCTCATACGGGAGAGAGACCATTTAAGTGCTCTCAATGCCCCAAGTCCTTTGCCCGAGCCGCTTGTCTCCGGTCTCATATCCGTTTGCATACTGGCGAACGACCCTACCAATGTTCCCACTGCTCAAAGTCCTTTGTACAAAAATCCAATCTTGATACCCACGTACGTACTCACACAACGGACCGCTCCTACCAATGTTCCTCTTGCTCAAAGTCCTTCATAAGAAGTAGCGACCTCCAAGCACACATCTGTACTCACACTGGGGAGCATCCCTACAAGTGCTCATTCTGCTCAAAGGGGTTTATTCACAGCTCCTCTCTGAAAAGACATGCCCTCACTCACACGGAACAAGAGCATTCAAGTGCAGCCGATGCTTAAACTTCTTTCCTAATTCCATCATTTGACGACCTCGCATCCATAAGCTCCCTGAAGTGCTTTTACTGCAGATCGTGATCTCTAAGTTCTTTACAGCTCTTGAAACTTTCCGGCGTAAGTAAGAATGGTGTAACTTCTTCAGACAAAGGACACCTTTCGGCGCACGTTCCAATACGAGTGGGGACACAACGCAAATTCACAGACGGTATGACTGAAATATCTATATTCTCGAGAAAAGTCGTCACTTGTTCTTTAGATTCTCAAGAACTGGGTATTTGTATATTTAATAAAAATATTCCTAAACATTTTCAAATGTAACGATGTGTTCTTGAACTTTTGACCAAAGCATCATATGTAGATCGTACGCATTGATGAAAAATGTCAGGGATAACTAATTTAATTTTAGCTGAGCTTCGACGAAAAAGATTAATCAAAATTCTCTATTCAGGTTGAGCCCAAAAGCATGTTAAAATCTCTTTCAGGAACACCCATATTTTGATAGATACTGTTACCGTTATGCGCGCGTAACAGCACATTTTGTTATTAAATTTTATCAAAACACAACAATTCACAATACTGAGAGTAGCTTTTAATTTAATTCACTTAATTAATGCACTTAATTCACCAGTAGATAGATATAGACTTCTGTATTCCATTCATTAAAATTCATTTCATTACAGGTTCATGGCGGAATTATGCAGAGTTTGTATGTGAACATCTGGCGCTTTAACAAACATTTTTAATGAGATTTCAACATTGGAAGCTTGCATAGCTGACATGATAGCTCAGTGCACTGGGTATAAGGTTAGCCGAGGCGATTTACTACCAGAAAACATACGTCCGGCTTGCCTGGAGGATGCAGTGAGTGCATTCGATCTTAAGACCACCTGCCAGCAGAGCCATAAACTCTATTTCCCAGCAAAGGAGGCGGTGATACAAAAGGATAATCTGAATCACGAGGATGGGTCAGGTAGTCGAAGTGAGCAATCGAACAATCTTGAAACTGATGCAAAATGTCCACAAGTGTATTCAGGGACGACGGACAATTTCGTACGATCCTACAAATGCTACGCCTGCTCACAATCCATTCAACAAAAATCCAAACTAAGCGAACACATCCACACTCACACTGAAGAGCGACCGTATAAATTCTCCTACTGCTCAAAGCCCTTTATAATAGAATCGTTGAAGTGTTCCAAATTCAAAAACATTTATTTCCCTATTTCCAACACTACTATTTATTTTATTTTTATGTGCCTTATTTGCAGAGGGTTTCCAGTTCTTAAATTCCTTTCATATCTAACTACCAGTATCTTCAATAGCAAATCATTTCAATACATGTACATACCATAGATTTTATTTAAATCTTTAACTAATTTTTAAATACATATACGGCTTTAGGAAACATTTGTTTTTAAATATTAAGCTAATAAAAGCAAAAATAATATGCAACGGAAGAAAGGTCAGTCATATGCTGGCTGGCGCAAGTCGTAGATACATAATATTTACATATGTAAGCATATCTGCATAAAGCCACTCCCAGACTTGGACTGATATGTACATATATTCCGCACGTGATCCGTGTGGGCATTTAGCATTATAGCCTAAGTTCTGTCTTATAAACAGCAGGTGACTTGTACTGCTTTAGCAGGTAATTGACAATAGAGAAAGGAGCCAGTGGTCTCCCCTTGAAGACGGACATCACGAGTGCTCCCACTTTAGTTTGAGATCTATAAGCTCTTCAAAGATTTTGAGCTGGGAGAAATTGTTAGAAAAGGACACCTTTCGGCTCACGCTGGAATAGGGGCTCCAGAAACTTAACCGCTCAGCATTTCAAGGCGACTCATCATCTGTCACAGGATACAATAAAAATGTTTATGTACACAGAAACAAAATAAAACAGATTTATGTACATATGATACCAATAGTTTCTTTATCTGGGAAAAATATTTTAAAATCTACTTTACATACATATTTAAATGGAATAAGTAATACCTACATTATTATGAGATATAAAAAATGTACGAATTATTGCGCCAACATAACATAGCATATGTTTCTGGCGCCTAACAGCACATTTTTTGTATACACTTTCTCAAAGCAAAGCAAAACAAAACAAGAAAAACGAGATATTCAGGCAGGATCCGGTTTTCACTTTCAGCAAAAAAATGTGATTTACTTTTCAAAACGAAAAGTCAGGCGCTCCCGCACACATGAAATGCATGACTTTTACGTTTTGAAAACGGCAACAAATTCCTCGCCGAAATTCACAGGAAACGTCTTTTTATACAACTAAACAAATCTTAATTGCAAAAGAAAAAAAATAGATGACTCATTGATGCATTGACATGAATTTGACACTATTAGCTGGGGTATTAAGCTTGTGCCCTTTTTACAAATAATTTTTGTTTAAAGAAACCTCAAAATTGTTCAGGGCAAAAACAAAAAAGTGAATTGCTCCGAACAGCTGTGGCAGCCCGATTTGGCTGTCGATAAGTCTCTGTTAAACATGTGAGCTAGCACTAACGCGTCGGTATAACAGCAGTAAATTTCTCGCTTAACAGTACAAAGTGTAAACAAATTCACATAAGTGGATTCCAGAGCGCATCGAAATGAAAAGTCATAATACCTTGTGCTGAAAAGTAAGACGCAAAGTGAATGTGAAAACCGGAACCTG
This sequence comes from Drosophila subsilvestris, assembly GCA_035043285.1. Classification (NCBI taxonomy): domain Eukaryota; kingdom Metazoa; phylum Arthropoda; class Insecta; order Diptera; family Drosophilidae; genus Drosophila; species Drosophila subsilvestris. Next base: position 3,428,072 of record JAWNNB010000960.1, read on the forward strand.
CCTGATTGTTTGGCAAAATTAGGTTGGTTGCTTGTTTTATATTTTAATTAATTTCCACACGTACATATGTATACTCACATTCCCGTAATCGTTTCACTTCAGATATAATCAATGGAGGACTTATGCAGAGTGTGCATGGGAATGTCCGGAGCATTCACAAACATTTTTGACGAGACACAAGAGTGGGACACATGCGTTGCTGACATGATAGCGGAGTGCACAGGATACGTGGTTAGGCGAGGTGATTCACTATCAGAGAACATATGTCCGCCTTGCTTAGAGGATGCAGTGAGCGCATTCAATCTTAAGAAAACCTGCGAGCAGAGCCATCAACTTTATTTCACTCCGATGGAGGAGGAAGACGAGGACTGGCAAGATGGTGAAACGGAGAAATCGAGCCAATCGGAAACCGATGAAGAGATATACGAAAACTCTGGAAAGACGGATAATGTGGAAAAACGCTACAAATGCGCCGAATGCCCAAAATCTTTTCCACACAAATACTCTCTCAGGAAACACTTTCGTACTCACACTGGGGAGCGACCGTATCGGTGTTCTTATTGCCCCAAGTCTTTTGCCATCGGCTCAACCCTCCGATTTCACGTCCGTACGCACACAGGAGAAAAACCCTATAAATGTTCATACTGCCCGATGTCTTTTGCCAATAACTACAATCTTAAAAGACACACTCGTACTCATACGGGTGAACGACCCCACCTGTGCCCTTATTGCGAGATGTCATTTGCAGTAAGTTCCGAACTCAAATTTCACATCCGTCGTCACACGGGTGAACAACCGTTCCAGTGTTCTCTTTGTTCTAAGCGTTTTGCCCGAGACGCTTGTCTCCGGGTTCATATCCGTTTGCATCAGAAAAAAAGACCTCACCAATGTCCTCACTGCTCCAATTCATATCTCGGGAAAGCAGCTCTACAGGTTCACATTCGTAAGCACACTGGTGAACGACCATTCAAATGCACTCAGTGCTCAAAGTCATTCACACAAGCATACAGTTTTGAAAGACACTGCCGTACGCACACAGGTGAAGGACCCTACAATTGTTCGGACTGCTCAAAGTCATTTAAGCGTAGCATATATCTTAAAAATCACATCCTTAGGCACTGTATATATAAAGATAATAAATTAAACTGTTGAATTGAATGGTCAATTCAGACGTGTACAACCTACAAATACCACAAATAATATGCAAACGATAATACTATATTCCGATGGTCTCCAGGAGCAGTTTAGATTACCCAAAGAAGAAAAATCAGGATTGGAGGATTGGACTGATATGTGTATTTCGAACGGGAGCCATGTTGGATTATGGCACCATAACCGGACTTCTGTCTCAAGACGGAAAATTGCTGTTCCTGGACTGGCATGCGGTGTCCAGTCTCTACGCCAGCATGTACTGCTCGTCTTCTGGATAGTCAGATATCTTGTAATCGTAGATATGAAGGTGCAGTGCTCTCCTGTTGCCCTATTGAATGGAATACATGGTTACATAAATTAATAAACGAAAACAGATAATTAAAAATCTATCCACTTACATCTCAAAGCTATCAGCTTTGCAACTAAGTGAGTTGATGAGGCGCAGAACCTAAATTGCAATGGAGAAAGAAGCCAAGACAAGTGGCCAACATGCAAGCTGCCAGTATTCCGATCTCCTCCGACGTGTTTTCCTAAAATGGTTGCAGAAGCATTCAACGGCATCTGACTACTGTGTATTTGGACATGAAAGCAAAGAAGTATATAAAGGCTGGGAATCGATTCGAGATTATAAATACCGATATGAGAACGTTTTATTATTTTTAGCAGACCCACTATGCTCCAAGGTCCATGCTCCCACCTGTTGCATTGGTACTAAGCCAAGGCGTTGTTCTTGTGGATGGATAATCGCAAATCTTTTTTCCCATCGTTCCTCTGGTGCACTGCAGGTATGGTATGAAATTTATCTTATATATCTTGTTCGGTCTTCTTGCTCCCATCATTAAAGGTAAATACAAAAAATTATGCATTTTTTAAAACATTGCACCTAACAGAGAGATTGTGCTTTCTGAAGTCGGCCAAGCTAGAGTTCGACTCGGATTGTGTAACGATGCTGGAGCAGTTGTACGAGGAGCATGGTGATACTCTAGCGTTGCAGTATGGTGGCTCTCAGCTGGTGCATAGGATTAAGACGTATCGAAAGACTGCAAACTGGGGCTCCCAAGGCAACGATGTGATGCAGACCCTCAGTCGATACTGCAGCAACACCTTTAATGACACTGAAAAGCAGCACAGCATCAATCTATTTCTTGGCATACGTGGTTAGGCGAGGGGACTTACTCCCAGAAAACATATGTCCGCCTTGCCTAGAGGATGCAGTGAGCGCATTCAATCTTAAGAAAACCTGCGAGCAGAGCCATCAACTTTGGTTGATGCCTTGGTAACCAGTATCAGGTAGTATCCCTCGAGGAATCTGACAAAGCCCAGCACTCCATAGGCTGATGTCACTTTCGGCGAGCCCGTGAGGGAAGCCACGAAGCGTCTAATTTCCAAGCTATTGAATCCATTGGCATTTTCCTCAATACTCAACCGATTGTGTGCAAGCCGATCGATTGTGAGCAACCGAAATCTCGTCTCCCGGTTGTTACTTCCAACCAAATACAAACGCTAAAACACGAAGAGTTGACATAAAAAAAGGTTTATTTACAAGTTATTCACATCTACTTACTGTGCGGGTCTCATATAGAACTACTTTCTGTATGCAACTGATCAGGGGATTAAATACTATATTTGGGTTTCCATTGTTCATTTTATATGCGATCCGATTAGCTTTTCCGCAAATTTAAAACCAACTTGAAAGCCTTTTCTGAATTGCAGTATTGATGATTAGTTTCTTTTGATTAAAAAACATTACAAATAGAGCTGTTAGGCGCGAGATGAAAGAAACAAAAAGTGCTGTTAGGCGCGAGAGGTATCGATGTGCTATCGAAAAATTATGTTAGGTCACTAAACAGACAGTATATAAATGTGCCAATTATATAACAGATAAACCTAAGAAGAATATTTTCAAATGTATACAACTAGTAATATAAGCTGATATTGATCAAATCTAGCTGAGCAATGAAGAAATCTATTGAACAATTAATCAGATTAAACTGAAAACCAATTAGAGGAGTACCCATATCCGATAGCACAACATATATTTTCATTCGACTACATTATATGTATGAGTTCTGCGCCTTACAGCCCATTTTGTGTATTCATTTTCTCAAACCAAAACAATTCACAGACCCTACCAAGCAATAATTAATATTTTTAACACGGAAAAACTACACCATTTAGCTGCTTTTGGCGTTGATTCTACTCATTTCACATGTATGTATTAAGATGTAGTTGCATTCCGTTCATTAATATTCATTTACTTGCAGGACAATGGAGCAAATATGCAGAGTTTGCATGGCAAGGTCTGGAGCATTCGCAAACATTTTTGATGAGAGACAAGAGTGGGACACATGCGTTGCTGACATGATAGCGGAGTGCACAGGATACGTGGTTAGGCGAGGTGATTCACTATCAGAAAACATATGTCCGCCTTGCCTAGAGGATGCAGTGAGTGCATTCAATCTCAAGAGAACCTGCGAGCAGAGCCATAAACTCTTTATACCAGAAATGGAGGAGGGAATAGGTGAGGTCCTCTGTGATAATCGTGACGATGAGAACTGGGATGCAAAAGTCAAAAGAGCTGATAAGGATGTCAGTATTTTATTTACTTGTCCCCTTTGCTCGAAGCAGTATACGCATAGAAGGGACTTATACAGACACATTAAATTTCATATTGGTGGTCGTCGCTACAATTGCCCCGACTGCTCAAAGAAAACCGCTTATGAAAACAAAAATAAAAAAATGGTGCGAGATGCATTATTTTTTCCTGTCTTAGGGGGTATAGAAATAGTTCGCCTGGTTTCCCTGTGACGTTATTCAGATTTCCATCGAATCCAATAATGTTCAAGAAATGGGTTGAGGCTTGTAGTTTGGATAGCTATTTGGTGAAGGGAACTTCACGAATTTGCGAACGGCATTTTGAGGCCGAGTGGTTAGGAAAAAATCGATTAAAGTCGAAAGCAATTCCAACTTTAAACTTGTCTGAAAATACTGAAACACCTACTAATTCGATACAAACAAAAGTAAATCGTATATGTCAATGTACGTAAAAGTGTATGTACCCATAGATAATTACATATATTTTACAATCTAATTATAATTATCTATATGTATAGACAATAGATATCGACAAACCAAATATGTAAATACATATGTATATAGAATATGAAAAATAAAAATATTAAAAATGTAATTTCAAATAAATAAAACAAATAACATCTTTATCTTTATATTTATTTTTATATTTTATTTATTTCCCACACTAACCCCCACCCAATCTGCCCATTCCTTATTTATGTTGCGGAAGGTCAGCTCAGGCCGATCTACAAAACTCGCAAAACAAATTAAAAAATCTAATTTTTGGTTCAAGCGCACCAAAAATTTTAGAACCCACACGTGCACAGTATGTGAGAATGCATGACACAAACACAATTACGTAACCTGGAAACTAATAAATCAAAACGGCGGTTTCGAAATGTAAACATTGGCAAATATTTTGTGGTGTCATACATGCCGAATGGCCCAGCTCTCGACTCGAACGTCTCAGGTCCACGGGTCGAAGACCTAAGAACCTGGGACGAAAGATTCTGCTGTGCCACTTTCGTTGTATGAACTGGCACATCTACATATATACTGTATGGTTAATGGTTGGGTGCAATGTTTTGAGAACTTATTAAATATTCACTTATCACTTACCTTTAATGATGTGAGCAAGAAGACCGAACACATCGGAGCATTTGTACGGACCTTCATTTATATGCGTACGGGTGTGTTTTTCAAGGGTATTTTTTGTTATAAATGTCTTTGAGCAGTGAGAACATTGGTAGGGTCGATCCCCGTGTGCGTACGGATGTGAACCCACAGAGATCCAGAGTACGAAAAAGATTTTGTGCAGTGAGAACACTTAAATGGTCGCTCCCCCGTGTGAGAACGAAGGTGTTCGCTTACTTGGCATTTTTGTTTAAATGATTTCGAGCAGAGAGAACACTGAAACGGTCGCTCCCCAGTATGAGTGCGGATGTGGTTTTTGAGTTCGTCATTTTGTTTGAATGACTTGGAACAGTGGGCACATTTGAAGGGTCCACCCCCCGTGTGCGTACGGAGGTGTTCGCTCAGAAGGGATTTTGTCTGATATGACTGGGAGCAGTCTGAGCATTTGTAGAGTCGTCCAGCCGTGTGCATGCGGGTGTGCATCTCCAGGTTTGATTTTGTTATAAATGACTTTGTGCAGTGAGAGTATTGGTAGGGTCGTTCATCCGTGTGCAAACGGAAGTGTCTTTCAAGATGGTATTTCTGTGCAAAGGACATCGAGCACTCAGAGCATGTGTAGGGTCGTTCCCCAGTGTGCGTACGGATGTGAATCCGGAGAGATCCAGAGTACGAAAAAGACTTGGAGCATTGAGAACACTTGTATGGTCGTTCACCCGTGTGAGTACTGGTGTGATCGTTGAGTTGGCATTTTTGTTGGAATGTCTTCGAGCAGTGGGAGCATTGGTAGGGTCGTTCATCCGTATGAAATTTTCTGTGTCTATCTAGTTTCTGTGTCTATCGATTTTTGCGTATAGCTCTTTGGACAAAGATTACATTTGAACAGAAGATCGTCATCCTTATCACCTTGAACCTTTGCATCGGTTTCCAATATGTTCGACTGCTCACTTTCAATATCTGATGGTTTCCAGTCATTATCACAGATTTCTTCTTGCTTATCCTCCTCCATCAGTTTGAAATATAGTTTATGACTCTGCTGGCAGGTGGTCTTAAGATTCAATGTCATTTGAGGAGTCCGCCACTGAAATGTTGTATAAATATTTTCTCTCAAACTTAGCTCGGCGCTGAGATAATGTCGAGAATAATTCTTCACACTTTGCTTTGTTTCCAAAACTTGTTTGGAATATGAATAACGTATATGTTGTAAAATAAACACACATATATCTGACCAATAAATTATTTACAAAATACATACGCAGAAAAACCAAGAAAAAATATAAATTCAAGAAAGTATCCAAATTAAGTTGATTTAATTTAGCTTATTGGATGCCTTTCGGTGGGTACAAGTGGGTGTGAGTGTAGAAATTAAACAGCTCTCAGAAAAAGTAATCAGATGTAATATTTTTGCAGCTACTGCAAGCATAGAAATCCAAGGAATCGACCAATTTGTTGGTTCGTTGGATTTATAGTTATATTTACATATATATGTATAGACGATTCGACCATCTATGGACTAAAAGCTTAAATATCTTGTTCTGCTGTAGGAGCAATCGTGTCTTCATTTCCCAACGTTTTTACGGATGTGATCTCCAACGGTGCCGGAACGCCACACTTGTCATTGCTTGTGTGAGCAAGTATATGGCTGTGGTAGGTTGTGTTTCTGTATTTAAAATTCTTTGAGCAGTGGGTACACTTGTACGGTCGCTCCCCTGTGTGGGAACGCATGTGGACCTGGAGAATTGATTTTCCTGTGAATGACTTTGAACAGTGAGTGCACGGATAGGGTCGTTCACCAGTGTGAGTACGGGTATGTATGTATGTCATATTTAGATTTATCACTGAAAGTTTGTATGCAGTAAGGTGTGTTCCTTGAGATGGGCTTCTTCTTGAAAGCGCCGAGCTCTCATGTGCATACGGGTGTGTTCTTGAAGATGGCCTTTTTGTTTAAATGACTTCGAACAGTGGGAGCAATGGAATGGGCGATCACCTGTGTGCGTACGGGTGTGCTCTTGAAGATTGTATTTTTTTTTAAATGACTTCGAACACTGGGAGCACTGGAACGGGGGATTACCTGTGTGCGTACGGGTATGCGCTTGAAGACGGTTTTTTTGTTTAAATGACTTCGAACAGTGGGAGCACTGGAATGGGCGATCAGCTGTGTGCCTACGGATGTGCGCTTGAAGAAGATATTTTTGTTTAAATGACTTTGAGCAATCGGTGCATTTGAAGGTTCGATCTTCAGTGTGTGATTTCTTGTGTCTATAAAGATTCGATATATTCGCATAGGTTTTTAGACAAAGACTACATTTGAACAGACTATCGACATCCTTAGCACTTGGACAATTTTGGTCGGTTTTAAATTGGTTCGATCGCTCACTTTCAGTATCCGGCAGTTCCCAATCATCGTCTTCCAAATTATCACAGACATCTTCTCCTTTATCCTCCTCCATTCGTGTGAAATAGAGTTGATGGCTCTGCTCGCAGGTTTTCTTGAGATTGAATGCACTCACTGCATCCTCTAGGCAAGGCGGACATATGTTTTCTGATAGTGAATCACCTCGCCTAACCACGTATCCAGTGCACTTCGATATCATGTCAGCAATGCAGGTGTCCCATTTTAGTGTCGCATCAAAAATGTTTGTAAATGCTCCAGACGTTTCCATGCAAACTCTGCATATTTGCTCCATTGTCCTGCAACTAAATGAATCTTAATAAACGGAATGCAACAACATTTAAATACATACATGTGAAATGAGTCGAATCAAAGTCAAAAGCAGCTAAATGGTGTAGTTTTTCCGTGTTAAAAATATTAATTATTGCTTGGTAGGGTCTGTGAATTGTTTTGGTTTGAGAAAATGAATACACAAAATGGGCTGTAAGGCGCAGAACTCATGCATATAATGTAGTCGAATGAAAATATATGTTGTGCTATCGGATATGGGTACTCCTCTAATTGGTTTTCAGTTTAATCTGATTAATTGTTCAATAGATTTCTTCATTGCTCAGCTAGATTTGATCAATATCAGCTTATATTACTAGTTGTATACATTTAAAATATTCTTCTTAGGTTTATCTGTTATATAATTGGCACATTTATATACTGTCTGTTTAATGACCTAACATAATTTTTCGATAGCACATCGATACCTCTCTCAAAAGAAACTAATCATCAATACTGCAATTCGGAAAAGGCTTTCAAGTTGGTTTTAAATTTGCGGAAAAGCTAATCGGATCGCATATAAAATGAACAATGGAAACCCAAATATAGTATTTAATCCCCTGATCAGTTGCATACAGAAAGTAGTTCTATATGAGACCCGCACAGTAAGTAGATGTGAATAACTTGTAAATAAACCTTTTTTTATGTCAACTCTTCGTGTTTTAGCGTTTGTATTTGGTTGGAAGTAACAACCGGGAGACGAGATTTCGGTTGCTCACAATCGATCGGCTTGCACACAATCGGTTGAGTATTGAGGAAAATGCCAATGAATTCAATAGCTTGGAAATTAGACGCTTTGTGGCTTCCCTCACGGGCTCGCCGAAAGTGACATCAGCCTATGGAGTGCTGGGCTTTGTCAGATTCCTCGAGGGATACTACCTGATACTGGTTACCAAGCCATCAAGCAAAGTTGATGGCTCTGCTCGCAGGTTTTCTTAATAGCTTGGAAATTAGACGCTTTGTGGCTTCCCTCACGGGCTCGCCGAAAGTGACATCAGCCTATGGAGTGCTGGGCTGCATCCTCTAGGCAAGGCGGACATATGTTTTCTGGGAGTAAGTCCCCTCGCCTAACCACGTATGCCAAGAAATAGATTGATGCTGTGCTGCTTTTCAGTGTCATTAAAGGTGTTGCTGCAGTATCGACTGAGGGTCTGCATCACATCGTTGCCTTGGGAGCCCCAGTTTGCAGTCTTTCGATACGTCTTAATCCTATGCACCAGCTGAGAGCCACCATACTGCAACGCTAGAGTATCACCATGCTCCTCGTACAACTGCTCCAGCATCGTTACACAATCCGAGTCGAACTCTAGCTTGGCCGACTTCAGAAAGCCCAATCTCTCTAGCTGGTGCCCCAGTGCACACTTGCCAATGGCGAACTGGGCAAAGTTGGTTCGGTCCAAGCAGTCCACGCAATTTGTGTGGCTAAGTACGTGTCTTTGGTAGCTCATGTTTTTGTATCTAAATTTCTTTGAGCAGTGGCTGCACTGGTAAGGACGTTCCCCCGTGTGACAACGGAGATTAGATTTTTCTGGAAATGACTTCGAGCACTGAGCACATTGGAAGGGCCGTTCATCTGCGTGAGTACGAGTTTACAAGTTTGGATTTTTGCTTGAATGACTTTGAGCAGTAAGAGCATTGGTAGGGTTCACATATGTGGGAGCGTGTGTGCATTTGAAGATGGGCAAGTTGCTTGAATGTCATGGAGCACTTGGAACACTTATATGGACGCTCCCCCGCGTGAGTGCGAATGTGTATGTTGCGTTGATAGATTTTTAGAAATGATTTTGGACATTCGGGGCATTTGTAGGGTCGTTCTGGATTATCCGTGTTAGCGGGATCTTTTTGATGTATCTTTGCATTGGTTTTTGAATGATTCCAGTCCTCGTCCTCCACATTATCACAGATTTCTTCTTTTTCATCCTCCTCCATTCGTGTGAAATAAAGTGTATGGCTCTGCTCGCAGGTTTTCTTGAGATTGAATGCACTCACTGAATCATCAAGGCAGGGCGAACATATGTTTTCTGATAGTGAATCACCTCGCCTAACCACGTATCCTGTGCACTCCGCTATCATGTCAGCAACGCATGTGTCCCACTCTTGTGTCTCATCAAAAATGTTTGTGTATGCTCTGGTCGTTCCCATGCAAACTCTGCATGGTTCCTCCATTGTCCTGCAATTAAATGAATCTCAATGAATCTTACACATGTCAAATGAGTGGAATCAAACTTACAAACAGCCAAATATTGTAGTTTCTGGGTTGAAAATTATAAATTATTCCTTGGCGTGGTTTTTGTTTTGTTTTGAGAAATGCATGCTAGGGTTACTTATATAACTTATATATCCGCCGAATACGGCCGACAGTTAACATTGGAAGTTCTCACAATTTTTCCCAAGGAAAAATTAAATGACGAATACTATGAAAGAAATAGCTATAGCGGACGAAGCCGAATATATATTAGCTTTATGAACCGATATGCCAAACTCAGCAAAGCCGAAAAGGATACCTTTACTAAACTTTAATAAAACCAAATGTTTAATCTAAAAAAATCATTTTATTTCGAGATTTTTGTAATATTCTTACCTTTTTTTGAATATCCTGCCCTTCCTTGCAGATTTCAAATCTGGCGGGCGCGCGCGCCGAGAATTACGATGAATCGCCCATCTCCAGGAGAAAGTACGGAGAAAGTTTAGTCCTTATACGATGAATATCGCCCATCTCAAATGTTGGAGAAATTTCGTTATCGATTGTTAAAAAACAAAAAAGGTATCGGAAATGTAATGTAAATGTAAAATGTATGTAGAATAGAAACATTCAAGTCTCATGCCAACCAGCTGTTGTCAGTATAGCAAGCCGAATATTCGTGGCTGCCAGATGGCTGAATTAAATTGTTTTCTTCTGATGTGGCAGCACCTTTTGCAGTATTTAATAGCGGCGAGATTTTGTCAGAATAAAGGCATATATGTACATACATTTACATATTAATATTCAGGCAGCTTGGAAAACAGAAATTTAAGCTTCCTTGATAAAGGTGACAAAGACCACAGTCCAAACTCATTAGGGACGTGGTAAGGCCATCCAAATCCTTGCTTACGGCTGACCTGACTGGAAGCCAATCTTCCCGCCCCACTCTCTTAGACTATGAGACTCGTAGGAACCCTTGAATGTGAGACATATATGAAAAAATATAAAATAGTCACCAGCCCGGAATACGTCATATATTGAGAAGTTCCAGTCCTGAGTGTTCGTTTCCTTTCCAATTGAAGTCTTTCAAATTGTTTTTTTGAACACAAAAAAACATACCTAAAACACATAGCAAAATGAAAACTAAGGAAACGCTTGAAGACGACAGCCAAAGCTCGTCTGGCAATGACCAGAATACTGACTGGGAGTTGATGTCGGATACCAGTTCGGCCTTGGGGGAACAGAAGCCTCCTGCTGGAACCAAGAAAGAGGACGAAGCGACTTCTTGCTGCTGGTTTATCTCTCCCGACGAGTACTCTGGTCTGGGCAAGCAGACGGTGCCTCTGCGCTCACTCTTCGACTTCTTGCCCCTGGAGGAAACTCCCATTTACGTGGGCAGATTGCCGCACACGAAGCCGATGTCCGAAATACTCGCCGAACAGGTGAGAGACAACGCAGGCGCCACTTTGCATGTGAATATCGAAGATAGTCGATTCGACTGCATATCAAGCCTTCTCAAGTGCTATTCGCCGTGGTTTGCGTGCCGCGATTGGCGTGCCAACGAGTTCAACTTTCTGCCAAGTGATGTGCCGGCCAAAGGGTTCGAGTGCGCCTACGAATGGTTGCGCACCCAGAAGCTGCCCAGCACTGTTGACGCGGCGTATACACTCCAGGTGGCAAAGTACCTAAAGATTGACCTTCTTGTACCCAAGTGCTGGACGGTGCTGACCACCGCTGATCTGCGCGAAAAGGCTGCCTTTATGGTGTTTCGGCAGGCAAAGCAATACCCGGATCTACAGGAAGTATGCAATGCGATGAGCGGAAGGATTCGAAACTACTTCCTGGCGCTCGTGGGTAGCGAATATTTTACCGAGCTAACAGTTGACGACCTGGAAGACCTACTCAAGCGCGACTCTATCGGAGTCAACTCCGAAATGGAGGTAACGGACGAACACATGCACACATACGCCAATTTTCACAATGTGCCGAACACACATACACATACACACATACGACAAAATAACCGTAAGAATCGTGGCGTCGCGACGCCGGTCAAAAATATCAAGAATTATGGCGTCTGTGTGTATGTGTATGTGTGTTCGGCACATTGTGAAAATTGGTAATATTTCTGTGTACGCTAAAATATTTTAAGTATATTTACACAAATATTTACGCGCACACACCACACACACACACAATATTACAAAATTCCTACGTCTAATTACGTCTAATACTTGCTGTTTGTAAATTCTTTTAAATTTTATTACATTGATTTTGTCTCAAGGTCTTCTTCCTCGTACTGCGCTGGATGAACCTGGATCGCGACGCACGCGTGAAGCATCTGAGCCGCCTAATGGACTGCGTTAGATTCAGTCTCATGCCGATTGCCTTTCTGTGGACACTGCACGACTGTTTCACGCACCCGGACAAGCTTCACCTTTTTTCGGCAGACCCCATGCTGCTCGCCTTCAACACGGATCCCAAAACAGAAACGACCATTACCGATGCCATGTCCTACGCAGCCACTGCCGATTCTTTCCTCGGCGACTATGACAGCTATTTGGATCACATGAAAATGCATCATTTGCCAGTGACCCATCCTCGCAAGTACGTCTACCATCCCAAGTGCACGTACCACCAGTACGTGCTAGGAGTCTCTGACGTGGTCCTAAATTTCAGAGCCCACGACTTTGAGCAGTACATCGCTTACTTGCAGGAGGTGTGGGAAGGAGACGGGCCGCCATCGCATGGCGACGAGTTGGTCCTCGATGCTCAGCAGGAGGCCTTGGGACCACTTCGCCAATAATGCTGCAATTGTTTTATGTTGATTTATATTTATAATAAATAATAGCTTCCGCTAACTGGCAGTACCGCATTTGTGTTCTTTTATGTATAAGAAAATATGAATGCGCCCAAAGCGACTCCGTGCTCTGCCCACCATAGCCCACGGATTGCGTTATGCAACTGACTTTGGCCCGGACTCCTGTCAACCGCGTACCAAGGGGATGGGAATTGGTGCTGACCAGGACAGGCCGACGACGACAGTTGCCACTGTTGGTGATGCTTAGTTTGGGTGCATGTCATAACGCCCACCATGACACTTTCAATAGTGTCATAGCGACCGCAGGGCTTTGTGCCACTTTTTTGTGGTCCTTATGACACTAAAACGCCCGAAGCTAATAAAAATTAAATATTTGTATTATAAAAAGCAATTCAGGTTAAAATTCCTTAATCCCTTAATCCTAACCTGTTTCTGGACTGTTCAATGCGGAAAAGCGCTGGAGCTAATAAATTTGTTTGAAATAAGTCTAATCCCATACTTGAAAGTTTTGAAGCACCCAGTGCATACTTTTAAGTGCCTACAAGGCTGAAATACCACGACCGCAGCTTATTGAAGCACTCTTAAATTTTAAAATTAAAATTACAACATTAAAAAGTTTGTTGCCGCAGCATGATGCAAGGCGTTTAACAACATTTTAACTGAGTTAAAAGCACTCCAATGTTGGCAGCTTGTTGGCAGCATGTTGCAAGGACTTTGGCAGCATGTTAAGTTTTTGCAACCTGGCGCCAGCTATGAATCATTTAAAGAGTCTAAAACTGAACAAAACAATTTTCGAAACGAAATTCTAAATATTTTAGATGGTTCAATTCTTTGCTAAACTGGTCTATGACTGAACGAATAAATTTCGAATTCGAAATTCTACAAGATTTTAGATTTGGTTTAAATCTTTGCTAAATAGGCCTAAAGCTGAACAAACCAAATTTCAATTTCGAAATTCTACAACATTTTAGAAATGGTTAAATTCTTGGCTGAACTGAACAAATAAATTTCGAACTCGAAATTCTACGAAGTATTTAGACATGGTTTAATTCTTTGCTAAAACTGTACTTAAAATGAATTTGATAGTTCCGTAAATGGTCACTAGTGGCGACACAATAATTTGTTTTAAGTTTTGGGCCGTTGAGATTTCAAATAGTGGCGCGCAAAATTTTTCTCCAGAGATTTAAAAAACAAATGAAGTGTGTATGTTTCCCAGACCATGAAAAAAAACAAGAGTAGCCATTGAATGGGATGGGAGACGAATTCGTTCAGAATATTTCAACGTCAATCGGTGCAAAAACATATTTAGTCGGATATATGTAAGAAATGATCATAGACTCTAAAATGAACTCAATACCGCACAATGCTCTTTAATGTTTACCATCCAATATTCTTATAATTTTAAAGGTGTTCCAGTACTTTCGTCGCTTAGTTTAAAAACATTTTATCAGACCTGCCAATTTGCTCGGCTATTTATCACAGATTTCCCCATTACATTACCATCTTCTAGACTCAGAAATCATTAGCTTAAACACCAGTACAATAAAACCCTATCATTCGTCCAGTTCCAACAGCAAACCATGGCCACAGGTGCTACTTTGCTTTCTGTGCGACTTGCCTGAAAGCTAATTGCTGTGGAGTCGGACATTAAGGGTGATTACTTTGGCTATACCCACACATAGCCCCAAGCACAAGTCAAATCCGCCTCCAGTTGCGACAGCCAAGGGCCGTGGATAGTGGGGATAGACCAGCTATGAAAATTTGCCACAATTTGTGTGTGCAACAGTCTGAATCTGTTCCCTTTCCGCCCCTTCCAAAATGTGACGCCTGATCAATAATATTGACTGAGCTGTGGAAATTCACACACAGAGACAAGTGGCGGAGGTGGGAAAATTTGCATGCAGCCGGGGTCACGAGTGAGTGCGATGATGATGTTGATGATGATGATGATGATGAAATTAAAGCAGTACAACTGCAAGGATTGTAGTGTATAGACGGAGAGGTAACAGGCAGATTGAGTGAGTGACTGAGCCCGGTGCTGGAATCGGAATTGGTTGACTGGATATCATTGGTGGAACAGTTTTGGAGGCGAGCAATGCAGATATAGATATGCTTGTATATTCCATGCACATGTAGGAAATTACAAACGGATGTAAATGCATCAATTCCAGTTGAAGGGCTGCAAATGCCTGCCTGTCCTTTCCTCCCCTGCCCACCATGACAAGTTTTGGCAAAACAGTTGAATAAACCTCAGCAAACAACTTTAATATGCGTGGACAGTGTATGTGTGTCTGTGTGTGTGTGTGTGTGTGTACGTGTGTGGAAGAGAGCAGTTCAATTGTAATTAATTGGCCATGTCTTGCTGTCAAAATTAACACATTGGCATCAACACAAACTTGCTACGAACCCATCCAGCAGTCAACACTCAAATATCAGAATATTAGAAGTCCACAGTTCGAATTGTTCGTCATCCAAAATGCCCTCATGTGTAAGAGGAATTGAGAATCTGAGAATTGAATGAAGATTCGACGTAATTAATAACTTGGCTTTGCTGTGTTTCGATTCCATTTATGCAAGTAAAGGGATATAAGAAGGAATAAGAAGGAAAAGAAGGAATATAGAGGCTCAAAATTTCACAAGTGCTGGATGAAAACAAATGCAAATCCCAGAAGGGAAAAAAGCTTGATGAACTCACCATTTTCTTCAGTCACACTTCACATGTCGTTGTTCATTCGCGAATATTTATTTAGTCGATGGCAATTAAAGTCGCGCGCCAAATTAAATGAAAACCATTTGCGCTCATTTCAAGCAGAATAAAATAATACAAACTCTAATTTACATATATGAAACTGCGCGTATGCCAAACTGAATGCACCTCCTTTTTCCTCCTTATTTTCCTTTTTTTTTTTTCAGTTTTGGTATTTTTTTGTTTTTGTTGCAATTTTTTATTTTAGTTGGCGCTACTTTTTTAAATCCAAGTTAGCGGGCGAGGGACGCAGAATAAGTGCAAGGGGGTGGGGTTTTGGAATGGGCTATGGGCTGTGGGGGCGGCAGGTTTGGGTCGGGGCCAGCCAGCCAGCCAGTCCATTCCGTTTCCAACTAAATAAATAAAAAGTGAATTTTTAATTAAAAGTTAAGTGGCAACTCATTTAAATTAATGTTGACTCAAGCGTCATAGCAAAACAGTTGGAGAACCCAAAGCGAGGGAACGACAGAGACAGAGGGATAGCGAGTGGAAGAGAGAGGGGGAAAAGAGTGTTATGGGTTGCATAGAAGAAATATAGTGCAAGTGGGTTTTGGGTTCGGGGGCATCATGGTGTGTGGCAGCACTCCTTAATAAGCATTATGCACCGCAGGACCTTGACTGCGAGTGAGAGAGAGATTCGGAGTGCGACTCTGACTAGCTGCAACACTGAGCCATTTGGAATGCAATTTGTCGCCACATCCCTACAACGAACACACTGAGACGCTATCGGTGAGTGGGCAGCGCGCAAGTTTGACCAGCAATGGAAATAAAATCACCTTCAGGGCATCCATTGGGTAAATATTTAAATCTCCCATCATCCCAATCCAACTTCCATCCATCAAATTCATTTTCCAAACGTCTTAAGCTGTTCCAAGCTGATTATTGAACAATTTCCGCTCGTGGGCTCTGTCTGGCCAATGACCCCTCGATGGCAACGCAGGACCACCAGGACAACGGCTGCCAAAAGAGCCGAACTTACTCCAATTCCAGCTTCCCTTCACTTCACTTCACTTCACTTGAGAATGCATCTCTCCAAGTTTTGCTGTAAATCTCTCGCTCTCTCCCTGGAGAAACTTGAGCGTTAGTTTCGCTCGGATTGGATTTGCTTGGCGGCTTTGGGGGAGGTGGGAGGTGGGAACACTTACATAATTGAATGGGCGGAGATAAGAAAAGCCTTGCTCGCCATGAACTTTATCATTATTTTGTGTTAATTATGCATCTTTCGACGGGCGGGATATCGTGAAAAGGGGCAGCAAGAATTCTCTTCTCAATGCCCAATTATCATTTTTGGGGCTGGGAACTTTTGCGGCACTTAATAACCAAGATCCCAGACAGTACCGTACCGACCTCAGCACACAAAAACTTTATCCGCTGTAGTAACTCCTGGTGGAATGGAGCAGCAGTTGTGGTAGGTAGGCGGTGGGGGGTGGTGTGGGGATTATCAATTTTCAGTTCGCTTTTCATTATGGAAACCTTTGAACTTTCCGCAATAAGTTCGCTGGCAAGGCTTGCCTTGCACATTTCGCTGACATGGATTTTCCCTGACCATTTTTGGTGGGCTTTCCCATTTCAGTCTCAGTCTCAGTCTCATCTCAGCGCTGTCAATTAGCCAAAAGCCCTCAAACCGAACAATGGATAAATAATTTAGCCGAATTACAGCGTAATTCATTTGGTACGGATAGGCATAAACACGTCAATCCAATCTCTTTCTGTCTGATGCCTGACTAAACACACACACATACACACACACACACACACACAACAACAAGGAAACTTAATAGTTTTCATTTACTACACCCCTTGCCACACCCACTTTCCCCACTGTCACACCCTCCTCCTTCACTCTTTTTCTATCTCAGAGTTGACTTGAAATGTTGTTGTTGTACGGTTTTATTTTTTTATTTTTTTGGCTATTCTTTTTTTCGCTGTGTTCCTCCTGCACGAAAATTAAGTTTGTTTTCCATTAAGTTAAATAATTACGAAATTATCCACCAAAGGAGTGACTACAATGGGTGTGGGTGTGGGAGTGGGGCGTTGCCGGAATAGCAGCTGCATCCTTGCCCCTTGTACTCAGTGTGTAACTGCCAATGATAGCTGCCTCTTGCTTGACTGACTAACTATTTGACCAGGGATGGTGGATGGATCAGCATCGCTGATATGATCTGAAAATGTACTACAAATATTTGTAAGGAGAGTAAGGAAAAATCTGCAAGATATCCATCTGTATCATCTGTTTTATTTATAAGTGATAGCTTATAGCTGCTCCAAAGATAATAGCAGATCTCTTCCCTACTCAATTAGTGGTAGAAATTGTAT
This sequence comes from Drosophila subsilvestris, assembly GCA_035043285.1. Taxonomy (NCBI): domain Eukaryota; kingdom Metazoa; phylum Arthropoda; class Insecta; order Diptera; family Drosophilidae; genus Drosophila; species Drosophila subsilvestris. Next base: position 3,445,713 of record JAWNNB010000960.1, read on the forward strand.
CTACCTCTACCCATATCATCCATGAACTGCTTTTCCTATTACTATTTCTGGACTTATCCAACCCTGGCCGAGCAACGAGAGCCGTTTGTTCAGCAAAGAGGAATCGCGAAAAGTTTCGCTTAAACGATGTCTCAACACAGACTCATTATCTTTGGCCCTACTCGTACTCTTCGTTGCTTCGCTGCTTCGTTGCTTCGTTCCGTTGCTTTTTTTCCATACACCCGCTTTCTGCTCCTTCTGGGGCCGTGTCTTTTCTTTAACGCTTCGCTAATCAAATTCAACATTTTTCCGTTTTAATTTGACAATTCGAAAACAGACAGCAGGGAGAGGTTCGTGCTGAGGGAAAACCTTGGGCAACAGCTGTGGGCTGTCAATTGGAAAATGATCAAGTAATGCGTAGATGGAAATTGGCAGGCCGAAAGCGAAAAATAAAACTATCCAAGCCAAGCCTGAAACTGAGGCTGAGGCTGAGGCTGACAACTCGCGAACTACTATCCCGAGTATTTGGCCACGACAGTTCCAGCTAGAGTTAGAGGTGACCTTCGCGTGCAGCTGGGTAAAATGCATTACAATTAGCAACCAATTAGGCGAAGCGAGTGTCCGAATGGCTGCAACAATTGTCACTAGTTGTGTGTCGTCCCAAATTGATTGAATTTACTTGCCAGGAACGTGACCAACGCTACACTCCTTTCCAACGGGAAGAGGACACGTGTTTGGCATATCTGAGATGGAACTATACGACACGGTGCTGGTGCTGTGGGGATTGAAGAAGAAATGGGTGCACTAATTGGGCAACAAAGTGTCGCCAAGGCATTCTTCTAATGCGTTCGCTTGCCATTCAATGGGTTAAAACCATTTGTGTTGTGCGGGGAGTCCTCTTGGCATTTCGGAGCCTCAGATCTTCAATACTATTTTGTATCTTTTAATCAAAAAGAAATAACAAGCATCGGATCCTTGTAGAAATGGAAATGGTTGGATTCCAAACACTTTAAAAAATAGCTAAAATTTTAATTGAGAAATCAAACGAAAATCCCTAAAATGTATTCTGTTATATTTTGCTTACCTTTGTACATGATCCAAATATGTACATATATTGATTTATAAAAAACAATTTTTTCTTATACAAATTTTCTAAAATTTTAGTTTTTTTTTTAAGTTTTCCCACTTAGTTTTGTAGTACTGCTTTCATGTGTTTTGTTTTAATTTGTATGAGTTAATTTCTGGTTTTTTGTTTTGTTTTAATTTTATACCGTGTGGGTGGATGGGTTGTGTATGAGTATAGTTAGCATTTTGTGAGTTTTCGCTCTGTCATAATTTATGCATTACGGCCTTGGCTTGGCTTTCATGAGTGTGTGTGTCTCTTTTTCTGACGCACACTCTCTCTCTCTCTCTCTCTCTGGCCAACTCTACCTCCCGGAGTGTCCGCTTGGCTGACTCTCTAAGCGCCGACTTTTTGATGGCCTTCGCTGGCAAAGCTTCGCTTTGCTTTGCTTTGCTTTGCTTTGCTCACTTATCAGTATTCTGGCAGACATCGCCTTGCACGGTCGACCGTGTCAATATAATTTAAGCAAATGTATGCACCTCACTCACGTATGGAATGGACACACATACGGACAGCACAGGGGGCACACACATACGATAGATGAAATTTTTAATCAAGCAAAACTTTGCTCTCAGACACAACAACAACACACAAGCACACAACCGACAAAGATTGGGATTTGCATATTTCTAATTTCAAAGTTGTAATTAGTATAATTTTACAGTTATAATTGGATGATGATTGGCCTAACTTCATTTAGGCCGTATGTGGGTGGCCCATAAATATGCATGAGGGTGCCAGGAAGGCAGACAACTGGATGAAATGGGCCAAGCCAAGCCAAGGCATAACCTTCATTTGGCTTTGGCAATCATATCAAATAACATGCTAGAGACAGTTCATATACTCGTAAGAGTATATTAGTATATATGTACATACATACATACACCGATAGAAAAAAGCCCTGAAATTTTAATATTTTCTCTGATTTATGCCATTGATTTTGTATCCAAGAGTGGTTAATATTAATATTGAATATCTTTCACTTACATTTTGATATAAATATGAAAATATTTTATATTTAAATTTAGTATATTATATTTATTTTAAAGTGTTTTGTATTAAGATTAAATATGAATGTATTAAAAAAGCCATTTTAATACATTTATATTTGAATCAAAGTGAATTCTATTTAATTTTACTATGTTTGTATTTAAAAATAGCATTTTAAATTCTAATATGATTGTAGTTAATTTTACTTTGGTCTTTTACATTTATTAATGATGTCTATAATTTTTGAAAATATTAAAAATTTTAAATAAATTGCACAACACGTTGAAAGTTATATTTTCCACTTGAATCTTCTTCTTTAAAGCAACCCCCAAACAAGTTTTCTCGCTCCGCTCCACTCCCTTCGATTCAATCTTATGCCAGCCAAAACGCCGAAAAAATATTAAAATGGCAAGTGAAAACCCTCGAAAATAAATACGAGTGGAATAACTGAAAACGGAGAGCACACATGTCCGGATCCATGGCCATGTCGATGCTGGATATGGATATGGTTGCGGATGCGGATGCGGATGCCAATGTGAATGTGAACACATAGTACTCGTCCAAGTCAGCGTATCGATGCACATTCAGCTGAGTTTTGAAGTCATTTTCAATGTTTTTGATTTCAGTGATTTGTTTATTTATGCATAAAGCATGCGATTTTGCGATTTTGAGCTGGATTTTGTGCAAACATCAGCAGAAACCCACTGAGCCAGAAGGGAGTGCGAGCACGAGTATATACTCGAACTAGTAAGGGACAGAAGGAGGAGGAATAGGAGGATGAGGAAAACTTAGATATTCCAAGCGAATGCACTCTCTCTCACACACACACAGAACAGTCCAGACCAGACCAGAGCCGAACTGAATGCGACCGAGTTTTCTGCAAACAAATCAAACTCAAAATCGTGTGCGAATGCGATCGAATCGTAAACATGGCTGTGTCTGTGCCTGCCACTGCCATTTTCCACGGAAACGCAACTTGCACACACAAAAACGATTTCATTTTGCCTCCAAATAACCATTGATATGTCCGCTTTCTGTTCCCTGCTTCCTGTTCTACTATACGTATGCGTAGTACTCGTACTCTTACTCGTGGTCGTGCTGCCAAGCTTTTGCTCTGCATTGTTTGCATTGACACACGGTCCGGCTATCAAACTGGCAAAAGTTGACTTGCCCCCAGGCTTTGTTCGTTTCCTGTCAACTTGTGGCCATAAAAAATGAGGTGGCAAATAAATATTGCGTAGCACACACACACACACACGCACACACGCACACTCGTATCTACTCGTATATTTTTCCAATCTTTATATGTGCTATCCATTTATCCGGCGGGTAGCTGTGATTTGTGCTAAGGATAATCGATGCCATGACCTAGAATAGGGTCGGATCTGTTGCAAACATACAAACATACATATGTATATGGATCATCGAACCGGAAGGAACTTTCACTAATTGACAACATTGAAATAGTTGAATGCTTTATAATATTTGTTTTGCTTTATGATTACAGTTGCACATACTGCGATTGATAGACTTACCTGCGCTGCATCCCCAGTATTATGAATTTCGACTTGAACTTTGAATTTTATATTCTGCGTCTTCGCATTTAAATAACCTACAGGATACACAGCATCGTCCACGGATACCAAGTAGTCTTAATCATTTTCAGAACTATTTACCACATGTGACTTGAGTTTTTCAACATATTCGTCTTTCAAGTGATGCAAGAAACATCGTTCTCTGTTCCCCTCTTTTTCTCTTCCACCGTATATACATACAAATGTACGTATACTATGTATACTGCTTTCATATACCGTCGGTCGTTGGGATTCTCGTAAGAATTGCTAATAACCAATTTCGATTCAATTCAAGTGTCAGCACAAGACGACAAAGATGACGGCAGCCAACCAAGTAGAGTAGAAACCCCTGGAATAGATAGTGGGAGAACGAGAGAGATAGATAGAGAGGGAGGATACAACGACCACGACCACAATCCACACGGGAAGCACAGCCAATTGAGTATTAATGGTCACACTGCTGCTCCTGCCACTGCCACCACTGTTGGCTGCCCCTGCTGTCTGCAACTGCGTCTTGCCTCTTGCCTCATGCCTCATGCCTCATGCCTTTGCCTCTGCCGCTGCTGCTGATGCCAGCAAGTTTCCCGTTCAGAATTATGGCAGGCAGCGGCAGACCAATATCGGGGGCGACAGGGACACCAGAGGTCGCCCATTTGAAAGTAAAATCAAACATATTAGAAAAATTGTTCGACGAGAACAGTGTCGGGGGTCAGGTTGAAGTCAGTCTTGGTCAGGTTATATCATGCCAGTGGAGTCCTATCATTTTCAAGAGATGTTTGCAACGCAGAGGGAAATACATCAGCTGCCAATCCATACAGCATAAAATCAAGGGTATCAAATGCTGCTACTTGCTGCTAGATATCATCCCGCTCTTGTTTGGTTTTGGCTTTGGCTCCGTTTCACCGTCATTCGTTAGCAGATATCCACGATGATGATATATGAGATTAGCTCAAGTGGCATTCGATGGCAGCACGCCAGGGCGACACTTCTTCCCCCTCTATGTGGCTCTCACTTTTGTCGGATTTTATATTAATGATAAATTAAATTGTTCATTGACTTGAATAATTTTGTGGGTTGTCGCTTTTTGGGGTGAATATTGCGGATAGTTTTCACACACACACACAAACAGTCGCTCTCTTTCTCGCTCTCCATCGTTTCGCATGATAAATTGATGAAATTTGTGTGGCATTCGAGAAGGGGAAAAGGACCAACAACAACAACAACTGTCGTCAGTGCGTGTCACAATTATATAACTATATTATGCGCGCATTAGTGAATAATTGATGGTTAAGGTATGCTGGATAGACAATCAGACAGTGAGCTACGAGGCGGTTAGGGAACAAGTTTCAAGGCACGATGATGGGCATTGAATGAGAAAATGTTTAAAGGTTGAGAGGGACAAGAAGGAACCACTTTAACTTCTTCAAACGAAGCGAATCCATAATGTCCTTATCCCTAAACCCAAAACAGAGACACTGGCAAGTAAGTTAATAGTTCTAAAACTATCCAATGCCTTCGTAAGCTATTTCCTTAAGATTTTTCTATGGCCGTTTTGCAATAATTAAACAATTTTCATAGTTTTGGTGGCAATAATTTTGTGTGTTGTCAAAACTATTTTCAAAAAAGAAAACGAAAACGAAACGAACCGAAAACAATTTACAGATTTTACACAAAAATTTTAATTAAACAAATTTTGGGTTGTATTGGTGTGTGTTGGTGTGTGTGTGTGTGTGTGTGTGTGTGAGAGAGGAAGTTGACTGTAAAAGCAGAAAACTTTTGGTTTTGCACGGTCTGCGACTTCTCTCTCTCTCTCTCTCTCTCTCTCTCGCTTTGGGTCGTAGGAAGTCGGCACGAGCAACTCCAGCATGGTCCTGGTCCTTCTGCTGGTCCTCCTATACCCCGGTCCTGGGCCTCGCTGGCTGAGTACCCAATTCAATTCAATTTTTGCACCATAAGTTGTGCTCGAAATACCAGGAAACTTGCTCAATAATATGGCCAAAAGAAAAATACTATATATATATATAGAGAAAATACGAAGCAAACTACAAAAGATAGACAGGAAAATTCTGTGTGTAGGAAATGTTGGTAGAAAGTTGTTGACTCCCCCCCCCCCCAAAAAACTATGCACACCCACAGAAATGCTTGACCCTGGGACTCTATGGACTGGGCTGATACGGGGATACATCATCCGCATAAATCTCAGCAGATGGCTGGAAATTTTACTCAGCATTTGAATGTCATCAAGCACCGAGTGACCCTCTTCTCACTTGGTACACATCCAACTTAAACTCCATCTCGTCTAGACTTATAAAGTCGTCTTATCCCAGAGAAATGGGTAACACAAGCGAGACAGAGACACAGAGATGGAGACCCTAAAACCAATGTCTGACTACCACTTAAGCGGGCTAAAACATATAAATCTTGCAATGGTTGGTATTTCCAAAGCACCAACAACAAGTAAAGGCAACAATGTGCAATTTTATTGCCAAACCTCAGACGTTGCGTATACGTAACGTAAGCTGCTGTTACTGCATCAGCAACGGAACGGAATGCCACAAAATGCTTCCACCATACGTTGCCACAATTTGAGGAATGAGTTTGGGAAGCAGCAGCAGAAGTAGCAGGCAGTAGCAGCAGGGACTAAGGGATGGAGTTGGAGTTGGAGTACAGCAGTAAAGCTCTGACTGCTGCGGGGCCTCTTCAAACGGAGTTTGACAGCAACGGAAATGTTTGGGCGACTTTCGTGTAACAATTTTGGGCTGAGGCAACAAATTTTAGCTTTAAGTCAAAGTTAAATCGAAATTTGGTTGAGTAAATAAATAATATATGTTTGCTGGTATACATTGGGATCACTTTTGGTGATTAATTGTCAGGGCAATACATATATTAAGCTGTGATTTACAGTTCTGTGTTTGCAATTCATTGTATGTATGTATGCATGTGAATATATAGAAGCTACATATATAGAAGATGTGTAAAAGCACAAGTGAATACCGCAAAAGAATGAAATGTGAGAGCTGTGCTGCATGCAATATTAATTTACAGAAAAGTGTAGACTAGTTGGAAGGTTTTGTATAGGTTCCGTTCCTCTATGTATGGACCCTTGCTATAGCGAACAAATAGTGAAAAGATGCTTGATTCATTCAGCTATTTCCCAAACCCATTCACTATTTATAACATTAAACTGCTCCATAATTATAGGCTCCATCGAGGGTCCTATTAAAATTTGTGGCTATACATATGTATGAATGTATGCCTGTATGTTTTTCACAAAATTCAAACGCACCTTTCACTTATATGACCACATCACAATATGCAAAATACTGCAAAACATTTTGTTTGTGGCATTTGGAGCATGTCCCCGGCGTCATAATTAGAAATGAAAAGTGAAAAATATATTTCCACTTTTAGAAAAAACAACGAAAACTAAAGCCAGAAGGAAGAGAACAACGACAACCACCGACCGACCGACCGACCGACCGACCGACCACTTGGCTATTATTTATGTTAATTGTAACGAAGCTGAGGCGACGCTCATCATGTTGTCTCTCTGTCTGTCGCATCTCTCTCTCTCTCTCTCTCATTCAGTTGGCTGCAACTATTGTGTTGCTGCTGCTGTTGTGGTTGGGTCACACGTGACAGCAGCAGCTCACAGCCCCCATGCGAGACAATGAGGCTATCCTATCGTGTCGGGAGTTAGTCTGGCGCCATCTCAACTCGGCTTCCCCCATTGCACAGTGGTTCGGGTACACAAATCCATTGATAGTTGAAAGATTTTCTATGTCTCTAAGCTAATCTAAAAATGCGATTATTTTTCCAAGCTAATCGTTTGTTATGCTTGCCCTGTGGTACTCTCAATTACTGAGATGCACAGGAATCTAAAGCATTTTCTTTTCCGTAACTATTGCCCCACTGTGCTTGATGAGTATCCGCCTGTGCATGTGGTAGAGTGTATCTATGTGAATGTGTGTGTGTCCATGTGTGTTAGTGCATGGCGTTATTAGGCTAATGGCTGCCCCGTGGGCATTCAAAGCTTTTGTGTCTAGCAAAACGCTTTTGTACCGCTGCCGGCCGGCCGGCCGGCCGCCTCCTGGTCCGCCATACTGTTCCGTCCGTCATCCGACTGCAGGCAGGACAGCAGCTGCCATATAATGGCCGTAGTCGCTGCTGCTGCAAATATGCAACGGCAGGCTTCCAGGCTTCCAGGCTAACTGACAAAGCCACGCACAAAATGCATTGAGACGCCATAATTGTAGCCAGTTGCTGCACTGGGGCATGCTCCCTCTATCTGTCCAAACTCAGCCCCTCGGAATGGGCGCAAGTGCGTTAAGTGCAATGACAGCAATTGCGTTGACAGCGGGGCAAAATGGAACGAACACAAACCCAAACACACACATACCCACACACACACACACACCCACACACACACACACCGACATAGATACAGAGTGACACACTCTCGGATAGAGATACAGAGTTGCCCCATCATTTGAAGTGCAGTTTATATTTAGTCTGCCACACAATGACTGACTGGATGATGCACCTACCATCCTCTGCTCACTCTGTGGCACAGCTCCGCAGTGTATTAAACATCAGGTAAGGCAGTGGCAGTGTCGATGTCTTTGGGTCATGCACTGCACTCATCCAAGTCTGAAACGCAGCTGAAACAGATTTGGGTGACACTCCCCACCCTCTTAGTAATATTTCCTGCCAGGCTCCTTAGTCTCCTCCTTCTATTCCCCCCGACTGTGTGGCAAATAAATTGTAGCCTCCGTTTGAGTTGAGTTGAGACGAGTGGAGTGGAGCTGAGTTGGCTTGACATGCTGCCAATTGGCCGCGTGCGTGTTGCATTTACAATTGCGAATCGGGTCAATTTGCAGCCGAGCATGAGTTCCCGTTATAGTGTGAAGGACCTCCAGATGATGCAAGTGTGGGAATGCACAGTCCAGAGTAGGGTATTGTTGGTATCTGTCTGGGCGGGGGTACCCCTGAACGTACGTACCCCTGCTACGTACGAGTATGCAATGGAATGGCTTAATGGGAGTGTTGAAACGATACCATGGGCAGAGCGGTCACAAAAAGTGGATAGAAAAATGAGGAAAAATATGCAAAGTAAGGGACACAGCATAAGGAAAAGGTAAAGCATGAAAGAGAAACCAAAATTGACTTTGATACAAACATAAAAATGTAAGAAAAAAACTCGTAGGGTAGATAAGAAGTGTAGTTGTTTTTTGTGTGTGTTTCTGAGTTGCAGAACTAAGAAACAAATTTCAATTATTTCGGGAGATTTCCACGGAGATAATTCGGGGATGAAGTGCCCCAGTCTGAGCTGATAAGTTTAATGGGATATTCGTTTACCCTTCGTTATTTTCGTCTCTTTGCCTAAACCTTCCCCTGGCTAATTTTTCCACAGATTCGTCTTTTTTGTCGGCCTTCATTTATATCGGGCCCCATCAAACGAGCGGCCTTTCAGCGCGCAACGAATTTTTCATTAGCCAACAAAAATTATGAAATATAGCGCAGAACTGCTTAAGCAGTTGCCCCAAAAGATGTGGCAAGGCCAAGAAGAGTTCCAGCCGCCCGCCCAACAGTTCCGTGATTTATTCCGGCTCGACTTAACACCGCAAAATCTGAGCCATTGTGTCAATTTGTTTTGCGTGCCACCAAAACCGGGACGGGCAGAACCCGGGGTCTCACGCACTCCACAAACAAAAGAAAGGATGGATTGGGGCTGGGGCTGGGCTGGCTGGAAAAAGGGCAAGTGAATAATTAAGCGGTTTATAAACATTTGTCTCAGACAACGTTCAGTGGGAGCAGACGGAGTAGGAGACAGACCAGCCCCAAGATGGGTCTAAAACTGAAAGCCTAAACATTATTTATGCTAGCTGGCCAGAGGCCGGAGCAGAAAGAGGAGTCAATGCCGAAACCTGAGACACTCTTCCACATCCATCTTAGATTGTTTTGTTTTACTTTTACACTGCAGGCAGCTGGTGAAAATACCCTTTCGAAAGGGTATAAAAAACAGAGTCTATACAGAGAGAGAGAGATGGGAATAGTTAGAGCGAGAAGCTAAGGCTAATTTGTAAATGGGTGAAGCCTTTAAAGTTGGTCCAACGAACTGCAACTATTTATATTTAATCGCATGCTCCAATTGCAAAAACAATTTAAAATCAACTTGCTCGTTAAGTGAAGCGGCACACTGGTCGGTACCCAGCCGCTCCCGTTTTACCCCTTCCAAAACCTTTTCTGACCATCCCCCTACGGCCCTGCGCCACCCACTCACCGGTAACCAAACGAGGCTGCAGTTGTTACCATCGCTGCGCTGCTTGGCTCTGCCACTGCGCCGTCGTTACTGCTGCATTTTCGACAAGTGCTTTTAACATTAAATATTCATTTACAGCATTAAGGGCACTCGAAGTCACGCGTTAACGGTACAGGGCGAGCACACACACACACACATAGACAGTGGCGGCGGCGGCGGTGAAAAAAAAAAACTAAAGGGGTTGTGGCCAGGGGAGCCAGGGGAGGTGGGCAAGCAGCCAACTGAGAACGTGGCGCATCAAGCAAAACGGACACGGGCGTGCATTAAGTGAATATATTGCTGGGACCCAAAAAAAACACACACCAAAAACTTGGTCACCTGCAGAGCGGCAGCAGCAGCAGCAGCAGCAGCAAAACCAAAGCCCAGGTAGGAGCAAGGTAAGCAGCGGCAGTGGACAGGAGGCTAACAGCCGCATAGCTAAAGCAGAGACAAAAGCTGTAGCAGAATGCTAACAGAACCATTGCAGAGGAAGAAAGATAACATAACTATGGAAGAGGAGCAGAAACAACAGCAGCAGCAGTAGCAGCAACAGCACGAGGGGGAGCAAGAGCAGCAGAGACAAAAGAAGATATCGTCAGAATAGAAATCGGTAGGCAAATCAAAAAAAAGTTGAGGCATTCCCATGGAACGCTCTGACAAGAGTTGCATATTTGGTAACAGTCCATGCCGTCACTCAGAGAACATACAGAACGAGAGAGAGAGAGAGAGAGAGAGAGAGAGTGGTCGCCCAGCATATGCGACTCGAAGAGCGGAAATGTCTCACCTGTAAATATATTCTTCTGACAGAGCAGCGTTTCATTGCCGTTTGTCCCGCGACTGAGAGCGTCAATACACGACACGAAACGAAACGAAACCCTCACAAACTCAAATTAGGACTTCGCTCTCGTTTCACTGCGTTTCGTTTCGTTGCGGAAGCCTTCGTGGGGCTTTTGGAGCTGCAAACGAATTCAGTCTCGATTGCGGACTCGTTGCTGGAGCTCTCTCGTTTAACGGGATGTGTGGGCAGGGCAAGCACTTTGAATAAGCCATGCAATTATGGCTCTCTGTTTGAGCCAAGCAAATAGCCAGCAATGCAATTACGTATACCTATAGATATTTGCTCTAAATTTATGCAGCAGGAAATAATATCCTGAAATCTCTTTTATTTAACAAATGTATCTTTAGGGTCAGTTGATATAAGAGCTCAAGATATAGCTTTTATATGACCTTGAATGGGATACTATGAATGCATAGTTAAACTGTAATTTACACATAAACAAAATAATTTTAAAATATTTTAAAATTGTACATTAATGTGGAGGAATTCAAAAAAAGGCAACGTGGCTTCTTCATAGTAAAACTTTTAATGATTTAAGCAGCGCTGAACTTGGGCTTAATTTATTTAATCTTTGATATTTTAATTCTAAGCCAAAAAGCAATAATAAATTCCTAAATTGTCTCAGAAATTCCATATTCTATTCCAAGAAAAATATTTAGATATAATTTCAGATAGAATTCCCCAAAACCAAATCCTTTGCAGTCGGGTCACTGGCCTCATCAAGAACTCTAGTTCTAATCTAAGCACCCACACACACACCCACACACACACACACACACATCATAAAAGTATTTATGCGCAATTTAACACGAAATGAAATATAATTTTTTTGTTGCTGTTTTTGGCGTTGGTGGCGTTGTCTCTTTCTGGGATACTTATGCCACATGCATGACAATTATACGAAACAAAATTTGTTCGCTCTGAGGCCACGAGGAGAATTTCTCAGCTTTTGTGTAATGATTAATGAATGTGCGAGCGGGTGGATGAATGAGTGTGGGGTGGAAGGTTGGTTGGATGGATGGATGGATGGATGGTTGAGTGTGGGCTGCAAGAGTGGGTTGATGTTTGTACGCGTGTCTCCCTCTGAGTTCGCGCGTGTGTCTGTGTGTGTGTGTGTGTGTGTGTTGGTGACTCCCAGAGTTGACATCATAATTCGGGCATTTGCTGGCCAAAATGCGTTGACAGTTTTGAGGCATTATGTGGTGAGGCAGTTTGACTGGAGGGCAGCGGTACTGCGAAAAATGTCAGAATCATTCGTGCAAAATCAAAGCGGGAATAAAATAAATTAGGAAAATGTAATAACAAAACGCTTCAAGGCAAATCAAGGCCAAAACAAGAGGAAGAATCGGATAAGAGGAAAATTAAAAATAAGAGAAGCATCCAGGAGAAGGATTACTTCTCAGATAAGAAGACACGGTAGAAGAAGAACCATAGCAGATGAAGATGCAGATAAAGAATCAGGAGAAATCAAAGCCAAGCAGATATATAAGCATCAGCGAAAAAGAGTCGAATGCAGCAAAAGAAGAAGGCAGCAGCCAATAGCAAAATCTGCGTTCAAAATGTCAGGCATTTGAAAATTTATATGCAAGACGCATGTTGCCGCATGCCACATGGTGCCAAACATTTGCCTAGACAACAGTACGAACATAGACACACACACACACACACACGCATTCAGATCCAAGAAGCCGGAGAGGGGCGCGCATTTATGCCAAACACATTGGCAAACATAAAATTTTAAACATGCATAGGCCAAAAATACAACACAGAATACAATACATACTCGTACTCTCAAGAAAAAAGAGCACATCAACCAACAAGGCAGGAGGAAGCATAAGAAACGGTAACGATTTGTAGTCGAATAGAAGATTCTCTGTAAAAGAAAAATAGAGTTATTCTTGAAAGCGAGCAAGACAAAGATATGCAGGGATTACAAGTTCATAGTTAACCATACCAAAGGTGTGCCCCTCAGTATGAAAATTCTGTCTGAAAGAATTATAAAGTATGGTCACATTCATCACCTGATGAATCACACTTAAAGAAAGATTTTATTTCCATGTTAATCAACAAATGAAAATTCCCTACATTATTTCATATCCACAAACTAGTTTTTCTAGTCCATTTTGAAATAAATGAGATATGAATAATTTTGTTTAGTTTTAGGCACCCTCTATAGCTAATTGATCTGCCGCATTGAGTGGAATCTAAAGGGTATGCGCTGAGCAGTCGATGCTTGTTGTTTGCTTAGCCCCATGGCGGCCTCTAAGCGGCTTAAGGAGCAGCAGGAGCAGCGACTGAGCACAAACATACCACTAAATTTATACCCCACAGAAACACACACACACACCCTGACATACACAATCACACACATATGAATGTGGCACACACATTTGCATATTTGCGTGTTTTCTATGCCGCTATTTCTAACCCACCCCCTCCACCACACTTTCTATCTCTTTCTTTTGCTTTTCTCGTTGCGCCTGATTATGGCGCTTAAGGAAAACACTTAAAAAGGAGAAGAACAAGGAAGAAGGCTATAGTCGATATTCCGACTATATGATACCCGCCAATTGGGAGCTTTTAAAAGGGAGCCCAAGTATTTTAATGTGGGCGAAAGATGTTAATGCTGCAAAGGAAAATGGGAACCAGATTCTGGCTGTAATCATTAACCAATAGCTATAAATATATGCGGACTGGTAGATAATATATCTAGATATATGTATTCGCCATTTCAAAACTTTATACGATAATCTTTTAGCTACGAGTTACCATAGGGGACAACTCGATAGGTTCCTGACAAACAATTAAGTTGGGCGTAATGCTGTAAGGCCTTATCCATATGTACATAATCGAATTTCTCTTGCTATTATCTGCAGACATGGAAATTTTGTAAATATTATCTGACACTTTACATTTTTTTTTTGAGACTTCAGATCTATTTGGGGATTTTCTTAATCATTCGTCAAATTCAAAACAAATGTTATGCACGCTACATAAATTGACCTCCGATAGTGCTTATAGTTTTTATCACTGGCTATCAAATTCCTCTCAACGATTACCATACATACTCGCACATACATATACCCTTGAACTTTCTAAATACCGGGTATAAAAATGAGAAAGGAGAGAGGTACAGCCTGGGGCAGGTCGACAAGTGCCAAGCGCAATTGGGGTTAATATCCTGGCACGAAAATATATTCACACACACACACACACACAAATACACACAACTGGAGTTTATTTTGAATTATTTATGGCTAAGTTTATGGCAACATTTTTGACTCTGCTTTGGGCGTCGCTCAACAAATTTCCCATGAAAAATACACAAAAATTAATAAAGCCAAACCCAAGCGCAAAAAAAAGAAGAGAAATGAAAATGCCAGAGAAATAGAAAAGTTTGTTGCATAATAAGCAGTTACCTTTTGTTACCGTTGCGTGTTGGCAAATTAAAAGCCAACAATGTCTGCAAAATGAACCAAAAACTGAGAAAAAAATTTCGCCAACAAAAAAATGAAGCAGAGTACAAAAAAAGAACAAAGCAACAATCCACGACGTGTTGTTATTTGTGCCTCAGCTTGCCGAAAGATTTTTGTCGCCATGCTCGAGGGCTATAAATTCGCTCAGGCTTGTGGCAGCAAAAGCTGCAGGGTAGCAGGAGTATATATGGTAGATGGAAATACTTAACTATGTACATAGGTATTTATAAAAATCATTATATGAAATTATTAAGCTTGAGTTGGGTGGTCAGCTAATTAATCTTCACAAACAAAAATGTTACCCTCAGTAAGAACAATGACTTCTTTTTACAGAGCTCTCTCTCTCACCTAAAGTACCAACCATTCGCATGCTTCCCCTAAAATTCCCCACCTTCATGTTCATGTAGATAGCCCCTTTTTTTTTGTTCGTAGTGTTGTGTTGTATAGTACTACTGTATGTGTTTGTGCATTGACATTTACAAAGTGAGAATTTAATTAAACTTAATGAAAGTGCATGAGTGTCTTGTGGGGCGAGCGGTGGGCACTCTATGGAGAGGGTCACTGGCTGGCTCCTGCCTGGCAGCTGGCCAAGCGGACATAAGGTACGAGTAAGAATAAAAAAAAAAGGTTCAGCCTTAGTGGGCAATTGGCAGGCCATTCGGGATGTTGCCTGTTTACGGTCTCGGCCATTAAAGACCAAAAAGTGTTGCAAATATGCTGAGGGGAGGATGATGGGAAAGGGTTTCTCGAAATCCCAACGATGCTTACTGAGGATGAGCTTGAGGATGCACCCTCAGCCTCAGTTGGACCACATTGCGTAGGCTTAATGCACACAAAATCGAAATCGAAACAGCCCAAATGGAAAACGGAAACAACAACAGAAAACAGAAAGTCGGCTTTTTGGAGTTGCAGTTTTATGTACCCTTATGCAGGCCCAGCGATTTCCTACATACGTATGCACATACATAAACCTACATATGTATTCTGGTCCAATTTTGGCAGTAGTCTGTTTTTCTTGTGGATACATACGGAAATCCAAGACGTTGATCAAAATCGTAGTACCCTCTGCAAGAGTACTAGAAAAAGCGAAAAACAAAAACCCCAAAACGAAGAAACTGACCCAAATTTCCGCTGCACTGCGTTGGTTACTCTCTTTCTCTCTCGATGAGTGCGTACCGTACCCCACGGCGTATGATTAATTTAAGTGAGAGGCTTCTGGTAGTGGGAGGCTGCCCAAGGAGAAGTTTGGGACCAGCCTTGGCTGCTGTGGCATTTTCTGGTCGATAAATTTAATTTACACAAATTAGTCGCGCATTGTCGTAAAAACGCAATCGAAATGAGGGAGAGAACTCATAGTGGGAGAAAGGCAAATACAAAGACAGACGGGAGAAGGGGAAAGGTACAGAGACCAGCAGTGGAAACGTAAAAACAAAAAGCTAATTAATTAAAACACCTTGGACACACACTCCCCCTGCCTCTTTGGCAAAGTTTTTCCTTGTCGCCCTAGTCTGAGTAATCGGAATAACCTAAGAAAATAGATGACTTTTGTGGGGGGGGGGGGTGGGGGCATTCCGCGGAGTGTAGCTCTTAAGTCGATTGTTCGACTGTTTGCTGAACGGAAAAGAGTTTAAACAAAGACTCAATGCTGTGAGGGTAAACAATGTTCACTTCTTAGAATTAAAACTCTTTGTCGAATTGTTAATGAACTAAAGATTAGCAAATTAAATAAACTCTGAGCTGAATCGAAATGGAACCAATCCAGATTTGACTGTACTTTAAGCTTCCATGACTTCAATGGTCAAAGGTTCTGGTTTTTGGCCCCATTTTTCTTCAAGGTCTCATCAATCTCACATTAATTTCATTGCTGATTGAGAAGGAGAAAGCCAAAAGAAAAAGTGAATGAGGCCCTTTCCGCTGCTGATTGAAATCGGTGGAGGGAGGCCCTTAAATAAAATATGCGAGCTCACGATCAATTCGGAGCGCAAATTTGTGAGCATATCCTGGGCCTTGGCCACGCACGTCTGACCATCGTTCGGTTAGCTTCACCTCAAGGTCCACTTCCTGGCTCATCCTTATGCCCCCCATGACATCTCGCCACCATTTCTTTTTGGTGGAGCTGTCAGGCATGAGGCATTTTCATTACATTTCTGCTTTGTGGTCCAAGTTTTTGCTCTCAGGATTCATTGGGGCATCTCTCTCAGGGTCGCTGAGTGGTAATTTATGGCTACGCATTTGGTTTACTAATAATATTCTCCCCTCGCCATCACACTCACTCGTATTTCGCCCATTGCAGGGCACCAAATTTCTATTCTGGTGCCGCCTTTTGTTTACCTAAGCAATAACAATAAATTAATCGCCATCGACAGCCATTAGTGGTGCTCTGCCCCCTCCCCCCACTCCTACATTCATTCCCGCTCTTTATGCTTTTGTATTTTTAATTATGTGTCCAAATTTTTGGTATTTGTACTGCTCCTCTTGTTCTTTAACCTGCTTTTGTAGTCTTCTTATGATACCTTTTACTGGTGGGGCATTTCATGGGGATGAAGCTGTTTAAGGGCTTGCTCAGTATTCCAAGAAGATTCTTTCTGATTCCTATGCGAGTCCATCTATTCCCATAAATTTATTAAATCCACAAAACTGGGAAACTTTTATGGAAATTGCACCGATTTTCTTTCAGAATTATATCAGCCAAAATTAAAAATACCAGCGAAGGTTAGTTCTCTAGATAGTGGAGACTCGTTAAGATGCAACAAGAGTTTGTTTAAATTCAAAAACCTCATCGTAAAGGGTATTTTATAGTTGGTATATCGACTATGCGTACAAGCTTCCTATTGTTTTTCGCTCCCAACCGTGGCGTGAATATTCCATTCATATATAGGAAATATGGCGTGTCGAGCTGTTAATTGCCACTATCAATGCCGCTTCCTCTGCGTATTTTACATGTGTTTAGACACCGCGGTGTCTCATACCACCCCCCAACACACACACACACCATTTGGCCAGGTCCTTTACCGCTCTTCCGCCTAATTGTTGGTAATGTGCTCTGGTAATAATATTTTTTGTGCGGTGTTCGGTACATACATATATAATATATTTTGGTTGCGTTTCGCTTTGGGTTTGGAATTGTTGAATTTCTGTGTTGGTAATATTTAAATGAAGGGGACAGTGCGTGTGCAGAGTTCGCTTGGGGTAAATGTTTGATAAGTATCTAAATGGACAGGCATTTGGCTGTGTTCATAGCCAGCAAGTATTGAAATTCATTTCGGCTATTGGGGGAATGCATTTTTAATGTTTGATAATTTGCATATGTAGGATGAGAATAATCTGCACGTAAAATTCGTTATTGCATTTAAAAATAAAATAAAATTATTTTCTATCCTAAAATATTCTCTCTGCATTGCTCTTTGATACCTTTTGGGAATGCCTTAATTCAGGGCTCTAGCAGAGACCATTGGTATACTCAGGCGTATGACTTGTAAAAAAAAACCATTTCTTTTACAAAGATATCAAATAATCGGAATTAAAAATGATTTCAGCAATTAAAAGCCTTGCAGCTTGTGTTTCAATTTGCTGGCGAGGCTGTCACACACACACATTAGAAAGGCTTAAAAATGATTACATGAACTGAAGCTAACAAATTTATGAGTTGTTCAATTTGCAAGCAGAAATGTAATAAACTGTCACAATATATTCAAGACTGACCATTGAACAGCTCCACAAAAAAACATCAACTGAGTGAGTGAGTGAGTCAATGAATAAATGAATGAATTCAGTGAAGTGGAGTGAAGTGAGGCAACAGTGAAGTGCACAACAAAATGGATTCGATGGCACAACTGGAAAAGTTTCACTCAAATGAAATTGTTCATTGTGCTCATCAATGCCTAACCAAAGGGAGTCACTTTACACAGGGACGGACATGGTTGTGTAATGCATTGAAAATGGAAACCACAGCACATAAAGCAACGAATGTCAACGTTTTTGCTACTGTAAATTGAAAATCTTGTTATTGTTGAGTGCGTGTATGAGTACGTACATACAGTAGGAGGGTGTATTTATGTGGGTGGGTATGTTCGTAACAAGGCAGCTAATTAGTTTTCGGAAAATGCCGCAGGATATTTCGAATGGTAAAACGCCAAACATGTGTTAAATTACACGCAAAATGGGGCTGGAGATGGAGTGTGCGTTTGTGTATGATGTGTAATGCATTTATGCTAAATAATTGAAAATATTATATTACCAAAAGTAAATGTGTCACATTTCCTGTTGACTTTAATTGTTGTCAGAGGCTGCCAGGCAGGCAGACAGCACACAGGACATAGGACATACAGAAACGGTGGGAAAGCACCAGAACAGGAAGTGTGGGACCACAGTGCGTATGCGTAACTTATCTTACCGTTGACATAAATGACATTTTAAGGGCAATAAGTTATTTCACATTATGTTGTTTTAACCCCCAGACCAGTGCCTTCCTCTTCCTCTTGCACTTCCTCTGTTAAGCCCCACCAAAAGCAGTGGGTCCGGTGCTGGAAGGGATCCCATCCACAAGGATACCCAGACTGTGGGGCTGCTGCTGCTGCTCGAGTTGTTAACAACTATGGGACAAACTTTATGAATGAAGGACAGAAGGGGTGTTCGCCTGCAAAGAGGGGGCTGTAGTAGCAGACAGAAGGCAGAGGGTGGCCTACAGCAAAGGCTGGTGACAGTGGAGGTTCCTGGAGTGTGCGTAAGTGTTTGCACCACATGCGGAAGTCACATGTTTGCATTATGTGTCTCTCTCTCTCTCTGTGTGTGTCCTTTGGCATGTCCTTGCCCTGTCCTCGGCCCCGGGATCCTGTTTACACTGCACTACTTGCTGCAGTTTCGCCTCGCACCCTCTGCGTCCTCTCCTTTGTGACTGTCCCCTTCCTTGCCGAAACATAAATTGCATATACATATATTTTCCATGTGTTTGCGTCGTCTAGCTCGGGCCAGCAGCAGCACACTCGTAAATTTTAACTGCTGTGAAAATATTTGTTTAATGAGAAACTTTTAGGTTGCAACGAACCCAACATCCGCTTACCAGCAGGCAGCCAGTCAGCCAGTCAGCCAGCATTATAATTTATTAATTATTTAAATTAAAGCCCGGCACAATGATCACTTGTGTGCTTGGTCGTGTGTAAATGGACAGATAAAACATTCACAGCATTCCAAAATGCTGCCAAATATTGGACGGAACCAAATCAGATTGACATCAATTCTGTGGGGAGTTGGTATTAGGGATAAACAAAGTACATCCATAAACAAATTGTCTTTCCTATTCTAATCCACTTTTGTCTCTCTGTTTCCATCTTCTATTTAAGAGGATGGCGAAGGAAGAGAATGAGAAATGCTGAGCAGCGAAAATTAAATCAAATATGTTTATTATTATTGTAAAAATCAGCCTGAAGCATTAGCATGAATGCAACGATCTTCACATTAAATTGATGGATTGATCACCCCGCCGGCATGTAATCCAGAGCTCTACGTTTGATGGGCTTCAAGCAGCCTCAAAGCGACCGCTGTTGTAATTTCCAAAATTTCTATTAGACCGCCAACGGGAGTGAATATTTCCCTGTTTTGGTTAGCCACATTTAGCAGAATTCCAGCACTTAACCTCACTCACACACACACACACATAAATACACTCGCTCTTCTCTCTCTCTCTCCCCCACTCTCTGCGAAAGTTCTCTTTTCCCTTTTGGAAAGGAGCACACACACATACAAATTACCAAAGATTTATCGCTTGTGCACTTGGAATTGATGACCAGGGCCTAATTGTCATCCGATATGAGTCCACCGCATGACTCGCATTGTCGCTCCAAGAGCAGGCAGGGGCCACAGAGACAGGAGCAAAGAACATGGTTGGCTGCAAGAGCATCGAGGAGTCGGAGAAGCCACTCGGGGAATCGAGGGGATTTCGCTCTTTCTCCTGGCGACCAGCACATTTATACACTTCAACCGAGCACGTGCATAGTTTTGCATGCTGCGCATAACTCGCACACAGCCAGACGGAAATACACACACACACACACACACACACACACAGAGAAAGCTATAATTTTTTACACAGAGCGGGAGAGATGGAGATAGTAAAAGGGAGTGAGAGAGACAGACAGAGAGAGATGTGGAATAAGGAATGGGAACGGGAATGGGAATGGTAGAGCGATTTATGTTTGACTTTCGTGTACGGCCAGCGGTTTGTGTGTGTGTGTGTGGGTGGTGGGCAGATTTAAAACTTTCCTGCAACCTTTTCACATCTTCCCTCTTCAGCAGACGCTCGCGAGAATCGAATATCTCTGCTGGATCGGTAGTACATACCCCTTAAAGCAGAGAAAATGCGAGGTAGATCAGTTCATTACGATGCAATGGAACTTATGGGAATGATGGAAGAATATACACATATGGACATACACTATATATACACTGATAAAAAAAAAACCAAAGTAAAATTAACCACAATATAAAATGCGATTTTTAAATACAAACTTAGTAAAATTAAATAGAATTCACTTTTTATTCAAATATAAATGTATGAAAATGGCTTTTATAATACGTTCATATATAATCTTAATACAAAACCCTTTAAAATAAATATAGTATATTAAATTTAAATAGAAAAAACTTTAAAATAAATATAATATATTTAATTTAAATATGAAATATGTTTAAATTAAATTTAAAACATATTAAATTTAAATATTTTCATATTTATATCAAAATTTAAGTGAAAAATATTCATAATTGATACAACCACTCTTGGATGAAAATCAATCATAAATCATAAATGAGAGAAAATTTTAAAATTTCAGGGCTTTTTTCTATCGGTGTATATTATATTTTGCAAGATATTTGATTTTTTTCTACTTTTGTTCTGGCTGGTCTCGTACTTGAACCTGAGGTATCCCCCAGGTCGCAATTTAGGGCAATCTTTTCAGTTATCTCCTCCATTGGTTTCTCACTCGTTTCCCCAAGTAAGTTAAGACTTTAGCTAGTGTGCGACTATTTGTTGTTTCGCCTCTTACTGCTGCTGCTGCTGCTGCTCCAGCTACTGATGCTGGGGCTGATGCTGTTGTTGCATTGACTGATAAATCGCCAGCAATTTATTATTGATAACACATTGGTACATTGATTGTGTATTAACTGAAACTGTTTGCCAAAGTAAAGTGACATTGATATATGGCATGTACATGAAATATCGCTTGTTACGACTGTTTCCCACTCTCTGTCTTTCCCTCATGTGTGCGTGTGTGTTTTTGGGTTGGTTGTGCGTCGAGTGTTTGTTTGCCCCATGGTGCAGAATGCCCATTGTGGCAATCAACACCAGACGCTGACGCAAGATTTGTGGCCCACCAGTCAGTCAGACCGAGTCGAGTCGAGTCGAGTTCAGTTCAAACTGAATTCTGTGAATTCTCAATGCTCAAACATTTGACATGGCATCAAAAATGATGATGGCATTTCATTTTAATTTTTCGCATAACAAAATGCAATTATTTATATCAACTATACAGACACAAGTGCTATACATATATTGGATATATGTGTATGCGTATACGTATTTATTGTACTTTTTGGAAAAGGTTATCGAGCCGCTTTTTAAGAAGCAATCGCGCTGACCATAGAAGCTGGTAATAAAACAATAAATATTAACCTAATGTCAATATTTACATATCTAATTGTTTTCCTATTTTTTAAAGAAGCGCAACAAAAGTTTTAGGACAACGCGTAATGGAGCTGCTGCCTGATTCTGATCTACAGATTGCACTGATTTGACACAATCTCTTCGTGCTTTGAGCACAAGCCGCACGCAGAAAATTCTCTCCGAAGTCCTTCGACCCAAATACAAAATCTAGCCGCAAGGACAAGTTTGGAGCTTTTCCAGCTAGCGAGCATGAGCAGTTCTTTTATAAACTTTTAGTAGACTTTATAAAAAGAAAATGACGAGAAATTCGTTGAAAAAAAATAGATTAAAGTACATAACTAAAATGCGTTCAACTCTCAGTCGTCGGTTGCCTCATGACTCATACGAGAGATCAAGGCCGATCTAGGAGTGCGAGACCCACAAAAAGCACAAAATTTCAAATCTAATCATCAATGTAGCCGAGATCCTTGCTAAAGCAGTTGCAGAACCAACATGCAAATGCGGACAGATGTGGCAAATGAACAACACACTACACTACACTACACTTCCCAGCAAGCACAATGGTGGGGAAGTACAGTACAACTTGTGCGGGGACAGAGACAAGTGACAGGCGACGCCAAAACACGAAAGTGTAATCAACGCTTAAACACTCGCAGCCCGAGCAACGGGGACTCCAACATGTCGCTGTCTCTCTTGTGCTCTCGCTCTCCATACCTATCCCTGCGCGTTCTTCTGGCTCTGGCCCGCGCTATCACCATCTCTATCTCGCGGCCTGCACTTACTGTCTCTATCTCTATCTCTGCTGGCTCGTACTATCTCCATCTCTATCAAGGCTGCGTGACAGACGACAATGGCTGACATTCCGTCGCTAGACAGCGCTGCTGCAGGCTTGGGACAAACATTGCGACACATTACTGTCAAAACTCATGAAAATATTTCATCCAGGCACAGTCCACAGTCCACAGTCCCCGTCCCCCCACTACGGCGACGTGGCGGATCCGCACATAAAACATGCAGCGAAAGAAACAGCAGAACAACAGCGATGAGAAAAACTCCCTAACAAGCGTCATATGCCAGCTGAAGCGTCAACAACAATGCAGCGCCACAAACACACACAAACACACACACACAGCTCATTAGAGTTGTGACATGGTCGGGGGGGGGGGGAGAGGAGAGGAGAGGATGAGTGTATACGGATTTAGTATGCCGGCTTAGCAGAGGCAGCAGCAACAGAAGCAGCCGGAAATGCAGCAACAGCATCAACAGTGGCTCTTGCAGCAGTACACTGGAAAAACAAACAATGCCTCGTTGCCGTATGAAGGATAATAAGAGGATGCAAAGCCAAGATATGCAGCAGAAATATTCTGCTGTTAATGCACTAGAAACGTATTGATACTTTGGTTATAAAACAACAGCTGATCTTATTTAATTCCAATGATATTGTGTGTTTCTTCTGTGTAGTTGTAGCTGAGGAACGATATGTGTATGTGTGCTCTCTCATCTTGTTGCCAGCATTCAACATTCATTTGTTTTCAGCATGTTCAGTGCTTTTTTTGCTGTCTTTTTTCTATGACCAGTACGAAATGCTCTATCAGATGCAGTTCTATCTATTTTACAATTGAAATAGTGATTGCATTTTCACTAGTTAGGACAACAAACATGGAAGGTAAAATTCAATATCTTTGATCCATTTAAGAAGCCCCAACATGCACATTTAGTTTCAGGACTCTCTTAGGCGGACAGCTTACCTAGCGAAGCAAAAATATTTCCTAAAAGAGGGTATTTAATCTTCCAACTGATGAATCAGTCGCTCGCTCTTTGCTCTGTTTGCTGTTGCTGGCATTTTATGACAGTTACAAAAAGTTGCCTGATGATGTAATGTTTATGTGTCGCTGACACTGCCACATGCCCCACATCCTCGCCCCACCCCCCACACGCCCCACACACACTCTCGTGCATGCAGACAGAGAGACAACGGTGCCCGCCGTCATAATTGCACCTGGAAGGCTAACCGTCGCAGACAGGAGGATGGGGCATACAGTGCAGGAGGAACGGGAGGAACGGGAACAGGAGCAGCTGTAGCTGCAGCAAGCTGGAAAAAAGACGCACAAGAAACAATGACACGACAGAAATATGCCAAGTAGCTGCCTCGTTGACTGTGACAGGAGGCAGAAGCAGAAGGAGGAGCTGTGGTACGGGTGTGGGTGGAATTGGAACTGGTGGCAGGATAATGGGTGGGGGAGAGGTAGAGGGAAAAAGGGGAGACATATGATGCATATCGCAAATGTCGTTTGCTGTCAGTTTCCGGTTGTTGCAGCAGCCATTTTGTTTATGCATGAACACGAAACGAATGCGACTGGAACTGCAGCAAAAAGAAATCAAATGGAGGGAAGACCGAACAGTGGTGCCACATTAAGCACCCACCAGCATACACCACACACATGTGGCAGAGAGCAGAGGACGGTGACCTGTTCGGAGCAGGGCAAAGTTCAAGTGTAAACTAATTTCGGACTTTGCTCCACATTGGCCTATAATTTTTGGGTTTTCTCCAGCCAATTCGGCGGCACGTGACTCTTTAAAGCAAAACCCTGAACCACCCAACGCTAGATAATTACTGTGGTCAACACTTTGACAGCTTCACGGGCGTTGGCTCAAGAGCTCGATAGAAGGAGCCACTGCCCTCCCTCTCTGCATTAAAAGTATCTTTACAAATCTGATTTCAAACAGCATCCATCTAATGGAACAAAGCTAAATCAAGCCACTTCAAGTGTATTCATACCAACTTGATAATCAATTGCCGGAAATTTCGATTACCCTCCATGATTGTCCATTGGGCATTGTCCCTTGCCCACTTGATGCTTTCTTTGATGATGCATTAACTCGTAAGGCTCTCCACAACAGACGATTTGTGTTTGCGCTCTTGGTTCCCACACAGACACACAGACACACACACACAAAACAAGGACACACTTGATCGGGTTGACATAAGTCACAATGACTGGCCACAATGTTTTTATGATGATTAGGAAGAGGTCCTTGTGAGCCACTCGACTTGATTCATCAGCATGACGAGTCACTTTCTGTGACGACTAAAAAAAAAAGGAGAACATAAAGAATGCTGTAGTCGATACAACGACAATTAGATACCCAGTAGATAGCCTTTAAAAGCAAGAAAGAAAAGTCTTAAGACTGAAAATGATCCGCAAAACAGATGAGATCTGTGGACAAACAGTGAACATGAAGGAGAGTCGGGACTAAAAGCAAACGGCAATTAAATGTCACATACGTACCAACAATGTGCTAAAGTAGAGATTGAAATCTGGTCTTTGGCTGAATTTGTGGCAAGACAACCACAGCTGAGACTGCATCAGCAGTCTTGGGGTTCAAGCAACCGCCAAGCAATGTCTAGACAATTTATTTTCTTTCGACTAACATTATCCCGCTCAGACAACAAAGTCATCATTAGCCAGTGCAGATCGTATGACGTGATATTTATTTCCATTTATGGCCCAAAGGAATGTTAAATTAGTAAAAGTCGACGTCTCAGCTGCACCTCTCGTACTTTTTTGCAAGTGGAGAGTGAAAATGGAATTACCCAAGCTCATGTGATGGGTTGAAAGAGAATCAAACCAATTATTTTTGTTTTTTTTAAGCTTTACGCAAACATTGAACAGCAGGCAGAACTCGGTGAAAATTACACAGCAGCAGCAGCCACGTCTTTTGTTTGGCATAAAGAGGAATAAAAACGAAATCACAAATGAAAGTGAAAGTGAAAGCAATACTCGTATGAGTGGAAATACATTTTTGTAATTAAAATGCAGCAAAAAGAAAAGGAAAGATTGCCGCACATAAACCGCAAACTATGTATGGATGTATGTACGAGAGTGTTTGGCTGTGCATGAACTCTTGTATGAGTGTGTGGAAAATATGAGCGAAATAAATGGAATAATTGTCATTGAGAGTTGTGTGATGTGCCGGCAAAAGCAAAGATAAAATTTGAATATGATATATATACATATATGAGAATGGGAATTAAGTGTAATAGAATTGGTGGGAACCAATTCATTACCGTAACAGTGCATGCTCACACAAACACTGTTTGCAATCTTAATTTAATTACACGTTTCAATTGGGGGAATAATTTTTGGAAATCGTGAAAAAATTGATGCATAAGTTTCCTTAGATTAATGTGTGTGACATTAAATTAATCTAGACAAGAAAATCGTTGTATGTACATATTTGCTGTGCCTTGATTTAACGGGCTTGTCTGTCTGTCTGCCTGTCTTTGCTTTGGGCCTTTGTTTTTCTCTCTTACAGCATTAACAACAATTGCTGTGTGCTTAAGACTGGGCCGAGGCAACTACTACATTAATAACAATCAACTTGTGGATGTACATATATATATACAATATACATCTATTCAAATGAAAACAACAAGAAACAAGAACATATGCAACAAGCACATTAACTCACACACAAAAATATCCAGCATTACATACACCGATAGAAAAAAGCCCGGAAATTTTAATATTTTCTCTCATTTATGCCATTGATTTTCATCCAATAGTGGTTGTATTAATATTGAATATTTTTCACTTACATTTTGATATAAATATGGAAATATTTAAATTTAAAATATTTTATTTAATTTTAATAAATTTCATATTTTAATTTAATATATTATATTTATTTTAAAGTGTTTTGTAATTAATTTTCATTTTAAATATTTGTTTTAAAGTGTTTTTTATTAAGATTAAATATGAACGTATTAAAAAACCCATTTTAATACATTTATATTTGAATCAAAGTGAATTCTATTTAATTTTACTAAGTTTGTATTTAAAAATCGCATTTTAAATACAAATATGATTGTAGTTAATTTTACTTAGGTTTTTTTCTATCAGTGTACATATACTATGTACATTTGTATTTACAGTTTGTATGTATTTCCTTCCTTAAAATACTTTAATCGATGCCTTCTATGATTTGGGAACAAAAGCTAACTAGAACAAATTAAGAAAGGAAACTGCGACCGCAGCAGGATTCAAAGTCGACTGGAGAATAAACACACAATTTGGACAAATTTGCTTGTGTTTGGGTGTACATTTTTATTAAAAAATGAAACTGATATTTGCCCTGTTTTTATTTGTTTTTTAGGTAATGTAGAACAGAAATCGCAAAAGCCAGAAAATGGCCAAAGAAGCTCCTCCCAACGAATGTGACATTCGATCAGCCAATCCCCAATCCATTTTGAATTGGATCGACGTTGGGCAGTGTATTTTCAGGAAGTAATGTATTTGGTGAGGCATTCAGCCGTTGATAGCAAGGATGAGAGGGCGAGAATTCTGGCTCTATGAGGATATCTGCATCCGGCTCTTCGAAATATGTTTCGGTGTAGAGTTTTTCAGCTTCCATTTGTGCCTTACTTTTCATTGACGATTCTTCGGTTTCAGTGAATGGACACTCCTCAGCCTCACAGCTCGAGACCATGAACTCGGAGAAATTTTCGCTTTCGATGTAATCCGTCGAGGTGGTGAATTCCTCGACTATAAGGCGACGTGCCATCTGCACCGTTTGAAACTCATTGTAGTGCAAGCTGCGGCGACGTTCAAACTCCAGACGCTGCACCCGCTCCTGGATTGTCTCCGATAATATAAACTCATCGTCAGACGAATCGTCCTCTGTGTCGATATTGAAATCATACTCAATACTCGCCTTCACCTTCTTCAGCTTGTTAGCCAAAGTATTTACGGACATGAATGAAGAGATAACCGGCTTGGGGTCCTTGATATAAACTTCGTTACCCCTTACTGTAGTGTGCATCAGATTCATCTCGTCGAATGAGGCCGACTTTGAAGGTTTCAGGCTTTTAACATTGTCTTTTTTCAGGATGCCCCGCTTCGTTTGCGTTTTCATATTGAGCGATTAAATTTTGTTTTGTTTTTATTTTATTTTTATTTTGTTCTTTTTCAAAATATAGGAACGATTTTAAGTATAATTTTATGTATGTTAGCCAGCTTACAGGTCGAGATTGAGATTGTTCTCCTTCTGAAAAGACTAAGCCCAGGGCCAACTTTGTTTTCGATTACGGAGGAGACGATTGGGGGCTCCATAATTTGATGTCAAGTTTCGTTTTCTGAGCATGATTTCTACGCCGAAACGCGGGTTGGGTTAAATGTCTGACCTTTGCCCTGGAGTTGACATCGACAAAGGAGAGAGAGCCCCAAGAAATTTGTTTGCCAGCCAATTTCGATTGTGTCAGAGGAGTGTTATTTATTGGGCCGCAGGCATCATTGTCTAGCCACCGATGGATCCGATGGAACGATGGAAATAAATATGCGACCGGCGTTTCAACAGCACCCTGCATAAATTGTCAAATCGACAATCGAGATTTTCGCTTACAGATATATTTGGCATTTAATTGGATTCGAAAGTTTTCTTCAAAACCCAAAATTGAGCTGTTGAAACGTGACATTGTGGCAACCACAAAATGGTAACCACAACCAAATCGCGCCATTTTACTCCACTATACATACATACATACTTGCATACTTATGTATATGTATGTATATATGCTACTACATATTGTATTTGTATAATTAAACTGTATTTTGGCATTTGGCTTGAATAGCAGTTCACTTTTTGGCCACCATTTGACCCACATTCAAAGACGGCAACGACGATAGCATCGGCATCTCTGTTCGGTCGAAGGAAAAGCAAGGCTACATTGAAATAAAATGTTTATTTTGCATTTCATGCCAACGGAGAGCGCTAAAATTATTTACGCAGCATCAGGCGTGTCATTTGCATGCGCCACGCCCCCATCTGCTCATACCAGTTGAGTGGAAGAGGGAGAGCAGAGAGCCACCCAATGAAACCCACAAAAATACTAAAATACGCTAAAAGTATTTACATTTGACTCGGAAAAATTATACATTTCCGTGCAAATAAAAACCAAAGCACGAGCAGCTCGGCCAGAAGAGATGGTGGAGAGGGGGAGTATCAAGGAGATGCCCCGGAAATAAAACCAGAATCAGAACCAGAAAGCAGATTAGGCACAGGCACTCGAACAAAATTCAACGAACATGAGATGCTCTGGGTTAGAGAAATTTAATATACAGAAATTTAGATTAAATATTTAAAGATTAAATTCATTTAAGCGTTACAGAGAAATTGAGCTAAATTTGATTACAAAATGATTACTTTAAAATTTAAACTGAAATTGATTTAAATTGAATCTTTTATTGATTCAATTGTTTAGTAAATGCTAAATCACAGAGGAAAAATCACTCTAAAGAAAAGATTATACGGATTGCAATGCTGTTAAAAGATTTATTACAAAAATGTAATATTATGATGGAATTTTTCCTAATGAAATCATCTTTGAGTGCAGCTTTGTTATTATTAGCCATAAGAGGATGACCTAACCCTCCCGAAAATATTCCACCGTCAAAGAGATTTATCTCCACCAAACAATTTCAGTTGATCCAAGGCTCTCAGTTACCTTGAGCTTGTGATCATCGGACTACTTCTTGAAAGGGAAGCGTGGAAAAAAAAAGCGCGTTGCCAAAGAGGAAAAAGCTTCAAATCCGCAAACAAACACTGTGACAGCTACAATGCGGGGCGGGGACACCAGCAAGAGGAGAGTAGAGGATGTTTCTGGCCCGGGAAGGCCACAAGGAAGAGTTGGGAAGGAGGCGGAAAAAGCATCACCCGACTGAATGAAATGTACTCTCTATTGACATTTGATTCGGCGAGGGGCAGAGAAATAAAAAATATATATATCTGTATCTGTAGCTGTAGCTGTAGATGTGTGTGTGGTGCTACCACCAGTTAGCCTCCATTTTGAAGGAGGCTTGGGAATTCCCCCCGCTCCCCGCATGCAGCACTTTGTGGGACAAAGCCTCGCTCAGATTTCGCTGAAGGAAAATTCGTTTCGTTTCATTGTTTGTTTGTTTGTTTGTTGGTTTCGTTTCGTTCCGTTTTCGCTTTTGTTTGTTTGCCTGTGGATTGTGTTTCCTGTTACAAATTTCCCCCAAAAAAAAAAGAATGCTGCCCATCTCTTGTGGCCATGGCCCTGGTGGCTGTCCTGTCGTCTTGACGCATAAATTTGCCTTAATTTGTTGCAAAATAATTTCATTCATTTACGTGCTGCCATTTACATGGCCCAAGCCCAAAGCCCGTTGATAACTTATTTAAGCGCTTTTTCCACACACACACACACACACACACACACACACACACACACACAGACACACACAAACACGCAGAAAGGAAAAACAAAATTTGAACAAAATAAATTATCAAACTGTCACATTGACGTATCGCCCAAGTGAGACAACCAGAGACACACGCAGCGAGCGAGAGATGGGAGTTGGAGTGGGAAACAGAGACAGAGACAGGCACCCAGGCAATCTGCTGTCCTGGACTGGCCTGTGCTGAGCCCCGGGACCATAATCTAGAGCATCATGTTGCTCGTTTAAAGGATGTCAAAGGTTGGCCATATATCAGCAAAAGGCATCAAACGCAGAGTCGAGGCTTCAGCTTCAGCCCGTTAACAATTTCATGTAACAAATTCTTTGTGCCTTCTGCCGGACATGGATACACACGGATGGAGTGACTGTGGAATGGGAAGTGGAAGTGGGTAGTGGGTGGACTGAAGTGGATTGTGGATTGAAGTGTAGCGGGGTTGAACATGGACATTCGAGCTGTTTCAGATTTCCAATAAATATGCCTAGGGTGGTCCTCTGATACTGCTACTGCTCCTGCTCCTGCTCCTGGTATTGGTACTGGTTGATGTTGCTGTCGTTGTTGTTCTGTTTCCCGATCTACCAGCTCTGCTCGCTCTGTAGTCGTATTCCCTTCCCCCGCCCTACCCACTGTCGCTTATTTGACATCCTGACAGTTTCGACAGTTTGCTTCTCGTTTCACTCCACGACAAAGTGCGTAAGGAGGAGGACGCAGGGCGCAGAAAGAGCTACACCAGAGCTTTGTTTATTTATATGGTTGGGATCTCCTTCTCTCTCTCTCTCTCTGTCTCCCCAGCACACTCCCTGGATGTGTACCTTCCTGCGGTTGATTCTGTAAACGTTGCTTTGTTGCGGACAAAACACACACAGACACACACACACACACACACACACACACACACCGACATACTCGTACTCGTAGCGAAGGAAAACCTGCAGAAAAATATCCATCGATGGTGAGGTACGAAGGTGTAACGCAGCATGTGACAAGCCTCCTGATATATTGAGCCCCAGCTAACCCAACTCCCAGCTCCGACAGAGTGTGTATTTATGAAGCCACTGTTAGCCACTAACAAGCGGCTAAAATCTGTCGCCAACAATGGTGGGAATTGGTTCCAGAACAAGGGGGAACTGGAGCACAGAACCAGAGAGGGAAGACCTGAACCTTCAACCTATTCTGCTGCATACATGGGGATAAATGGATTTGGTTGGAGTAACTTTGATGTGGAAAGTTTAACAGTAACTACCATACAAATGGAAACATTCGTATCATAGCTTCGATTTTACCTTACCTTACTTACTTTACAACTGTAAGTAGTTTATTTATGTATTGCTGTAAAGGTCTGACATCGTTCTATATAATCAAACATCTGCATTGATCAAACCATCATCCTATTAATATATAACAAATAGATAGAGCAATCTATCGATCTACTGATCAATTCGTAGATAAGTTTCGAGAAACGTGCTCCATTTGTATGCTTTAAAAAGCGTTTTCAAATGGCTTCCTACTGCGATTTATTGTTTTCCGTTGCCATCAGTGACAGCTCTACAGCTCGATAAATTCTCTCCTGCCAGCAAATTAGAGCTCAGTCCGCTGTAGACTCCCAATCAATGTCCCTCTTTCTGTGGGCGCCATGCAGGTGGTCGCATCCTCTGAAAATGTTTCCCTTCCAAACAATTTTCCACTGCACTGCAACCTGAACGCTGACCTGTTCGGTTGACATTTCTCATTTGACTGTTACTTCGTCGGGGATTCCAGTGGCACGCTTTCTACCGCTTTTCCATGCGAAGTTTGATGAGGCGAGGCGTTGATGATGGCTGGGTGGTGGGTGGGCGGGTGGTTTGTTGGGTCGCTTGTTTCGCCTGTTTCGGGACACTGGAGTAGACTCGGAGTACAAGTGAAATGTGATAACACTTTGCACAGTTCCAATTCGAGTTGCAGTCGAGGTTGGGATTCGGATTCGGGTTCGCTTTGGCATACATATTTTCAGTTCAGTTTTTGTTTGCAATTATGCGGCAGATGGAAGCTGCTTTTGTTTCCCAGAAATACAGAAAGAGAACGAGAGAGAGAGAGAGAGAGAGAGATGACTGCGTTGCACGTGCTGTGTCTCTTTCTGTTCTGTCTCCATCTCTTGTCGGTTGTGAGTCCTGTATTGTTGATTTTGTCCGATTCCGCTGCAGGCCAACGGATGCTATGAACACACACAAGACAAACGAACGAACGAACGAACGAACGAACGGACAGCCAGACGGACGGACGGACAGACAGAAAGTTGTTTGCTTCATTGGCTGCCACAAAATATCAACAAGCATTTTGTTTATTTTCTCAACAACAACGACCATTAGAGATGGCACTGGGGGGAGTTGGTGGAGGTACGAGATGTTTCTGGCTTTTTTAAGTGCATGTTGTTTTAGCGTTTGTGACATGCAACCGAGCAACCGAGCGGTGTAGGGGGGCGAGCAATTGAAATTGGTGCGGGAGAATTGTGTTGGGTCTGGGGGATTGATTGGGTTGTTTTTAGCCCGAAATTTATGCAACTGCAACAACAGAAATCCATTGTTTAACCACTAAAGTTTTTGGTAGGCCAAGATTGCTCCGGCTTTCCAGCCAAAGTGAAGAGTGAAATCGTTTCGGAGTTTAATTGTATCCCGGAATTGGTTAAGTGAATAATTTCCATTCAATCGGAAATATTTGGATGAGTATTTGGACTGTTGATTGTCCACATTACTTTTCATTTAACTACAACTATTTTTCGCCTGCCACAGTGTGGAAATATCAAGCGAAAAATTCGAGTATGTTTCTGTTTATGTTTTATCCTTTTTTTTTAGCTCGAGTGGAATTCGTTTCAAGAGGAAATTGAGATTTATTGTAAGTGTGTCTGGCTATTAGTTCTTGAAGTAAAGTTGAATAGGATTTGAAGTTGTTATTAGCTACAATTTCTTTAAGTCTTTAAACGCAGTTGGGTGCCTCGCTTGCTTGAATGTCCTTTTATCGAACAGATGCCTGTAATCGAAAACAGTTTAAGCTCAAAAATATGACAGCAGACAGCATTTGAAGCATCCAAATATTCGTTGCACTTGAAGACACTCCATATGAGACCCTGTCCCTGTCCCTGTCTGTAGGAGCATCTGCATCTGTATAGAATTCGACCCCAAAGCCAATGTCTTGTTTTGAGAGTATTGTATGCAGATGACATTTCACACACACACACACACAAACACATTTATGATAAATGCAAAGTTTTGTGGGTAAATTTATGCAGCTGTGACTTTGCATAGCCAGAGCTCGCTCTGTTCCCTGCCTCTCCGATCAATGCCAGGGCCGTGGGCCATGTCAACGAACCAACGAGCGGAGCAAGCGATATGGATGGAAGGCAGATACCATATAGTACGAGATACGGTTATGGGTGGTGGCGTGGAGTATGGAGTAGCTGCGGCCATGACTGCAATTTAAATATTGCATGTGCTTCGATAGGACAATCCGTGACCACGAGGACCAGACCAGGAGGGTTCCAGCGCCAGAAAACCGGACACGGATATGGAGCACAGCACTGAGCACGGAGCACGGAGCACGCTCTGGGGCCACATATGCGAGTGCCGCCGACACATATTAAGCATAAAATTGTGTGCCAAACAAAGTAACGATAAATTGGACTATGTATGTAAAAGTAAGCAGAGCCTGCAGTCGGAGATGGCGATGGAGATGGAGATGGAGCTGAGGCAGCCGGCAATCCCATTCAGAAAAGAGGGGCGTATTTGGCAGGAAGCGTCGCATTATAATTTATGCACATGCAAGCCACGGAGTCTGGCCGGGTCTGGCTCTGCTTCTGGCTCTGGCCCGGGGTTCGCTTGGGTCTGCCACTTAATCCGCGTTTAATAACACGAAACCAGAGTTGTGCAGCCCCAGTCCTGATGTGCGATAGGAGTTGGGATTGTGGTCTGGGAACGAACCCCCACTGCAGACGCTTCATGTCGATAACAATTGCTTTAAGAACTTTATGGGCTTCTTTGGGGCTTACAAATTGGTCGGAAACATTTTTTTATATATATTTTAAAAATGCAAACAATTCAGCAATTTATTTGCATATTAATGGAGAGTATTTAAAATTGTGCAAGCAAGGATTAAAGAAAGAATTAAAATGGCATAACTTTGTGGATCTGAAAGAAGGTTGATGAGTGATCGGAAAATTGGGGCATTTCATTTGATTTCTTCATGGAAATCAAAACTGTTTCAGTGGAGTTTTTAAAAATCTGTAAGAATAAGTGAAAAATCTGTCCATTCCATTTGGGCAATTAAACCCATAAACTGTAGAGAAATCTGCCGAAAAATCTTTAATTCTCCACACCGAAGCCGAGTGAAATATTTCGTTGAATGAATGTGAATGTACGATGTATGCGTGCCCCCTAGGGGGTCAAAGGGTGAGAATGTTTAACCAAAGGCATTTTTATCAGCCGAGGTCTTAACACGCATATACAAATATGCCAGACAGCACATACAAACGCACACAGAGAGACATAAACAAGTCAAGGCTTCGGTGTATGGGTGTGTGTGTGTGTGTGTGTGGGGTGATTTCGAGGCTGGGGCTACCGTCTGCGGGTTAAAAGCGAAACCTTATCGAAAACGTTTAAACGCACGCAAATTCCACGTGGGCAAGATAAAACATGCATAAGCCAGAGTTTGGGGTGGTGGGTGGCAATAGGGGGCGGGTTAAACAGCAGTGGTTGCGAGTGGTTTGGGGGGATGGAGGCCTTTTGTGCGACTCGGTGCGTGTGTGTGTGTGAAAAATATGCCAATGTTAAATATTTGTCGCATGCTGCCGCTGTGGCGTCCCTGGTTTTGCGTCCCTCAGATAAAGCGTTAACTACACACGCAGATACGCACAGGCACAGAATGAGCAGAGGCACACACACCCAGAGAGACGCACACACACACACACACACGCAGAGAGAAGGCGGGACACTGGTATGTGTAATCTTTTGCGTGCTTTACGCATTACGCAAAAGCCTCCGCTGGATGCCTTTGTCCTTCTCCCGGTACCACCAACTCCATACCTCGACGCAGGACAGGACACCGTTGCAGGACACTTTGAATTATTCATTTACACACTGTTGTTTTTCTTGTTATGCTTCTTTTCGTACCCTTTACTCATTGAGAGAAAGAGTACGTTGAAAATGAGTAAAATTGGACCTGTAGCAGGGAGAATAATCTGTTATAAAAACGGTTCTATACCGAAAAGTAAAGGTTGATATAGCGATTAATGAATTAAATAATTAATAAATAATTAAATTAATTTAATTATAATTATAATTAAATAATAAACACAGTACTCATAGAGAGGAAGAGAGAATTTTACAAACACTAAGAAACGCCTTCGCATCAGCCTGAAGTCCTAGTTGCTCTGGATATAAATATTAATATTAATTAGGATTAATCCTAGGCTAAAATTTAGTAAATAAATATATAAACTATATATATTAAGATACATATGTAAAACCCTTTAAATTTACCTTACCTTATATTATGGATTACCCGATATTAATGTGTTCATTGGGATAACATTAATATCGATTAATTCATATTTAATATTATATTTTTTAAAGATTTCTCCACAAATGGATCTGACATATGCAATGGTTAATTCGACAACTTACATCTAAGTATGTAATAGGTACTTTATAGCCATAACCTTCGCCTAAGGCATTCTTACTTGTTTTATAGACGCAAGCCAAGGGACAGTTGACCCAACAGGGGATGCCTAGAGGCCCTACCGGTGTGTGTGTGTGTGTGTGTGTGTGGAGTGGAGTTGGAGGTGGTCCTAGAGGGGGATAGCACTAGGAGGTGCTAGGTAGATAGGGTGACCAGGGCCTGAGCTCTGGGTAGGGAGGGTCTCACCCGCGTCCCAGTAGGCGTGTTTGTAGCAACAACTGTATTTACTTTTTATCGCTGATAAAGCGCATAATTTATGGCTGGTTCGAAAAATTTAAATGCCCACGAGAATGTCCAATGGGAGACAAAGCGTAAAGGAATTTTGCCCCCAACTCTCGTTTTATGCCATCTGCCATCCACGGAGGGGCGGTGTGTACGTCCAGGTCTCTTGATCTCCATAGATATGCCAATTATTTCCAACAGAGAGCTTAGGGTGCAAAAAAATTTAATATGCCTCCAATTAATTGTTAATTTTCATAATTAAGTGACTTTTTTTTAGCATTGTAAATTAATTAAATGAACATATTTTTCACAACAACAAAAAATGGAAAGAAAAACAGAAAAACAAAGCAAAAAGCACATTCCTCGCTGTCTCATAAAAAGTGACCTAATTAACACAAACATTTCACAGAGAAAAACAAACAATGAAAAAACAAAAGTTTAATTTAAAGTATGGCAAAGAAAAGTTAAGAAAAAATAATATTCAGCATTGGAAATTAAATCACTTTTAAGCCAAGGATAAACTTACTTATATTATCTGAAAAAAACATTGGATTAATATTAAATATGTATAAAAAAAATCAAATTAATTTTCTGACCAAACAGAGAGCCAAACAAGGAGATTATGAAATTAATCCACACATAGATGAGTTTTGATATAAATTTAATCGACTTTAGATCAAATCCTTTCTTATTTCCATTCAACTTTGTCTCCACCACAAAGATCTACTTTGCCATGGAAAAACTCAAAATTAGTTTAGCAAATGTATTCAGTAAATCCGTGTAAATATTTTTTAATATTTAAGTGATAACTTGAATGAATTTCCAATCGAAAACTTGTTGAACTCTGCCCCTATACACCAACTGGTGGGTTGCTAACATAACTTCAGGCGTGGGCGTGTCCATTCAAAAACAATTACACACGCCCCCGAGGTCAGGATGCAATGATTTAATTTATGGCTGCCACATCCAATTGTCTGTCTCTACTAGTGTGTGTGTGTGTGTGTGTGGGTGTGCTTATGTATGCGTGGAGTAAATAATTGTAGTTTAATAGCTGATTAGGTCATAAATGCAAAAATTGTTGCCTGCATTTTGGTGCTGCTGTCTAATAAAGGTTTTCCACGTAGGCGTATGTAGCTGTGTGCAGGCTGCAGGGCGTGTGTGAATGGAGTGGAAAAAGGGTTGAAAGCATGTTGTGGCACAGGGCAAAATGCAAATTGAAATGCAATGCAATGTGATGAATGTTCAAGTGTAAAATATGTGGCGTTAAATTTTTGCTGAGGGTAAACAAAGTCAAGTAAATATTTTATTACAGATGAGAGGGTTTAAATACACTTAAAAAAATAGAAATAGTTTTCAACATAAAATAATAAATAAATAAATAATTATAAATAAATAATAAATAAATAATAATCCAAAATTAAAATCATTATATAGTAAAATATCAGTAAGTTAATATAAAATTACTTCTAAAAAATTATGAAGATAAAATCTTTTTTTTAAAATTAACCCAAATTATTCGACAAAAACTATAAACTACAAAACTGAATAAAACTCCCCCATTAAAAATTGTGCCCAACTGAGCCTTTAAACCAAAGAATATTCCAAATAAGCATTTGACACGCTCCATGTCAGAGCAATGCTACCCCATTTGGTAAAAGTATAAAATCAAAAGCAAAGCGGAAAATTTTCCAGCATATATTTTTTTGTATTTTTTGCATACGCTTCAGCAAAATGAGGTCAGACGAAAGACCAAAGGGGTGGGGAGGGGATGTAAGAGCAGGGGCGGGTGGTGGCACCCGGGGCTTGGGCTTGGTAAAAGGCACAAGAAATGGCACAAAGCAAATTTATGACTATTAAGCCAAAAGTATGTGGCATTTGTTGCTATTTTTGCACTCACAGCTGTGCGGCCGCTTAAAGTTATGCGAAAGCGCTAAAATATGCAAAAGCAAATCGCGAAAAAATGTTGAGGCACCGCTTCGGCGATTCCTTCTCTTCATTCTCTTTCTAGCTTTTCTTATCAAAATAAATGAATCAAATTAAATAAAAAATACATTGAGCGAGGCTTAATTGAAAGCCAGAGACAGAGGCAGGACCATGAATACTCCCAGAGGCAGAGGTAGGGCGAGGAATACGAGTAGACACCAAGCATAGATATAGAGCCATAGACAGGGTCTGGGGACAGTTGGAGAGTTGGCCCAAGCAATCAACCTAATTTGTCATATGCACTCCGTCCGGGTTGGTTCTGTGCTCTTCAGTTTCGTGTCTGCCAGTCAGTTGGTCAATATTTATAATGATAGCTAATCTGCAATAAAGGACAGCAATGGTGCCCGTAGCGGGCATTGCCATTGGCTGGGGTCACCACTGGCCGGGGTCACCAGCAAATACACTCGGTACTTCTATTCCCCATGCCCATGGTCAGCAATGTCTGTGTTCTGTTTGCCTCTCTATCGAGCGAAACGCTTTAAAACGATGGCGGAAAATAAATTGAAAGTACTTGTCCATTGTTTGATTAATGTGTCAATAATTGCAGACGGACCGCGACCCGGAACTTTTGGCCAAAGAATAAAAGAGCTCCACTCGAATGCCAGACAAAGTGCATTGCCAGATTAAAGCATTGGAGGATGAAATTCTGTGAATTTAAGTCGCAAAAAATGAGAGGTGAGCAAATCGTTGGTTAAAATATAAAAATTTAATGCGGAAACTTCTAGATATTGTAGATACCTAGACTTCTGCTTTATCAATAGATATATTGTCCTGAATTTTATCAAAGGTATTAAAACGATTCAAAACTCTGAAAGAAATGGATTTTTGTGATCTTTAGTTATCCTTGTAAAATTCTCCATCAATTAACAACTCTTCTCTAAGCAAACACACTCTCTATTTACTAGAATCCAACTCTTGTCACCAATCGAAGAGCTGCTTCAAAGCTTACAAACTCAAACAACCGCAGAGAGAATGGGAACCAGAAGCAGAACCAACACCAGGAGGAGGACTAGCAGCAGATTCGTGACGAGGACCAGGCCAAAGCAAACACAAACAGAAATAACTGTAATGCACACAGAACATTTGTTATTCAAAATACTCATTTAGTCCCCCCCATCGCATGCCATCGTTTGAGTGGGCCCAACCCTTCAAACGGTGGAGCCACCGAATGATGCTCAAAAAGAAATCCAATTTAATGACTATGAAGCAGTCCCCGTGGACCCTTCAAAGACCCAACTCAACCGCTGGACAACCGTTCGGCGATGACTTGTGCCCGGCCTCCCTCTCCGACTGAGTCTCAGTCCCTGGTCCGCATCTTTGTTTTCATTGCGGCTGTCACTTTGGACGCACAGCCACGTTAATGGCAAGTGTAAAATGGTGTAAGCCAAGACCAAGACCTCCATCAGCCTCCCAAGGCCCTGAAGATAGAAAGCATTGCCAGAGAGCAAAAGCAAAGCAGGACAGAGCAGTCCAGAGCAGTGCAAAGTGAAGCAAAGTGGGAAAGAAAAAGAGTTTAATTAACACGAAAATGGTTTCAATTACATAAAATTACATTTCTTTAGAGTGACGATGTCGACGGTGCTATTGTAATTGTCTCTCTCCTCTGGCTCTTTACCCTCCATCTCTCACCCTGTCTCACAGTCTCTCTCTGTGTAAATGAGATTGAGGCAATGCAGTGGGTGTGGGAGCGTCAGCGGGAGTGGGCGTGGTGCAGTTGATTTGGGCACAGAGATTTATTGGGCGTCAGTTGAGCAAATTAGTTGAAATTGTCAGTTAGAGGACTGCGAGAAAGTTGCGAGTATCGCCCATTAGCGATGGCAGCATGACTCAAGGGGAGGTTTTACGAGCGAACAGTCGAAGTTGCTATCGGAGTTGGGGCATCTTTGACTGGCAGACAAAAGGATCAACTGTACTGCCAGTTGGATGAAACTTTTCTCTTAAATGTTAGTAAAGTCTTGAAGCACTAAGTTTTGAATATGGGAATAAATTTATATTGATGTTAATCATATGTTAAATATGTATGTGATATGTTAAAGATTTTTAGATTATTCCCCAATTAATATATTTTCAATTAAAAATATGGCCTTAGAGCCTTTCAACTTCCCCTTACGGTTGTAAAACGCACTGTAATTATGTCATAATTCATTCCCAAATCATCTTACAATTTTCCTACCATTGAGATCATTATTTTCCATGTAAGTCTCTGCGAATCCATGAACCTGCGCAACGCCCACAGAATCCGCACATTGAAATGCGCCAAGGCAAAAAAAAAAGAAGGCCAAAATCTTTTTAATTAAATTTACTTATTTTATTTTTGGTTGACTTGAAAAATGTTTGCTGTTCATTTGAGCGCATGCAAATAATGTCATAAATAAAATGGCTTTACTCCGTGACCTTTTGCCATAATACCTGATATTGATACCCTGCAAAAGGCAGTTGTGCCAAGGGTATACAAAGACTAAGGGTTCAAGGTGTTTGCCATTCCTATAATTAATTTATAGCTTTTATCTTTGTGAAGTTATTTCCGAAAAATTCCATAAAAAGGTTGGCATTAATCAACGGCTATAAAAGTATCTGTGTCTGGTTAATAACTGCACACTTTCCATAATCAATCATTGGCTATTTCCACAACTACATATCTATCACGTCCCTAATTAGATTTATTGTTTTATTGGTGGGCATCATTAAAACATCATTAATATTGTCCTAGTTATTTCTTTCACTAAAGAAAAATGATTAAAATTCTACGAGGGGTTGGAGTTATATGGGAAAACTTCATAGTTTTCCAACTTATTTTATGGAAAAATACCTCAACTATATTTTGTTTTTTGTTTCCTTTCCATCAAGGGTATCTTCAAGTCTATTAATTTATTTGGCTTTCTACCTTTTTTTCGGCACTGTTGCTCCTGTGGTTTGTGTCATTCATTTGGCTTTTGTTCCACTTGGCAGTCGCCTCCAACCTGCCCCATTGTTTCCCTACCTGTCTGTCCGCCCCACTGCCACGCACCCCCTCTCTTTGGCTGCCACCCGCTGTCGTTGGCATTGTGCCGTGCCTCATTTATTTTACTTACACGCATGCGATGGCAATGGGCGATGGCGATGCCGCCAACGTCGCGTCATTTATGACACCTTGACAGAAAAATGAGCACACACACCACACCAGAGAGGGTGGTATAGCAGCATAGCGGCGTGCTGGCGTGAAGAGAGGGTTAAAGGGAGAGGAACGAACCCAAGAGAACCCCAGACCAGGTGAGGACGATCCTACGTGGGTGTCTGGGGTGCGGTTGTTGGAACAAACGCACATTCATAATTTCATTTTCCTCAGAGACGACAGGCACTCTCTAGGTGCCTCATCCTCTCTCTTTTTCTCTATCTTTTTACCTTTTTTTTTAGGTACGGGCAGGGTATGCTAAGTTTGGCCAGGGGTTTGTCAGGCGGAGAAAGGAACACTTCCATGATCCACGCGGAAGTTAACCCTTTTTAGACGCCAGATCTGCTCCACCTATATCTTCCTCTATTTTTACCTGTCCAGAATTCAATCCATAGACCTTCTATGAGTCGCAGTATCTGTCTTCATTGACTTTATAAGACTCTCCTGATAATTTTATAATAAAGCAGACTTGAGCAGAAATTATCTCTCATTTATTCCTTCACACTAAACTAAATTTAGTCAAAATCGGATATCTATATTCCACTATATATTTCACAATGGGTAGCAAATGCCTCGACCTCAAAAAGGACCCCTTTCTTGTTCTATTCCCTTTTCTCACTGTGTCTTTTGTGTCGCTTATTATGCGTCTGAAATTGAAAAACTTTGTTTGCCGGCACGCTGGGGTTAACAAATAGGCTGCCACCAGTCCGTGCCACCCCCTAGTACTTCCCCCCTTTGTTTGCGGCTGCCACCACCTCTCCGCACACCAAGTGACTCACATAATTTGATGCCTTTTATGGCTTTTAATTTGTTGCCGTCGCTTCTGGGGCACTTGGCTTCTGCCACATGCTGTCCTTTTTTTGTTGTATTTCAAGTATTATTTGAATCTTTCAGTTGTCAGGTTTTTTACATATTTTTTTACGCAATGAACTCTCTGG
Source organism: Drosophila subsilvestris (assembly GCA_035043285.1). NCBI lineage: Eukaryota > Metazoa > Arthropoda > Insecta > Diptera > Drosophilidae > Drosophila > Drosophila subsilvestris. The sequence continues at coordinate 3,487,904 of JAWNNB010000960.1, forward strand.
GCTAATGAGAAAGAGAGGATTACGGCACGTGAGTGGCCTTTGTGAGCAGGAAAGCGGGCCAACAGGTGTGTATGGGTGCCAGCTAGCAGCTGATCGAAGGGGAGCCAATGCCGTCGTCGAATATGTACACAGGTAGATGCCCCTCCACACCATTTACGTGACTCCGATGACCCGTCAAACGGTTCGTAAAAGTACCCCCAAAGGGCTCTTTGGAGGAGCGGAAAGTGGTCGATGGTTCAGGAGTAGTTGAAAGTGGTAGATGGGAGAAAAAGAGTGGATGGTAAGGGGTTAGGGTAAGGGGTGTACTGTCAGTAAAGGGCGTGTCTATGTCGCGTGTCCTCGTTGCGATGATTGCCTTCTGCTCTAGCAACGAAAATTGATTTTACTTGTTTATTGCAAAACATTGTTATATCCTTGCGCTTGCAACTCAAACGCTTTGTAGTCTAAAGGACGAAGTATTTTCATTCACGATAAACATCAAGAGATATTGCCATAAAGATTCAGCTATGAAATCATCAACGCTTTCAGACGACTTATAAAAAATACCTCAGCAAAAGTCTTACCTAATTTGTTAGCTAAAAAATGGAGAGAACAACTCACATTTCTCACATGTCATTTCTGCTAATAAGTAGCCCAATATTTGCATGCTCTCGGTCCTTCTTCAACTCTATTTTCATCTGCAAGCTGGCAGCCTGATTAGCAAGTCGTCTTACGACTACATTCAGCCATCCATCAGCTTTTGGAACACATTTATAAATTATGCAGCTAGCACCAAAAAGTAACTACATGCAGGTACATTTAAAGGAGTAAGCAAAGCGCCCTTTGTTGCAGCCTTTTGTTGGTACTTTTAATAAACAACTGAGAGAGAGAGATACAGAAAGAGGTGGAGTAGAGGCAGCGGCAGAGAAAGACGAAAGTCCCCCGACTCGTGTGCATTATGGAAACCTTCCTGTTGCACCTTTTTTCTATTTTTGGGATGGAGCAGCGTTTTGGTCGCAGCTGTGCTATTTGCTTTTGTTAAATTGCTTCTTTGTGTTCACGTGCAAATTTCGACGGTTTTTTCGACTTTGTTTTTTTGTTTCTCTGCTGGGTTTTTTGTTTGTTTTTTCTTTGCATTTGCTTTGTTGTTGGCCAGCCTTTTGTATTCAGTGCATTTTGTTTGCATATCAAAATGCGTGAAATGTGTGCAAGAATGATGCGAATGAAAGGGGGGGACCAGCAAATGCTTTGGTACGGTATGGTATATGGTATATATAGTAAAGCTTTGTTCTCGCTGTGGGCCAACTTATTAGCGACGTTACGTTTCGGCCCCGGCATTTTCCCATGCATAAAAATGTAAGCTCTGCCAGTGCCGAGCCAAACCGAGGCTCTGCAAATTTATGTGCGTATAAATATACATGTGAGCGGTGAGCAAGAGAGGAGCTGCGGGAGGGCTGGGAGAAATAAACTAAATTTTTACTACCGCATTTCTTGCACTAGTACCACTAGTACTGCTAGTCCTTCTGCTCCTTCTGCCAGAGTCGGGCAACAAATATGCGAAGCATTTTTTTGGCTTAGCAAAAACCGCAAATTAACTTGCTAAACTAGAGCAGCTAGGAATATACTCGTAAAAATAAGCAGAGAGAGGTAGAGTAAAGTGGAATGGGATTGACTGAAACGTTTACCGTAGAAAGAGCGGGGAGATTTCATAGAAGAAAACGTTCCACCGACTCCTTTAATTTGTTCTTGTTTACCTAATATTCTTCTATTAATTTCTCTTTATTTTTACTTCATGTTTCTCCTAACCAAAACATTCTCAGGTACCAAACGACGAGCATACTCGTACATGCTGTCATACATAATTGTTTTTGCGTAAATTCTTAAACATATATTCTGCATAATTAGAAAATATTTGAATTGCACTCGACAACCGCTAATACTTGGATTTCATTTTGTTGTTCCCCTTTCTGCAGCTTGGCAAAAATTCCTGAGATACGTTAACATAATTCATTCCCTCGTAATGTTAACGTATATGTTTTGCTCATTGAAAAATCCTTCTCTCATTTAAACGAGATCGTTGTCCTGACAACGCTGATCCCAAAAAAAAACAAGCATAGCAGAACCCAAAATGGAAACTATTGTGGTGACATTTGCGAGGCCAAAAACAGTTCGTTCTACATCACACAAAATGCCAATGGATATGCTAATGCCAAGGTGGGTATATCCGGAGCAGGAGCATCAGCAGCAGCAGCAGCAGCATCAGGGGGGCAGCCGCATCAGACAGTCAACTTTTATTTCAACTTTATGCCATTTTGGCAAGGACTCTGGGACGTCCCCTGTAAGTGGGGTCCTGTCAGCATGTGTGCGGGTCCTAAACTCGCACTTTCCCTCTCTCCTTTCTTGTTGTCTGCTTTTCTCGCTGTGGCTCTCTTTCTCTTTTAGTATCTCTCTGTCTCCCCTTCTCTCTGTGTATGTGTTTGTGTGTGTGTGTGTGAGGGATTATGCGGCATGTGGTGAAAGCTGAAAGCAGGAAGAAGGTTGGGACCAGGACAGTACGATTCGTGAATAGGGACCGGATCAAGCGGTCAGCGGGTAGTTCCTGTTGAATTCAGGTGTGTTTACCCTCATTCTCTCCACTCTCCACTCTCCACTCTACTCCCTGCACTTAATGCATGAGCTCATACATACATATATGTATATTCGTATATCTGGGTATGTGTGTGTGTGTATTGCCCGAGCTAATACCTTTTTATTACCGTCATATGTTAATGCGGCTTCATTAACATTTTAATGTCGCCAGTCCCAATAAAATATCACACACAACGAACAAAAAACGCAAAGCGAATCGTTTCGCTTGTCGCTTAATTAAAAAATTTAATTTAACAAAAGTAAATAAAAATGTGGACCAAAGAGTGGCATAGAAAACCAAATATAATTCGCTTTAACGTCTAGGGTCAATGGTACTTGTAGTATTTTTTGAGCCAAGAGCTTTAAAGTTTCACAGCAAAGGCAAATAAGATTTCAGCATCCATACAAAGATGGTGAGGGAAAGGTGAGAGAAATATGATGAGCAAAAGAAGAAGTTAAGGAAAGGGTTATGAAGGTAGCAAAGTACGGAAAGGTTATTCAAGTACTACAGCCCCCCCTCTGGACTCGCACACCGATCCACAAGCGAGTAAAGAGTTTTGACGAAAAAGTAATTTTAAGCATCGTTTAATTTTCATTCTGTGTAACTTTTTTTCTGTGTGGAAGCGCCCACACCGCCCTTCTCATTACCACGCCCCCCCCCCCCCACCAAAGTGTTTTTACCATAAACCTTTTTCCAGCTGGACATTTGAGCAGAAAATTTTCGTACTTTTTTAACAAAGTTAATTTTTATGCTCTGCTTTCTGATTTTTTTCCCCTGCTTTACTTGTAGTACTTTTTTGCCTTTCGTATTTCTTTGTTTTCTGGCGGAGTTTGCTGCAATCAAACAGCAGAAATTGTTTAACAAGTATCAAGGGTTTTGTGTTTTTTTTTTTGGGGTGGGGAGGCCGTCGAAATGGCAAAGGCAAGGTCAAGTGACCCATTTGACTGAAGAGGCGGAAGGAAATTGAGAGCGGGCGGGTGGAACAGCTCGTAGTGTGGGGCGGGGCATGGGCTATGTGGGCTGGTTTGGTCACACTAATTGTTATGTGAATGGCGTACCACATGGTGTATGCGCAATTATGAACGCTCTTCATACTTTTCTTTGACTTGTTAGGCAGCAAAAACTAAGGATTACCAAGAGGAGGGTTCGGGATACTCATAGATTTATTCGAGTAGATTCGGCGGTTAACTAATTGCCCAAGCTAAATGGATACACGTTTTATTAGGGTTAATAATGTTTAAATTTTAAATTTAATGACAAAATAAAAAAATTGTATCGAAAAATTATATTTTATAATTTAATAGGAGGGCATAAAATGAAAACTTGAAATATCAGAGGCCTAATCACTCTCCTAATACAAGCGACTTCCTGTTCTCTGCTTTCAGCCAAAACCCCACTTCTAATTCCCTGCTTTGGCTTTTCAATCCCACCATAATCCCCATTCCTGTTGCAATCATCGCGACTAACAGAAGCTGGCATCCAACTCACAGAGACAGGTTTACCCATTCAATTGGACACACAAACACACACATCATGACAATTTGCGGGAGAGAGAGAGAGAGAGAATCCACCTAGAAAGTGAGACTGAGACACACATTGCCTGGCACTTGGATTGATCAAGTCAGGCTACCTACCACCTTTGCCTCAATCTCAGCTGCTGCTTGCACGAGATGCAACCTGTGTGCCTAGAGGAACCGAATCGAAAGAGAGATGGAAAGAGCGTATGCGAAAGAGAGAGAGACAGAGATTTGGAGTCCGAGAAACGAGCAAATGCAATTTGCATATGCATGAGGGGGCTCTGTGGCCGACATTTTTGCAAGTGTAAAGTGTAAGAGGTGCAAATGACAGTGACCAGAGCGGGAGGTGGACTGTACAACATGGAGAAGAAAAAGAGGAAGCAGGGATGTCTTCTGCAGGGTTGCATGCCACCTCTTTTGGTGGGAATTCCCCACCCAGCAGGAGAAATACTTTGGGGTGAATGCTTAAAGTGCTTGCAGTTCTTAAACTTTCCCTCGAGGAGAGCGAGGAGACTGCTCTTTCTCCCATAGCTTTCTGTTCTTTCTCTCTTTTCCACTCTGACAATTTCCCCCGCCTGTTTTATGTTTTATGCTGACTAACTGTGCCACGCCCACAACCATTTTTAATTAGTCATTTGCTTTGAATCTATATGCAAAAATCCCAGCACCTGTTTCTATTTCAGTTTCTCTCTCTGTTGTATTTCTCGGTCCCCTGCGCCACACAGTCACTGCCATTTGTATGCGTACATACATACATATATTTGTGTGTGCTCACAGAGAGTGTTTGCCTTACACCCATTTGTGTTATTGTTTTTAATTTGAGAATTCTTGAGAAGTTGTAAATTCATTACTTATTCACTTGACGGCGGCAAAAAAAGCAGCAGCAAAGAAAAGACAGCAGCAAGCGGGAAAAAAGAAAAGCCAAGCGCAAAAATAAATTAAAAATGTAAATTAAATTAGTAACTTCAGTGCGTCTGTCAAGTGCTTGGCTGATTTATTTGGCAGTCCAAATGGCCAGTCATCCACTCTGGAGAGCACCTCCAGCTTCTAGATCGTCCCGCATTTCCCTTCCCTTCCCTTCTCTGGCAACTTGACCTCCGCCAAAATTGTGGCCTGAAGAATAATGAAAAATCTCTTCTAAATAAACAAAAACATGGAAGGGCTCTCCTCGCCCACATATGACGGAGAAGGAGAAACTTTTTTGCATACATTTTTAAGTGCCAAAACAGACAGGATCGAAACACAGCGGTTGAGATATAAATGTCACTGGAAATATTGCAAGACTTTGCCATTCGTTCGCTACCATTCCAGGAGTCTGCTCCATGGACACACATTTTCTGTGCCACCCAGACACACATTCATTCCTTCTCCTTCACCCCGCAATCAGCACACCAAACTTGGCTCTAATGTCTAGCGTCAAGATAAATGCACAAGTTCATTTTCAGTTTTTGTCAGATACCCTGCAAAAGTACTGCAGTATGCATGCAGATATTATACTTAAAAGTGCACAAGTTGTATCGATGATTGATACAACATTTCACTGCAGTATGCAGCATTTAATTACAAACAAGAGGAGCAATCGAAAGTATCCCAATCGTGAAAAGCTAAGGGGGAACCTGCCTAGAATTCCTTTGCCCAAATCAAGTATGACTGAGTGCTCCACAGTGCATGTGCAGTCGTGCCACGGTCGCTTTCTAATTTGCATTTTCATTCGCTTGTTTGATTTTTTTTCCATTTTATACCCTCGCAAAGGGGATATGGATTTAACGTAGATATTTGCAGCGCACAAAAGTAGTAGCGCCGCTCGAAAAGCAAATTCTGAATAAGCATCAGCAGACAGCTGAATGATCCAACAGTTAAGAGCTACCAAAGAAATTATCCACCTGAAAGAGTATTCAAATCTTCTGCTTTAATAATATATCCATCCTTTTTGGGTTTTTCGGGGGGTTTTTGTTTTGCTTGCAAAACGAAAGAGCCAAAATGTTGTTGATGTTTGCTGCATGCCACGAAGCCGGGCTTGGCAAGCGCCGTTGCATATTTGCTTTAAACTTTTGTGTCAGCAATGAAAGCGAGACAAGTAGAGTGCGGCACAAGCATGGAGATAGAGAGAGAGTGAGAGAGAGAGAGATAGGTAGATAGAGCCACTGTCAGTGCTGCAATCGCTGTTGCAGTTGCACTTTGAGTCGTCAGACACGAGAAAGTTGTGACATTCATGGAAACAAACAAACTCACACACACCTTTCACGATTGTTGCTGTTTGCGAAAAGTTTTATATATTTTTTCTGGCATTTACTTTTGAGCGCCACAGAAAAGTTGTGTAGCCGAGAAAGCAAGAGATTCGTTTCACTTAATGCCAATGGAAAATATTTGCCTGCAGGAGAAGAAGCAATAAATAAAAGGAGGAAAACCGAAGCTGGGCAAACAACCAAAAACAAGCAAACAATTTCCCCTTTAATTAACACAGTCTTGACACAATTTATGGCTCATCAAAGTGCCGCCTTTCCCTGGCACTGATTTACCCCTGATATCTGATATGTCCAGCCATATCCATGGGCCCAGCTTTAATTATTACTGTATTCCGTGGTAAATTGGCAAATATTTTGTCTGCTTTGCTCTGGTCCACATCATGGATTCGGCTCCGCACGATAGGCCCCTGTGTGTGTGTGCGGGCAAATAAGCAGCGGACAAGGCCAAATATTTACACTGCGTATGCGTGATTTTTAATTGATTTGGCCACACTGGGCAAACAGCAGTGCGGGTCGCATTGTATAATCACATTGTCGGAACCGGTAAGAGAACCGTTGTTGATGGGGTGCAAAGTGCGTGTGTATAATAATCGTACTGTCCGAATTTTGTGTGTTTTAATTGCATATATTAAGGTCCATTTGCCGGGTCAGATTATGTTTATTTAGTACGCAGAGTCGCCACACAGACTGTTCAGAGAGATAGAGGCAGAATGACAGGGTAGCTTTTTGTTTTCTTATTAGCTGATTGTCGCATATTTCTGTGGCCAGATATGAGTACTCACGCTTAAATTATTTACGAACTTGACGAATGAATTGATTCGTTCGAGCGTACTGGGCGCACAGTGCAAACTTGCATGGCCGTAAGAGTACGCATATTAGCTATATGAATTTCAGATGTTTCAGATGGCTTTCAAATAGTAATTTTCGTATCCAGGTATGTACTGGACGTTTTCTTCGCAGGGTAGAATGGTATGGCAGAAAATATAACATTAAAATGTAAACCATTTTCTTCCATTTATCATTCTGTCGACTTTAACCAATTAGCAAAAATCCACTTCCCCGGAGGTAAGTCAATTCAATGTCAAACAAAACAAAATACATCCCATCAAAGAAAAACCAAATAAATCAGAAAATAAATTCAACATAAAGTAAACATAAGTAAAAAATTTCTCTGCTTTTTTCCATCACTCCAAGCATTGAAATAAATTGATATCGCTTATTAAACAATTAAACTGTTCATTGTACAAAAACTGTAATTCTTCAAAAAAAAATTGAGGCATAAATTTTCTGAAAATTTCAGCTCTATTAATTTTGATTTGGGTACCCGAGAAATTCATTCCAGCAGAAACTAAAGTTTTGAATGTTTCAAAAACTAGACAGAATCTCCCTTACTCTTTTTGGCATGTGTCTGTGTGTTTAGGCCGTGTGTTGGCTCCTTGCAAATATTTCAGCTGTCTGGCTGTGCCGGGCCCACAGTTACATAGATGCCCTTTTTGAGACTAATTAATTTATATCAACATTTCAATGTTAAGCCAAACAAAACAATCAGCTTACTGTCGTTCAAACTTGTCTGATCCTTAAGGGGGTGTGTGTGTGTATGGGGTTCCTAAATCTACGGGTGTGCGTGTGTGTGTGGGCTGAATGTTTTGAGTATTGGTGAGACTGCGAGGGTTGCTTTTGGAATGCTGAGTGGTATAAGCGATTCACTCTGTAAGTCTGCCTTAAGGGACACAATATATATTAATTACTGCGTGTGGTTATTTGTTCCAAATAATAATTACTAACCACACCTCTAAATATCTGCCTTACCTTCTGTTATACCTATCTTAATTATCTATTCTACTTATCAGCAATATTTTCAATTAGTTTCCAACTTTCTTAGCTACCTTCGCTTGGCTTGTCTCCGATTGCATTCAAAGGATTAACAGCCTCAAAGCTGCGGCTTTTACCATTTCCACACGACGGCTCCTTTAAGCTGTGCTCTCTTAGGCTGCTCCTTCTTTTTCGCACAGCTTCTGCTGCTCCCGATCTTGGTTTACTCCTTGTCTCTCTTTACTTATTTTGCTGTTTATCTTTGGACTGGTGCAGGACCCCAATGCTCGGCTTTGGGTGTTTAGTCGCCCTTGGAAGCAGCAAAAGGACGTTCGAATTTTAACTGCCTTGAAAACAAAGAAATATCGAACATTATTTTCCATAAATTTGGCGCCTTTGCTGTATAATTTGTGTGTTGATTTTTAATCAGCATAATATTCATCGGTGGAAAAGGCATAGTGTAACAGCAACTTAAGTGTGCTTGCTGCTGTTGATATTGGTATGTGTTGCTGTTGCTGTTGCTGTTGGTGTTAGCGTTGGTGTTGGTTTTGTTCTTCTTCTTTGAGTTGTTCGTTTGCCTTGTCTCGGGGAAATCTCCGAGTATGTTTGGGGTGTCTGTGTATTTTGCCAGCCTGTTTGTTTGCCAAACTGTTTAACTTGGGGCTCCACTTGCCTAGGGGCCAGATGAAGGCGAAGGAACACTGGCCGCAAAAACTTACACTCAAACACCACACACACACACACAGACACACACACATCACCCAAAGTAACCCCTAGCCATGGAGACCACCTACTTCCCTCCCTCCCGCCAGTCATCCAAAATTCCGTTTAAAGTGTTTTAGGGGTCACACAAATTGAATTATGGTTTTATGTGTGAACACAAATCGATCATAAAATACTAATTACGCTTCCCGAACTAAGCACGTTAACACGCTCTTTCTTTGAGCGCCCAAGCGGGCTGCCAGCCACCCACAAACACCGTTGCAGACACGGCGATTAAAAGCTTAATTATCCCATTGCGACACTTCATTAGTTTCGGCCAAGTCCTGCAGGCAAACGCTGTTCCTCCAACTCCTCCAACTCCTCCACCTCCTCCAACGCCAACCGAAAACTTCTTCGCCACGTTTATTGCAATTAATTTTCTTGAGTTCAGTCTTAGTTTTAAGTGCCTGCTGCGAGTGTGTGTGGGAGAGACTGAGTAGATATCACCTAATATGTGGGCAAAGGAATGGATAGGATGGAACTGTGGGGTTCAAACGATCCCAGAGGTTGCTGCCATTTCGGTTTAAAAGCTGGTGTCCGGCCAAATAAAAAAAAATACCCCCAAATGAAACATATTTCCTGTCATTGCTCAATTAAATCGGATAAAAGAGAGACCGCGCAGAAGGAAAAGTGCCCCTGACCTACACCTATCTCCCCCGTCTTTGTTTGGCTTTTTAGCTTCCATTTTGCTTTTTTCCCAGCTAATGGAAATTTCCGTTAGTCCGTTGTGGAGCTTATTTTTCTTTGCGCAGCTTTTCACAGATTCAATTTGAAACGGTACATTGAATTAAATTACATAAACGAAGATGGGAGCCAGAAATGGCAACTGAAAGATTGCAGATGGCAGATGGAGGGCCAAAACTGTACAGAGAGAGAGGTGAAATGCTGTTCCGTCAAGCGGCAACCGTAACAATAATATGGCCCACAAAATCGCATAACAATGAAAATAGCTAAATAAAAAGCCAACAACAATAGTCGAAACTCCTTTCAAAAAGAACTTAACTGGCAAGAGAAAGAAAGAAAAAACAACAAAATGTGAAATGGACTAGAACTGATGTTCAAGTCGAATTGAAGATGCTCTTTTATGGATATAACATAAGCTAAGATTGGCGCTCGAATGTTTCACAATAACTCTACTTATTTTCATCATTATAGGTTGAATGATGATGCAAATTGACAATCACTTGATGGCTTAAAAAGGAGCAGCTAAACTGTTTAATCGGGAATACTTTCCCTTTGTGTTGTTTCATGTATAATAAAATTCTCTGGAATTATAATTTCTCAATATACACTGATAGAAAAATACTAAAGTAAAATTAACAACAATCATATTTGAATTTAAAATGCGATTTTGAAATACAAACATAATAAAATTAAATAGAATTCACTTTGATTCAAATATAAATGTATTAAAATGGCTTTTTTAATACGTTCATACTTAATCTTAATACAAAACACTTTAAAATAAATATAATATATTAAATTTAAATACAAAACACTTAAAAATAAATATAATATATTAAATTTAAATATGAAATATATTAAAATTATATATAAAATATATTAAATTTAAATATTTTAATATTTATATCAAAATGTAAGTGAAAAATATTCAATATTAATACAACCACTCTTGGATGAAAATCAATGGCATAAATGATTAAAATTTCAGGGCTTTTTTATATCGGTGTATAAATGTGTTTATTCAAATTATACTATCTCAAAATACTATGCCTACTACCTTTTTAATAGGGACATTCCACTTTTGAGTAGAGTATACCTGTGTTTGATGGACCCAATCAAATTGAAGTCATCCCCCCATTGTAATAATAATTGTGAGGACATACATAGGCTAATGCACTTAAATTGTAAAAGAGAACAAACGCTAAAAACGAAAAGAAAAGCAAAAGCCAAGTCAATTAGGCCCATTTCCGGTCAATTCGCTTTGTGCCAGAGACCACAATTGAATTTTCATCCATCACAGGGGCAGATACATATATGTACGAGTAGAATGAATAAAGACCCTTTGCCTGATGTTGAGTTTTAGTGGAGAGCCGAACACCAGCAACACCAACACCCCATCGAAGCACTCAACTCCTAAGCGCATGGGAAAGCCATCAGTGAAACGACATAAATTATGTTCTTTATGGCCAGCCAACAGAGCAGCAGCAGCAGCCCAAAGAAAAGTTGACTTTTTGCATTGAACTCCGGTGCATAAATCAAAACGTGAAACTGGGTTTGGGCTCGTTGCGGTGCGGTGCGGGTATGGTTGTGGGGATGGATTGGAGATGCCCAACTGTTTTCGGTGGCAACTCGTTTTGTAGTTTTAACTCACGTAGACCTGATGCACGTTTCCAGGGCTCATCGCTGCTGCTGCTGCTGCTGGTGCTGCTGGTGCTGCTGTCGCCGCAGGAGGTCGCCGCACAATTTGGCACGTGTGATAAACTCAAAATTGTTGCTGGCAGCCCCAACGCTGGACGCGACTGCAAGTGTCAGCATTTTCCAGCTGAAAACTCTCTCTCTCTCCATTTCTCTCTCATTCTGTCTCTTTCTGTCTCTGTGCTTTCTGCAAATATTTTTTTCTCCTCTCATTTTTGGTTGGGTTTTATCTGTGGCACATGTAGTTGACCTTGTGGGTGGCTTCCAACAAAAAGTTGCCGCCATTAGGAAACTATTAGCTGCGGGCCTCGCAAAATATTTAAAATTTCTAGACCATATTCTGCATCCCTACCCTTCGCTCTCTTGCCTACTACCTCCCTCTATCTCTATTTGCAGACCCCTTGTTGTCTCTCTCTCTCTCTTTTTATTTCTGCATTACTCGAAAAGAATGCTTAAACTATTTTTGCTAAAAGTTTGTCAGCCATTGAGAACATTTTGTGGAATTTTTAATAATTTTTTATTTTGTTCAAATTAAGGTCTGGCATATTTGGCAGCTCAGAAAGTTTTATAGCTCGTGCATAAGGGCCAGGAATAGGAAAAATAAACAATATTTTTATTGAGAATATTGAGGGGTTCGACTGTCAGAAGCTTGGGATGTGATAGCCATGAGCTTGGTATGTGTGATGCCATTTATACGGATTTTACAGGCATGCCATTTGCAGCGCGTTTGAAATTTCATGCCCTTTTCCATTTTCATTGCATTGGCATAATGGGTTGCACATTAGCCACCTTAAAGAGTTTTCCATAACAGACACTCTGGACTTAATGCCAAAGATAATCCAATTGCAGGGAAAGATTTCCTCATCAGACGTTCTTGAATGTCCCTTAAGAATCATTTTAAAGACATACCCCATATTTATTCAAACTCTGTTCTTGTACAATTGTCATCTACTAATAATATTCATGATAACAATAATACAATAGAAAACATTCAATGAATAAATAGGCCAAAAGGGAGGCTGTTTCCAATCAAAGTACCCAATTTAGGCCTGACATCGATTGCGTCACTCCAACTCCCTGCCTGACTGGCAATGAAGTGAACATTCGGCTTAATGGATGGACACAGGGCCCGGCACCCGTGCCTCTGCTGCGGCCATTCGATGGCAACTGCAATGCATAAAGAAAACATGTCGCCAAACGCAGCACACAATGGCCTCGGGTTAGATCCGCTGGCTATAGGCTATACGAGTAGATGTGAATGCGAATTTGTGTGTGTGTGTGTGTTACAGTACTTACGTGGCCCTTAGGTGCATGCCCCACATGCCCCATGGCAGCCTACTTGCGCCAATTACACGTAGCAGGAGACAGGGACAGAGCCCAATGCTAGAGGCCATGTGATAACCAGCCCTTTGAAGTGCTCGACTCTCATGCGCTATGCATGATGGGGATAGGTATCTCGTCCCACTCTTTGAGACAGAGCAGCAGAGCTTGTCCGTCTCTCTCTCTCTCTCGCTCTCTCTATGTGCCACGCTTTGTGCGGTGTGTCGCGCGTCTAATTAAAGGCGCCGCACGTCTAGCTCTGCGACAATATAGATTTCATTTTTGGTGGAAGACTAATGGGCGCTCTTTGACCGCAGCTGCCACACGAACTCCCATTCCACTCCTCCTCCTCCTCCTCGTCCTCCACCCCCTATAAAGTTCCTCTCCATTGTAATTTGCAACTCTGTTCTGTTGTCCAGCTCCAGCAAGTGCTGACGCTCTGATTTAATGTGGAGAGCAGCACCCACCAAAGCAAATCAAACCCGAAACCGAAGCAACATCACCCCTAAACAGGAATGATGGGCCGAAGCTGTAGATACTCTTCAGGAATGATGAATACTTTAGCAATTCTACACATAGAAATATACTAGATTCAAAAATGAGTCATTTGCTCATTTAAGCTTAGATAAATTCCTTCGTCTGATATTCACAAACTTCGAATCGAAATCAAAGTGCCCATTGGTTCAAAGGGAATCAAAATGGGCATGCCAAATGAGTCATTACAGATATGGTATGTATATGCAATCAGTCGGAGCATGGCATCCTTTTACCCGTTAAACCTTCGACCCCTCTGCCCCTACCCCGTCGACCACATCGAGTCATTTGTTAACAATCCAAAGCGGTGGCGGTTTTCGGGGCGGAGAGACAGCGCCAAATGTGCGGAAGTGTGTAGTCGGATGTGGTTAAGCATACGCCATGTGGGCCATCAAAATTTTGTTTTTGTTGCCAGTGCGTTGCTTTGCTTGCTTTTGATTTACACTTTTTTTTTGTTGCTGTTTTTTGTTTGAGTTGTTTTTGGTGTAGAGGATTTTGGGGTGGGTTTTTATTAAGCAAATGTGCATGAAAATCTATGCACGGATACGCGAGCAATAATGCGAAATTTATGGCTGGCAAACGTGACACTGCCTCGCAGGACTGCAGCTCGCATCGTCCTTTATCCTGTCCTGTTCTGTTCTGTCCTGCCCTGTTCAGTCCTGCTCTCCTGCAGAGCGGAAACTGCTCATTTGGCCCCTGGCTGAAGGGGTTTTGCATGTGGGGAGAGTTTGCAGATTCCTCTGTCGGTTCGCTCAGCATGCAGTTTTAATTGTTTTGTCGCTAAAATATGTCACTGCATCTCTTTCTAACTCTAACCCTCCCTTTCCTTCTCTTTTTGTCTAGCCCTCCCTACATTCTGTCCTGTTTTATGGCATTTAATTTTGTGTAAACTCATGCACACTCCCCGAAAATAGTTACAAAACGAAAACGTTCCCTTTAAATTTATAAAATAGACAGGACTGCGATATGTATGCCTGTCTCTTTCCTTGTCCATCGGCTGTCTGTCTATTTTCTGCCTATTTTTTTCATTTGGCTGACCGCCATGAACATTTATGTGTTTAGTATTTTTTTACAACATTTTTGGTAGCAGTTTTTTAGTTTCATTTGAAATTTAATTGAAATGGGCTGTTTGGAGGATGACTATTAGCGATAATCGTTGCAAAAAATTCAACTAGAAAATAAACAGTTGAAATAAACGATGCGCTTAGCATTGTAAAATATGGTTAACAAATTAAAAGTGTCATTTGGATAGGTGTTTTTAGGAGGCATAAATTGGTAAAGAGTTTAAATTGCTTTTATCATTAAACTCAGAGTTTCATATACACATGTTTATCTCAGAATAGCATGAAATTTTGTTCGGAAATTAGTTTCCCATTAAAGCATAAGTAAACAAACCAATTAAATAGCAGAAATATTGATATAAAGCTTCCATTGGGTTTTATTTAAATAATTCAATTAGATTTCTTCACATCTTTAAAGGAATTGCCGTAGATCATTTTTAATTCAATAAATAGAATGACAAAAACTTGTGGAAGCATAGTAGTAATTTAAATTACTAACTTGAAAAATTACTGCACATAACAGAAATAATTTAGAGTATTGTTCTACATACTTTTAGTGCGTTCTAATTGCATTCTCAAATTCATTGAATTGACAACTTCTTTCATGAGATTTCCGTACTGAAATCCATACTTCCTCCTTAAACTTAATCATTAGAAACCAAATAAAAGAAGCAATAAAAACACCAAATCCAAACTGCTATAAAACTGTTTCATCTAAAATTGCAATTCCCTTTAATTTGAGTATGATATCAAACCAAATTGATTTCCTTTTTTCGCGGATTCGCTGCCTTCCTCCTAGTCAAACAGTCAGTGTTCCCTTTTACGCCGATTGGCAGCACCACTAGAGCTCGGTCCAGTGCCACGCCCATCGCTGAAGCATGGGCGTTTTTATTGCCCGATTCTTGTTTTTACTTTCCCAAATGTACATATATTTTTTTTGGTTTTGTTTTTTTGTGTTGGGCGATCCTTTGGCAGTTGCAATTGAATTGGGTTTCCCGTGCTGTCTGTCTGTGTGTGTGTGTGTGTGTGTGTGTGTGTGTAGCGAAGAGAGAGAGAGTGAGGGAGAGATTTTTCTATTAGTTTCGTTTGGGGTTTGTCTTTTATTTTTTGTGGCTTTGGCTTTCATTTGATTTGTATGGGGATGTTTGCATATTTCAGCTTTGATTTATTGTTGCGGCTGGTCTCTGGCATCCTCTTTGGCTTCCCCTCCAGCCATACATTTTTCCCTGTGAAGTTTTCCTAATGGCCATTGCCATTTCATTTCAGCAACAAGTTTTCCCCTTCACGGCTAATGCAACGCGGCTCTCAGCTGCAACTATCGCAAGCACTTTGGCTCAAACCCAGCTACCTAGCTACCCAGCCACCTCTGCCACCCACCACGCTGTCAGCCAGCTGTGACAGGCGTTGGCAAAACTTTTTAATCTCGTTAGCTTGGGCGGAATAATAAAATTAAAGCCCGATGCCAGGGCACTTTTGCAGGTGTGCTGCGCTAAGGGGAAAACTTCTGTGCAGAAATTTCAATACGCCATTTAAACTGATAATTGTTTCGTATAAATCATTTTGGTCAACACACACACACACCCATAAACAGAGAAAGACAGAGAGACAGACGAACAGACACACGGAGAAATTACCTTTTGGCCCAGCAGAAAGTTAATTAAAAAATTGCGGCCAGTGAAAGAGACGGCGGCCAGAGCTTTTGTGTAAGTAGCCTCCTCTGAGCGAAACAGCTTCCAGTGCGGGGGCTCTCAAATAAACTGCAATTCAATTAGGGACGCGGCCATAAATAAGCCACAAGAACAGGTCTAGAGGACGGGGGGGCTGTGCTGGGGCACAGTAGCAGCTAGTGGGGGTGAGTGAGGGTGTAGCTGCCCCAGTGACTGTAGGCATAGTATTTAGTTAAATATTATTTTAATTTCTCTTTCGTTTCCTTTTTGCCCAGCGTCTTTTGCGGTTGGTCAGGACATGAAACAGATAAAACGATTCTCTATCTATCTCTTTCGCTGTCTATCTCCCTCCCACAACATTCTTCCTCCTCTCTCTCTCTCTCTCTCTCTCTCTCTCTCTCTCAGTTACCACCTCTTTTTCTGTGTGGCAAAGTGGGCTTACTTTGCTTTTTTGTGGTTTAATCTTTTATAAATAACAAATGGCATAAGTTGCCTGCCTTTTTGGCAGTATGGGGCGTGGCATGATTGCTAGAGGAGAAGAAAGTGGTTGGCAGGGGTGTGTCACGGGGAACGACTGTGTTTTTTCGAGGTATTTTGTATTTTTGAATACCGTTTGGTCATCGGTCTGGGGTTCTTTTTTGTATGGTTCTGCTTAAACGAAAAAGCCGACAAAGCTTAAGTTAAAAATACCAAATTAAGGAAAAGTGTCGAGACTGGCAGTTTCCTGTAAAAATAAATAAACCAAACGAAAGCGGAAGCCAACAAAATATCCTACCCGCTTTTATCTGCGCCGATAGGTCGTCTCTCCCTAAATCGAACTCAATGCGAGCATACCCCTCAAACTCAAACAATGCCCC
The DNA here is from genome assembly GCA_035043285.1 of Drosophila subsilvestris. Classification (NCBI taxonomy): domain Eukaryota; kingdom Metazoa; phylum Arthropoda; class Insecta; order Diptera; family Drosophilidae; genus Drosophila; species Drosophila subsilvestris. The sequence goes on from JAWNNB010000960.1 coordinate 3,504,667, forward strand.
GAATATAAAGAACATACCTAACAAAAAACTGTATACAAATACAAAAATTTTCGCTGTGGCAACTTGGGCTAAAGTAATTATTTTATACCGTACTCAAAAAGATTGAGGTATACTGTATTTGTGGTAAAGTGGATGTGTAACGCAGAGAAGGAAATTTTCCGACCCCATAAAGTATATATATTCTTGATCAGTATCAATAGACGAGTCGATAGAGCCATGTCTGTCTGTCCGTCCGTCTGTCCGTCTGTCCGTCTGTCCTGTCCCCATGAGCGCCTCGTTCTCAGAGACTATAAAAGCTAGAGCAACGAAATTTTTTTTCCAGACTCATGTGATATCACACTGTTACAAGTGTATTTCAAAATTTCGCCCCGCCCCCTTCCGCCTTCACAAAGGACGAAAATCTGTGGCATCCACAATTTTGAAGATACGATAAAACTAAAAAGCCATGATCTATCAGATTGGCGAATCTGAACTAGATCGGATCATTATTATAGCCAGAATAAAGAAATTAATTTTCAGTTGCTTCCCCCACCTCCTCTGGCGCTGCTGACGCTATTCATTCTCTGTCTCGCTCGCACACACTCTGCCCTGTGCAATGCGCGAGCAACCCCTAGCGGAGGAGATGTAGAATCTAAATGGTATATGTAGAATATTTGTTCTAGATGTATTATCTACATTTTACATGTAGATGTAGTTGACAAATGTAGCAAAAAAATGTAAAATGTAAAATTAAAATTTTTTTTTAATTTCAATCATAAGCTCATAAATTTATAATGACTGAGTACGGGTATAAAAGTAGAGTCGCGTCCAGAAGCACTCACACTGTTCCTTCTCGTAATAATTGACTTGGTGTTTGCTGCTTTTTTTTGCCTGGCCCACTCTACTCCCCGCTTCGGCCAGTGAAAATTTTGTGAACTTTGAACTAATTTGGCAAAGTTTTTGGCTCTGTGTTCGGGCCCGCTGTAGGAGTGTATGCATGTGGCTCCGGCTGTGGCCCTGACTCTGGCAGCTGCTTGGCCGGCCTGCTTCTGTTTCTGCTTTTGCTCCTGCTGATGTTCCTCCTGCTGACCTCCAGACCGCACTGAGCGTGGCTCAAACTAATTAAATTTATGAGTCTGGATGGATTTTTTTTTTTCATTTGAGAAAAGTCAAATTTTAAATTTAAACTTTAACAAATGATAATTAGATGAGTTGAGAGAAGTTCAACTTGAAGTGGGAGAGGTAATCATTTAATTTAAAAATTGGTTCTTTTTTTTTTAATATTTAAAGCTAAATTCTTATAAAATTAAGTAACACTAAATCAGAAAGTTTTCAGAGTGCATAGATTCCATTAATAGAAATCCATTTTAATTCGGGAAATTTCCAACCCCAGGCTAATCGATTTAATCCCGTAGAAAAACACACAGTGGATTCAGGATTTGCAATTTGTAGTATATTAAATTAAATGAGTGTAACCATAAATATTCTAATGCCAGGGCGACAAACAATTGGTAATGAATTTCGTGCGACTCTAATTAGATAAATTAAACAAATACATGTAGCATAATTAATTTGCATTTTCCAAATATTTTCCACTATTTTCCCACACCCCATCTCCCACCCCATGAATTGTTCTTTGTTCAAGTTAATGCAGAACAAATTATGTACACATAAAGCAAATATTTGGCAATTAAAAAATGCACACGAAGTTTTTACATAAAATTATAAATTGCAATTCAATGAATTTTAGAAAAATTTTCGTGGCTATAAATTCAATTAATTGGGATTCTGTGTTGGTCAGCAGATGTTTTCGATGTACGAAAAGGTAAACAATTATATGTACATATGTACATACATACATATGTGGGAGTATGTAAGTAAATAAAACGAAAAATTGTTCAAGTGTCGAGTACAGAAAATGGAAGGGTTTTCCATTGGCTTAAAAAAACTTTCAGGTTAAGTTAATTCATCATTTTAGTTGAATATGTAAATTTAGAAAACTTTGACTAGTAAGCAGAGAAACGTTTAAAGCTTAAACTATAAAGTTTAAATAGACAATACTCCAGCTATTACACTGATAGAAAAAAACCAAAGTAAAATTAACTACAATCATATTTAAATTTAAAATGCGATTTTTAAATACAAACAGTAAAATTAAATAGAATTCACTTTGATTCAAATATAAATGTATTAAAATGGATTTTTTAATACGTTCATATTTAATCTTAATACAAAACACTTTAAACAAATATAATATACTAAATTTGAATACAAAACACTTTAAAATAAATATAATAAATTAAACTTAAATATGAAATATATTTAAATTATATATAAAATATATTAAATTTAAATATTTTCATATTTATATCAAAATGTAAGTGAAATATATTCAATATTAATACAACCACTCTTGGATGAAAATCAATGGCATAAATGAGTGAAAATATTAAAATTTCAGGGCTTTTTTCTATCGGTGTAAGTATCTAGAAATACCCTACTGTAAAGAAACATCCTTCTATATGTTGCTACCTTACTATTCAAACCTACTGTAACCTATTTGAGGGTATAATTAGCACAGCGCCTGTTAATCCTACAACCCATGTCACCTCCATTTGTGTACCTCTTGCGTTGACGTGTTTCTGCCTCCCTGCGGGGCAGCTGAAATGCACACGCGACTAAAATACATTAGCGCCTCGACACGGAGCCTAGAGTCGAGAAGGAATTAAACCGATCGCTTGGACTAAGCGACATTCCCCAAAGGCCAGCGGGCGGTAAGTGGGTATGCATTTCCCTTGAAATGAGCCATGTTGGTGTCGTACCACTGCAATCAGATTCGCTGAGTGTTATTTTCAACACCTCACTGTCTTAAATTGCTCAAAAGCCCCTACAAATGTATAACATTGTCTCAATGTGTTGAAGCAATGCCATATAAATATTCAATTCATTCAATTAAACTTTCTTCATATTTTTTACCTGTTCAATTCATGTCTGCCACTTCCACACTTAGACAGAAAAAAAAGTATTTATATATATTTATTTATATTTTTATTATAGCTCTTATTTTTACTTATGTACATCCTTTTATACAGGTTAAATTTAGCACGAAACGAAAAAATGGTTTTGGTAGCCGAAGCGTTAGATACCCTAGCAAATCCATCGATTCTATGGTAGATATTTATTTGTAGTATGAAATAGTGAATTGATTTTGAAGCTTATATGTATTTAAAAATTTAAAAATTTGATATCGAAAACATTTTAAAAAGTCGGAAATGTTTCCCACCTTCCTGACAAAAATCTGGTGAAAGTCATAATCCAAATCGCATACTCCGTCATTTTATAAAAATACCTTTATTTCCAAGAATATTCCGAAACAAATAAAGCTGAGAGTGTGGGAATTTCCCACGCAGACAGACGGTAACAAAATATTTGCATTGCCTGGGCTGTTGGTTGAGGCATTTGCCGGCCCACCTCCACTCGCTCTCAGGCTCTGCGGCGCCTCCTTCCCACCCCATATACTCATATGAGTTGGTATTGTTGCGTCACATGCGTCCGACGCGACGCGACACCGGGTTGCGTTTTAGTGTAATTTCCGCAATCATTTCCGACAACATTTTATGCCCCTCTGCGCTTATTGATATCGCCTGACTGCCGCACTACCTACACTCTCACTATGACTCCACCACACTCTCCATGAACTCCTGGCTCCACCACCCCACTCTGCCTGCCACATTTTCATTTATTCTGAATTTAACCTTGACAGCCCAATGCTTTATTTGCTTCCCATTTGCCTGTGTGTGTTCCAAGCGGACGGAAATTCTTCATTTTCATTGATTTTATTTCGGTTCACTTTTTTGAATATATATTCTCTCATTGGTAATGGGGATTATTACTAGAATATCTGGAGCATTCAGTTACATTTTCTAATTCGTGCCTGTGCCATCTCCACAGCCTGAACGAATTGCAGATAAATCCCTTAAAAACCAAAATTCATTGTTATTTTTTAGGGAAACTGTGCATTTCTATATTCGCTCGTACGTAGCCTCCTTCTCCTGATTCCTGCATTAATCCATGTCCCTTCCGTTAGTCATTTGATTGTTTCAAAACTTGGCTCGTCGACTGTAAGTATATTCAATGAATTCCATCCATTTTCATAGCTCAAATATGGTTATCAGCCGACTCGTAAACGCTCGCTGAACCTCCCTCACTCTCGGATTTTTTAAGAGTATTTAACTGAGTGAAAGAATACGATAGAATTGACAGTCTCGTTGGATTCCTTCAGGGTTTTACTTGAGAGCAATCCCACTTCCTTCTGACTCTTGCTATCCGTTTATCGCTATTTTTATGAAGCGTTTACCGGAAATGCCTTAAATCGAATTATGGCATACGGTCCATATTTTTTCACTCTCTCCCTTCCTAGATTTCTGATTCCGCTTTCCCTCATTGTCAGTCTAAATGGTTTGTTGCATTTAATTTATAGCGCACAATAAACTTTTGCGGTTTCTGGCAAAACTTCAACGCGCCAAATGCCGCAGGGCAATTACAACTGAGAGCGAGGGCAGAAGGCAAGCCAAACAAGGAAGAAAGACTCGCAGATATACCGACTATAAGATACCCATTGCTGACTTCCCACTTGCATTGGGAAAAGTAGAGTGGAAATTATAGCGTAAATTTCACTGCTGCCCTCCTCCCAATACTAAAATTTTCCACTTTCCCCAATTTTTTATGTTTATGTTTCCGCCAGATAAAATCTAACATTTACCTTGCCAAGTACACGGTTTAATATACCCTCTTACTCTTTGATTACAGGGTAGACAAATCTACATGCATAAATATGAAGAGAGAAAGCAATAGAGTGAGTGAGTGAGGAAGAGAGAGCAAAGCTATGCATCAGCTGCTGCTGCTCTGCTTTTTTCTGACCAATTTCTTTCTCTTTCATGCTATTTATCCCTGATATGCCGCGCTTTCTCTCACTCTCACTCTATCTCTGTCGCTCTTGCTTACCCCTGCAGCATGCACGAATTTTATGAATAATATCCTAAAGGCATTAATTTTCAAATTGGATATTTTTGCCCATTTCAGCCGGCCGTGCACAACTGTAAACAAGAGTAAATACAGTCTCGTATCACAGCAGCGTATGCACCCCAGCTCCTCCTTTCCACACCCCCATACCTTGGGGCCATATTGGGGTAACAGACCGTAAAGAGCGAAGTATATGTAATATGATTAAATTTGATCAACAAGCAACTCTGCCAGGAACAGCATTGTACAGCAAATGTAAAGGAAAGTAATCCTAGAATGATGAGAATGGTGTATCATAGAAAGGGGGGGCAAAAAACAACAAAAGAGAATACGAAAATACAAGAACCCAGCACGTTCTCCCAGCATTCTCATCTATAAATGTACTATATGAGGCCTGGCCATAAGTATCGTTATATGCATGCCCGTTACTTAGCGGGGTATACGGAAGGGTATGATAGATACAGCAGAAGGTTTGTGATGACGAGACAAAGGTCAAGGATGAGGAAACTGGGCTTCCATAGCCATATAGAATTTTCTCTACTGAATTGTTGTTTTCTTTAATATTAATTTAAATTTATAATTAAACAAATGTTTCCCATCTTATAGGGTATACCCAAGCCAACTTATTACATGTCCCACTCTGCTGACAACATTTCCTCTGTTTGTTCTACTACCATTTGAGAGTGTGCGTATGGGTGGCAATGTGTTATTTATGGCTCATTTATGATTGGGAAGCGTGATATTTGTGAGATATTGTAAAACAAGCAGCCAGCAGATCTATTGGTTAGAGACGAAAGGCACATTTGCCTCGCAGCCTTTTGCATTTTGATGAGCTTAGGGGGAAAATGGTCTGTCTATGGCCCACCCTCCCCTCACTCACTTATGGAAAATGCTTCAATTCGATTTGATGTCTGACATTCTGCCGGAAACAGTGCTGTACATTGTGTATTCCATAATCGAATAACGAACTTAATTTTCTGACATCCTTGTTTTCCACTCCACTCATTACTGGAAACGTCGTGCTGTGTCCTGTCATGTTGTACTACCAATCAGCGCCGGAAACTGTTGCGTTGCACTTTACGCATACGCCGCCGCCGCTTATGCCACAACCAATTGACAACTGTTGCTGCCACTAGCGGTGGCAGTTGCGGCTTCAGCTGCTGTCTGATTAAATTTTGATTGCTGTAGTGGATTTTTTTGCATAAGTTGCATCAGCTCACTCCTCACTCTCTTTCCAGCTTTGCTGCTTGCAACTTGTCATGTGCAACTTGATTCCGTTGCCGCTGATAAATCTAATCAGTGTCGCGGCCAACGTGCAACATTAAGCCGACACGCCTCTCGTCAGTGCTTAGCTTAAAGGTTAACGTTGGGCAAAAGTTTTGTTGCAACTTCTCCTTGACGAGTGTGAAGCGGGGAAGAAAAGGAGAGATTGAAGGCAGAACCTGGAGATTGGAGCAAAAGTTTTCACTTAAATTTTTTATATTATTTTGCTTTGACTTTGCCCCTCATCTCCTCTCGTTCCCTCTGGTCTGCCTCTCTTACTTTTGCAACACTGCACGTAGTAACTTTTTATTATTGTATTAGCAAAAGTTTATTTTTTCTTTCGTTGCCTCTCCCGCATCCTCATCTCTCTCTCTCTCTCGCTCTCTCTCTCTCTCTCGCTCTCTCTGCCCTCCTCCGACTATTCTTTGACTTCCATCCAGCCACAAAGTGTGCTACATCTGTGCTTTGGCCACCAATCGATAGTTGTCTGAAAGCACAACTGTACACACACACTCGCACTCACTTGAGGGGGCTGGGGGGAAAGCCGCCTTCACTCCCGGCTCTTACTTCACCACTTTTCAGTTTGGTAAGATGTTGCGCTTTTGTGGCCAATGGTTTAGATTTAATTTGGCAAACAGCAAAAGGGATGGGGAAACATTTTGACAAAGTGTCCATCCTCGATGTCGTCATAGTCGTCGTGTCGGAGCGTCTCTGCACTGTGGTTGGAAAGCCATTGCAGTGATCTTTTGGTATTTGATTGAGCATAGAATTTAGATTAAAGATTACGAGATTCTATCACAGCTAATAGAGTATTTAATACTAAAGATACTTCACCACATGTCTTAGGAAAATTAGAGTGCAAATAAATTAAGACTAGTCCTAGATCAGAGTACAAAATAGAGAAGTTTCTCTGGGATATTTTATTAAAGATCATCTGGTAAAAGTCTCACAATAAATATCTAACGATTGTTGTTGCACCATTTGGTGGCAATGTCAAAGTGAATCAATAACTAGAGAGTACTACAGTGCACACCCACAATAATCAACCAAGGTCAACAGTTAAAGTCGCTTCCGTTCGCCCAACCAAACTGCAATTTGTTACCACTGCTGCAGCGATCCAAGAGGCAACTTTGTTGCAGTCCCTGTGTCCCGGGTCCCGGGCCAAGTACACTTATGTGCGGAGTCGAAGCGAGTACGAGTATCAGCACCAAAAAAACAACATGGCAGAAAGGAAAAGGAAGGGGAAGCTGGAGCCACTTGACAGCCACAAAGCGCTTGGCTTGTCACCCGCTACTTGGTCAAAGCATTGCGTCAAGTGGCTCTTGGAGCAGTTAAGCAACGTTGCCGACGCCATAAATGTTGCCGCACCAGAGCCCAGTTTCCCGTGCGCTGAGCCCTCCCTCTCCTGCTCCTTTTGGAGTTTGTGCAAGTTGCAACTTGAGTAGGAGCCGCCACGCCAACAACTAACCAGAAAAGAAAAAAAAAATAGATAAAAATGGCAAACGTTTGCCATTTTTCAGGGGGGGATGACTGCACAGACAATTTCACAGCAATTTAAGTTTTAGCTTTTGTTTAAGCAACACTTCAATTACAACGCCTTCAAAAACTATGTCAACTGTCTTGGAGGATGCGTCGAGATGCAAGTACAGTGAAGTCTTTCACTGAATAAAGAGATGTCTGGTTTGAAATTGGGATAGATGCAACTGGATCTAGTAGAAACTATCATTAGTGACGTAGGTTCACCGACATTTCACTGTATTTTTGTCCTCTTTTCTGCCCATTTTCGCACTTTCTCGAAGGTGATTAAACTCATTTGCCACACACATGAGCAAGCACTCTCCTACACTTCATTCCCTGCCCCTTCCATTACTTGCAGTTGCTTCAGTTTTGTTATACATTTTTGGCTGGGAAAATAGTTGACAGGGAAGCGCAACACAGGCACGTAGCAAATTGTTGCCATCTGCTGTTTTGCAGCTCAGCTTGCCACACACGCCCGCCCGCACAGGTGCACTTTATGGTTGACTTTAAGTTTCGGTTTGAATTGGTTCTGGACTTTTGTCCGAGTTGCCTATGATTTATTATTTTCCAATGTGCTCTCCCTCTGGGGGCAAACCTTTCCGCTCACTCGCTCACTCACACGCTGCCCTAGTTTCGCTTGCTAACGATTCATTTTGTCACATTTTTATTAACTGATGGATTGGGTGTGACCCCAAACCCCAAAGAACAAAACTAAGCAAAACTTTCCAGCCAGGTCCCGGGTCCCGGGTCCATGCACCTAAGTATATGGGTGAATGGGTTTGAATACCCTGTAAGATGTGAGTGTAAGAGTGGTATAAGTGGAAAAGAATTAAATATAATTTACATAGAGAGCTACGCACTTATGGAAATAAAAGAAGTAAATTCTTATTCCATACTCTCCTATGGCTCACGATTTAATTATTATTTTCTATCAGAACTACCGCAAAACTAGGGCAAAACCGACTCGAATTTAACATTTCTTTTGGCCATCATCAAAGCCGACATTATTTTGTTGTTCCTATACGAGCAGGTGCTTTGTCACCCAAGCCCATTAAACATTTAATGTGAGCGAGCCAATAAGAAAAGTTTTGCGCTCTTTGTTTGCCTCCAACAGTGAAACCCTAGACCAGCGCATTCTATTTGTTTCATAGAGTAAGAAAATCTGCTTTCAAGGTATATCATCTTTCATGGTGTCCTTCAGTGGTAGCCTTCACTGTGTTGCGAGCGTCTCAAATTTCCTGGGGATGTGTGTGCTTTTGTGAATGTGATTTGGTCAAGTTTTGTCTATATAATTATAATTAATTACTCTTTGGAAACTTTGACACATTTAATTATTGTTTTATTAATATATTCGGCCAACTCGAATCATGGCATCATGGCGGGAGCTCCTAATGAGTGTGATTCGATTTCAGAGTAGAAAAATATTTCCTTTCCAGCTGCTAATTGCTTCAGGAAAGAGGAAAACTTTCCGCTGCTTGGATTTTAAGTGTTTGCTTAAAGGATTCTCACCCGGAAATCTTTTCTCTTTTGGGTTTGGTTTTTTTCACTTCAAATTCCATTTAATTGTTTTCACAAAGTTAAAGCCAAAAACTAAAGATTTGTTTAGTTTGAGAAGCTTTGAGGGATTGCGTATTGCGGATGGCGAAATGGAATGGCGACTCGGATCAGGATTTTCATTTCATTTTCTTTCATAAAACTTCTGTGTACTTTTCTGTGCAGCCAAATCGAAATCGAAGTGCAATGGCAATGGCAAATGCTTGGCCAGAATGCTGGCAAATTCGTTTTCGGCTGGCCGGACAGAACGCAAAATGAAAAGCGTTTTGCAGTTTGTGTAACTATTTAAAAACTTTTCTCTGCTAAAGGCCACACACATTCAATTGGAGTTTCCCCTCATCCTCGCAATCATCAAGACGAGGGTTGGCTAACAAAAATGCAGATATTCAAAGGAAATCATTCGGAACAGGGAGACGGTCTGGTAGAGCTAAACAAATCAAAATGCATCCGACAATTGTAAGATCCATCAGCTATTTAAACTTTCCGATCAGCCCTCTCCTCGCAATACATATGCACATATCCCCCATGTCCACCCCATTCGCTGCGTTCATCTCATCCCGAACTTTGCAACAAATTAAAATTAAGCCAAAACTTTGGGGCATTCCTTGGTGTGGCTGATGTTGTGGGAGCATACAATATCGATGCTGGAAACGGTACAAAGTTTGCTTTTTGTATCGCATTAAATTTACTTGCCACTTGCAAGTGGCAACGCTCCCAGCTATGGCTTATGCAACGCATTAACAAAGACCATAGTTTGGGGTATGGGCGTAGGGAAGATGATATGCATTTTTAACAGCATATTTTAATGCCTGATTTTTAACGTCGACTCGGCGCACTTATTGACAGCTGCGACAGGCATGTGATACGCCCCCATTCCGCCTCAAAGCCCCCCCGCCGCCACCACATGCCACACACTTTGATGCATATGTCATGCGATACACAACCCAACGAAACAGAAAATTATTTGCCTGGCGCCTGTCAAGCCACGCAACTCCCCGGGAAACCCAGGAAATCCAGAACCCAACCGAACCAAAGAGAGGCATAAAAAATGTTTAATTTAATTTTGTCGCAACAAAAACAAAAAAAAACACATATACATAAAGTCTGCGCCTTAACTTTTCCCCCATGTATACGTATACGTATCGTATGTATGTATATATTCCGTCATGGCAACTGCTGTGCCAACATAAAATGCTTAAACAATTTTTATAGGTAAATATTTACGGTTCAATGTTTTCCGATTTTTTCTGTAGATCTTTTTGCTCCCCTTTTTGGTTTGAACCTCCCCCAGTTGCTGGTGCTAATCGAGAGACGTCAACTTTGATTGAATTTTAACATGGAATGTTTTTCAGTCGTGGACGTAATTGATAAACCCATCGTGATCCGACCAACCCGAGCAGAGTAGTTATAACATTTATGAATAAGTAATGAAAAACAGTCCTTGATTCCTTTCATATGGAATAAATGAGTATTAATTGATTTGAGGCTATTTTTTTTAATCATTTTATTTGATAAATTAAGTGGCAGTTAACTAAGGGAAATAAGTGATTTAGTGTCACTTCTGTTAAACTCAGGTTTTTTGTCCGTTAAAGCATTTTTAAGTTTCCTGCGATTCGTAAATGTTTTTATTCAATTTCAAGCAACAAATTCTAGTCGCTCTTATGTACATACACTCGTAGTCTCAAATACATATCTCCTACTACTGATTGTGAGTTACAACTGAAAAACAGAGAAAAGAGAAAGAGTGACAGATACAGATAGAGAGATAGAATGGAATGCATGCAAATTGGACATTGCACTGATGAGCGATGTTTGTTTCTGCTGGCACGCTGTTGGTACGCTTTCTGCATCGTCTGCTTCGGCAGTAGCTTGTTTAATTGCAACTAAAAGCGGAAAGCAACAGCATGAGAAAAATAAAAAAAATGATTCCTAGAGAACTACGAAAATAACGTTGACTGCTCCTCTGAACTGTGTCAAAAACAAGGGCCCAAAACCGGTAAAACGGGAAACGGCCAAAATAGCAGCAGCAGCAGCAGCGGCAGCAGCAGTAAAAAATATACGGAACAAAACTAAAGATTCACACACAAGTTTGTTGTTTAGTTCTGTTTGGTTTTTTGTTTGTTTGTTTGTTTGTCCATCTGTGTGTCTGTTTGTTCGCTGCCCGTTGCTTCCTGCAATTTGCGCTCTGCCAAAGCTTCCTCTTTAAGGATGGAGATGGAGCCGGTGCCGCAGGTGTTGGACTGTAGCGGCAGCAGCAGCATCAGCGCAGATGAGAAACAGTGTCTTAAAAGCATTTTCAGAAGTCCCAAGATACCATATAAAATAATTTATATGTGAGATATTCTAAGTCCTTTTTCTGAAAGAAAACTAATTATATATACAAAGATTTTCAAATGACATAAAATTCTATCTCATTAGCTGTGAACCACTGTGCTCTGGCGTAGACGGTGGCTGCAGCAACGTCCTTTGCTATCTGTTTGCTGCAGCCGAACAGTCGGAGCGAGCGGTGCTCTGGGTGGTGAGTGGTGAACGGATGGGTGGGGTGGGCGTAGGGGGGAAAACAGAAACCGACGCGGCTTTCCTTTTGACCACCATTTTGCATGTTGCATGAGGCTGCCATGTGTGTGCGTGTCTTCCTCTCTCGCTCCATCTCTTTCTCGCTCTGTGTGCATGTCGCATATGTCACTTGTCTAAATAGCAGCGACACCGTTCACCTGCATCAGTGTGTGTGTGTGTTTCGAGCTGGCCGACGCACAGTGGTCTACAACCATAAACACATATTGCTGGGAGTCGGCAAAATTGCTCCAAAAATATCAAATTGAATCCAACAAAAAAATTAACTTTTTATTTTTTATCTGGTATACATAACACTTTTTTCGTGAAAAAGTTCCACTGTGCGATGGATGTAGTGGTCGAGAGGGGCGGAACGTGGACAGAACGGTTGAACGGGGGGGTCAGGAGGACACCGGACTGGCCATGCATGCAAATTCAACATTTGCAACTGTACTACTGTTCTTTCTCTTTCGTTCGCTCACATTTTTTCTTGCTTTTCGCCGACAAGGTGGCAACACTCTGACACCCGGCTACGACACCAACAGCAACAACAACTACAACAGCAAACCGGCAGTAATTTGGCCACCTTGTCTAGGTGTGTTTGTTTAGAGGAGCAGAAAGGTACGAAGGTGGATAGCAGTTGGGGTGTTGCAGCAGTGCAGAGAGGTGGCGAGAGGAAGTTAGAAAGCTAAATGGAAAGGGGAAAGGAGGGAAAGAAACTACATGTGGATGGCCATACACAACTATGTATAACTGTATTCTGTAGAAATGGAGAAACATATCTTATATCTATAAGAGAAATATATTAGTAGGAACCAGAATAACCTATAACGAATTCACTGCAAACAACTTTATTGATTTATTATAAAATAAATAAAATAAAATAAATGATATTAATCGTTTTTTCCAAAGTATCGTTAATGGTATTCTTGTGGTATTTTTCAACGAAACTTTGGGAATTCAGAAAGTAAATTTACATATTTTTCTGATATTCTTTTTATCAACTTTGGCATAAAAACAAAATTTAGCTAAAGATTTGCGCGAAGTAATTAAAGCCTAGTACTCAGATCCAAAAACTGTTTGCTGGCAAACTCATTTCATTTAATTCGCTAGCGGCCATGTGGTGGGACCAGAGGTGTTCTCTGCATTCCGTACGGTTACACTGCTTTTACAGATGCTTGGTTGTGTTAAAAGTTAATGAAATGCACTTCTTCGGCTGGGGTCGCTCTTCCCCAGGCATATCCTGGGCTCCCCAATATTTTATTGGCAAGGTAGTTTGTCTGACTATCAGCAGCAGCAGATGGCGACGCCTCCCGTGCCGGCCACCGTGAAGACAACATATTTGAAAACAATATCAAAGCTGCAAATTTCTCTGTAACACATTCGTTGTATGAACTGGCACATCTATATACTGTATGGGTTAGTGGTACTAGACTTAAAAGGCGATCGATATATCGATAATTGACGACGAAAATATCGTATAAAAATAAAATATATCATAGCCAACACTGAGCTTTCACGTCACAGCTGAAAAAAACTCTTCTCTCTTCGCATCCAACTCAGAATGGCTCCCAGAAAATCCAAAGCACAAAAGGAAGAGCCGCAGGTCCATCTGGGACCCCAGGTTTACAACGGCGAGGACGTCTTTGGCGTGGCCCACATCTTTTCCAGCTTCAATGACACATTCGTCCACGTCACCGACTTGTCCGGCCGCGAAACCATTGTCCGCGTCACCGGCGGCATGAAGGTTAAAGCCGATCGCGACGAGTCTTCGCCCTACGCTGCAATGCTGGCTGCCCAGGATGTCGCCGAGAAGTGCAAGACCCTCGGCATCACCGCCCTAAAGATCAATCTGCGTGCTACTGGCGGCAACAAGAACAAGACGCCCGGACCTGGTGCCCAGTCTGCTCTGCGTGCTTTGGCCCGTTCCGGAATGAAGATTGGTCGCATCGAGGACGTCACTCCCATCCCCTCGGATAGCACCCGCAGGAAGGGCGGTCGTCGTGGTCGCCGTCTGTAAGCGCTATTCCACGTTGTATCTGCATTGAACATGCACCCTTAAAAATGATGAATAAAGCAAATGAAAGTGAAATCTCTCTTGGGAGCGGATACAAATCTAAATTTATTTGTACAATAATCGTTGTAGTTGCTATCAGAAATTAGATACCTAGCAGTTATCTGGCTGGTCGGACTCGTAGATGATCTCGTATTCGCTAAGCACGGCGTTTCTGTCCGTGGTGAGGAGCCAATTCACCTGCTTCGAGATATCGCTTGCATGCATTTCTGGACTCTTAAGCATTTTCTTGCGGAAACGACGCTTGCGAATGTTCTTGAGTGGGCGAGTAACGCCATGTGGGTACAGGTAACTTTTCGGCACTTTATTGTCTGCTTCTTCGTCTGATTCTGATGATTTGCATTCGATTTCCTGTGGCTGCTCGGTGCAAACGAGCATTTGGGAAATGTCTGCAGTCTTGTAAAAGTTCTTCTTGTCCGATGTCTTATAGCTTTCTACGATGGAGGGCAGATCGACGAGCTTCGTGTAGAGCATAGAGCCATCCAACCAAACCTGGCCGTGACGCAGGTCCTTCTTCAGTGCAATGCTCAATTTCTTGTGTACATTTCCATCGCTGATGGCCTCGTGAATGGTCTCGGCACGATCCTGCAGTGGAAAATTATGGAACATCAAACGGAGGATGAGGCAGCCAACCAATCCGCTTACCTCGGGAACTCGCATTATGAACTGGCCCTCCGCCTCAAAGTCGTCATCGTTTCTCCGCTCGCTTGTGTTTTGTTGTTCGTTTATTGGATCCATTTTTGTTTATTAATTTAGCTGATGAATAGGTTTCTTGCCAGTTGGAAGAACTTTTTGGCAAACCTACGAATTTATTGCAAGTAGCCCGTTTTGACACATCTTCTCTGATTAGTGTTGGAAAAATTGCAATTAAGAGAGTCGCTAATGAACACCTAGTTCCGAACCAGTCCCACTTTGATGAACATCCAATTAACCATCGGCAAATAATACTTTTGTGTTGCTGTAGGGTCCAAGACTTAAAGAATAAAGCGGCATCCCCGTCCTAAAAATCAATCTGCGTGCTACTGTCACAGGACGGACGGACCCCGTCTGCTCTGCGTGCCCTGGACCGGTAGGGAATGAAGATTGGTGGCACTCATCTCAGGAATAGCATCTGTAGGCGCTACTGCAGGTTCTGTCTGCTCTGCACATACATCTTAAAAACTATGAATAAAGTTAACCAAATATCGAATATTATATTAACTTTGCTTTAATTGGAGGGAGACTGTCGATCCAAAGTTTTCTCTGTTCTACAGTCGGAAAATCAGAAGTAGAGTTATACTCCCGCTTATTGATACGTTTTGTTTAATGTCTAGTGCTTTTTTGCACCGTTCCATTCCTTGGGCACCCAGCGCAGGCAGTTGGCATCAATACGAACTTGAGGCTTGGTCTTGGCTTTCAGATGATTCTTAACTGCATCGCCTTTGAGGCAGACAATGTATCGGCTTTTGTAGTACATGATAATGTTCAGATGCTTCAGCGTGGCAGCCACATCCTCTGCGCTGATGGAAGTTTTCTCACAGATATCACTATTGGGAATAAAAAGAGCTCAATTAGTAGATGAAAAGCGTTGTTCTTTACGCGTATACTTGATGGAAATGGTAATCTTATTTTCCGAATCGTTGTACTTCTGATTGATGAGTACATCGAGTATGGCCTGGGCCCAGAAGGAGCGATAAGACAAGAGTCCCAGGTCCGAGAGCGGTTTCTCTGGTGAGCCCGTCTTGCCCTCACACTTTGACAGCGCGTAGCTAAACTCGATGAGCAGGCGGCCATAGCCCAGCCGCTGGTACGGAGGCAGAGTCAAAACGCACGCCAAGTTGTTCTCGTCGGTCACCTTCTCCTTGGAAAAGTATCCCACAATATGGAAGCCGCGCGAGTCGGACACAGTCATTATGTAGAACAGAAAGGGATCCATGTCGTTATACAGAGTCTTTTCGTCCAGGAACAGCTTGCTCAGTAGGCAGAGATTCTGCGCGTAGATCCTGCTGCGACGTCCGTCGATCTCGAAGAAGGATATGTTGTCCTTGCGGTAGATTTCCTCGCCAGGCGGATGGCGAAGATTACACTTGATCAAATGGCGACCAAGACATGTGGCACTCAACACGTACTTCAGGCACCACTCGCATAAGTAGATGCACGGCTGAGCGCACATTACTTCGGGATATGGCGAGAAGTACCAGGGTTTGATGCGATGCCTTCCCAGCTCAATCCACTGCACATTCTTGATTTCATGTACCGACTTCTCCTTCAGTTGGGTTTGCTGTGATTTCGTGATCGCTCCGGAGCCGGCGTGATTCTCATCGGCCAACTTCTTTCGTTCTGTTGTGAGACGGTGTCGGTTTCGAGGAAATCGCACAGAAGACAAGTTTAGATCAGCTTCCACGACCCAGTCATCCAAGCGCTTGTTAACTGAAAGGCAATCCCTGTTAGCTAACAAAATTGGACATTGCAAGCCTACTTACAGTCCAAAAAGTGCACATAGTACTGACGCTTGCCCCCCTCTGTTTTGATGCTCAAAATTTCGGACTTTTTCCACAAACCTGTCGTTTGCATACGCACAGACAGAGTGCAGCCTTCTATCAACTGCGACTGAGGATCCACAAGAGAATAGTTAATTGGAAAGGACCAACGCACATATCCACTTACCGCCGATTTACAGACAAAGGATGTTGGTTTATAGCTCATATTGCCTCTATCATTTATTTAATCAGGATCAACTTTGAGAGCTAATTTTTTTTCGTTCGCCAACGCAGATCTACAAGGCTACCGTACGGCCGCAATCGTGCCCTGTGGCCTGCCGTACATCGATATAAACCTGCTAAATACGTATTTTATGTAGTATGATATAGAGATTGACCCAAGATACCGTTAATTAAATAACATTTATTCCTCTGACAGCAGTTTTTTGACCAATTTCTTCCTATTTGGAGAGAATTGTCTTCCGAGCTTCGTTCGATATATATCGATAGAAATTAATTTAATTATATCTTTCAGTTTCTTTAGCTTAAACATTTAAGTACTTGATTACATTTAAAATACAAGCTTTCCTTTTTGTTTTTACTCCCTCAGAATTGCCTTAATGCGGTTTAAACAAGTGACAAATATTGCTATTTTCTATTGATTACGGTGTGTGGTCACACTGAAACAGACATGTGGCTAGCGAACTTGGTTGCGGATTTCTTTTAATACTCGGAGCAAATTGGTGTTTTTTTAATCTTTTCTAATCGCTTGTGAGTCGTGTTAAATTTCAAAATCGCGGATCGTCAACTATAGAGGTGTGGTTAAATTGCTAAATGCATAGTTCATATTCTCAAATTGTTGTGTTTTACGGCACATGCTGTTTATTCCAACCTACAAAATTTGACATGTGCTTGTAAATAGTTGAAAATATGTTTTTGTTCTTTTTTTTGTTGTTTTAGATTCTATTGCGCATTGTTAAAAGCATATCAGTGCTGTTTTTTTGGAATCTGAAGATACATACATCCATGCATATGTATTAACGTTTGTGTGTCGGAAATTCTAAACACACGCACGCACCTCTTCAACAACACTTAAGTGTGTTGGTGTGTCCATTGGAATTGCGCTTGAAAGCTGATGTAATATTTCATATTCGAAAACGGACACAACGCACAACAAAAAGGAAGAACTTGGTAAATACTAGAAACTATTATGCTTCAGACCCATTTATATGCCCCCTCTAAAAAGGGCACACACATGAACAGCCATGAAAATCAAACAAATGGCAAAGTTAAATTTGAAAATAATAGAAAAACTTTCTACAGTCACTCCTGCCAAACAATAACCCTTACAATAACAGCAACAAAAACAACAACTAAGTTTTACAACAATTGCAAGAAAAACCAACAATAACAATAACGCAACAAAAATGAAACTATTTCGAGTGAAATAAATCTGTTGGAATGTGCAAAACTCCTTCCAAGCGCATTGCGGCGGGCATTTTTTTTCTTTGGAAGGGACTGCAGTGTAAGGGAGAGTGAGAAAGCGAGTTTGAGTGGATGAGGGCGATTGCATAGTGTATGAATGTAACGTGACGCATTCCCAGATAGCAGACTCGAATACATACTTATGTATTAATAGGTCTGTGTGTGTGTGTGTGTGTGAACAAAAGTGCGAGAGAGTGATAAAACAATATGCACATAGAAAGGCGCGAATACCTCACCTTGTATAAAATATACCGCCAATTTTTTGCGCCTCCACTGCTCTTCTACCCTTTCCTGTTGAATAAGTTGTTGGTGGAGTTGTAAAGAAAGAGCGCAGAGTAGTCGTTTCGATGGTAAGGATTGCTCGTGTGAGAGAGACAGGGGGTACATACATAGTTCGAAAAGATTTGGAGCGTGGGGGTGGTGTACGCTGCAACTGGAAGTGGAATCATTTTTATTGCCAAATGTGTTTGTTGCTCAATTTAACTAAAAGTGCTGCCAACTCTAGCTGTCTCTTTCGCTTCCCCTTAGTCTTGCATTTTAGAACGGCGTGTCCTGAAAGAGGAATGTGTAGAGGGGAGGGGGGCATAGGAAGCAGAAAGTGAACGATTGGTAAAAGAGAAAGAAGACACGAAAACGGAACGAACGTTAAATGGGAATAAAGGCGAAGGAGCAAGGAGAATAAAGCGAACGTTTGGGCTAAATCAGATTGCGATCGTTGGTGAGCGGGAAGAAGGAAAAGAAGAAGCAGGTAAACAATTGTTGAAGCTGTTCGAGAAGACGCATGGAAGAGGAAATACAGTCTCATTTCGCGCCTAATACAATTTTTTGTTGTTTTGCGCTCATTATGTGAAATGGGAGCATTTGAATGCCGACATGATAGCGCGCAGTGTTCGGGGTTCGAGGTTAGGCGACTATTTCTCAGTCGTCTTTTATACGACGTCTGTGATAATCTTGAAGACGAAGACTGGGAATGGCCAGTACCCATGTCCTTATTGCTGGGAATAAATATTTTAAAATGTATTAAAATTTGACGCTGTATTATACACATTACTTAAATCCAATAACTGAACGTAGCCTCAGCCGTCGATTTCATTTTCGTATGTAACGAATTTGAAACGTTCTCTATTTTTATTGATTCACACCATAAATGTATAATTCTCATACTATTATTCTTATAAATCTGCTATTTCACAGCTTACCCAAAACATTAGAGAAAAAGTCAAAAATTTCCACCTGAAACGTCACATTTAAAATAAATTGATCTTAATTATGTTTTCAATAAGATCTATAGAAAGGGATAACCAAAAGAAATACGAATGCAAGATGATATTGGGAAAGGATGTTAAGGTAAGCGGAATAAATGTCACACAGCATGTTACAAAATACCAGCTTAAAATATCCATACACCACCAGGGTTGGCGCGAGGGTTATAATGAAGCCAAGAGAAGTGGAAATTTTTGGTTGAAACTGACCGTTGAACGCAATAATGATGTCAAAAAGTATATTTCTGCAAGCCTCGATGACATGACGGGATCTTTGGACGATTTGGACGAATATGAGGACTTCAGCGACGAGATGAAGCGCCTGTTCCTACCTGACGGCGAAAAAAAATTATGGAAATTAAATTCGAATACAACATCAAGTCACTTAAAAATGATCAGAAAAAGTCGATCAAAAGGGAACGTTTCCGCAAGATGCCTTTAAAAACTCCGGGCGAACAATTATGGCAAATGGCAGTGGAGATATTTTCCTCGCAACTAATAGGCCGCGTAGCATCGCTTGAATTAATTAACAAAAAATTTAAAGTCACCTATCCAAAATACGAGGATACTCAACAAGAAGACAAATTGCTAAAGGAAGTCATCTATTTTTATGAAAAGCCTTTGGAGATATCACGCAAGCGTAATTACCTCTGCAAAGATAAAAATACATCCAATATTGAAAGTGGCGAGGAAAATTCTGATATTGAATAAACGACATATATTCTGGCTATAATAATAAATAGTTAGCATTGGGCCTTATTTTTGAAAAGACAAACTTTTTGTTGGCCATTGAACTGATTGCCATATCGTGACATGAATATCATGAAATTCATATCTATGTACATATCGTACATTTCCTAACATTCATATGCATACATGTATGGATATTTATTGCATGCATTGTTTGCTCATATTCGACTCTGTTGTCTATTTATTTACCGCCTTCCGTTTTGTTATTGTGTTTATTCGAAACTCTTCTTTTTTTGCGAGCTTTTTTTTGGTTTTCTGTTTTTAGTGATTTGAAATCGATGCATAAATAATGGTTTCTGCCAGCGGCTCTGGTTTCCCCTTATTTCAACATTCTGGTTGCGGCCTGCTCTACATCGCCGTACAGTGCGCATCAAAAGTGAAGCGACCGTTGGAAACCAAATTGATATGTGGGAGCTGCTTTAAAGGATGTGGAATATGCACATTCGCGAATGTGAATATTTAATTGATATTGAATGGTAAGGCAGCCAACTACAGCTATTCCTACAACTATGAAACGCACTGTAACGATGACGGCACAAGCGGAAAATCAGTGAAATATGACAAACTTTTTCAATTGCACAATATACGGGCATACATTTTATACAATAAACAGGGCACAAAACAAACAAGCAACAAAAACAAGGGAAAAAGAGAAAATCAAGAGAGAAACTTTAGCAAATCAACAATCAGGAGGTGGCCAAAAGGAAGGGTGCGAAAGATCGTGAAAGTTTTTGTTTTATTTTTTTGGTGCTGCTTTCGTGACGTTTGCCAATTGCTAAATTCTCGATGCCAATGACAATCGCCTGGGATAGGAGGAAAGGCAGGAGAAGCAGGGAGCAAGGACCAAGGACCAAGCACACGCCAACACAACAAGGTGATGGCACGCCCATTTAGCCAGATGTCTGAGTGTGAGACCCCCACCGGTTCAACGCCCCCGGGCAGAGATATACTAGAAGCGGCATTTGAACGGGGTTGCCACGAGGACACACAACAACGTTTACGTGACTTGTTTCATAAACAAACAGAAGGCGGAGAAAATTGGCACAAAATTGCCAATCCTTTTTGTCGGCCAAGGATTGGGTATGGTATGAGTGTGTGGCACACAGGTGGTGCCTGCCACATGTCCCGTCCTGACATTGAGCGGCGTGAAAGTTTCGTCCTCCATTGGCGCTTTTGCATACAACTTGGTAATTGTTTCCGCCAACAATTTCTGCAGCTGCTGATGCTCCTCCTTTTGGCCATTTTAATCATTCAAAAGTCATGGACAGCTGCGTCATCTTAGGGCTTGAGAAATTGGAATTAGAATTTAGCAGAAATGAATGCTAGACAGATCAGGACATTGCGGGCAGATCAGCATAATCAGGACAGGCCAGAGAAGGACACACGACGGCCATTGTCTTGTGGAAGTCAACCCTTTTGGCCAACATTGCTGTCAGCCCCCTCTCTAAATGAGACATGAAAAGACATGAAACTTTTCTCATTATGCCACACACTGGCCCACTCTCGCCCAGCTCATGAGCTTCTAGTAATGCTGTGAACGATCATGCGACTAGATGATACCTCAGGGGATACCCTATAGAAAAAAAGAGTGCCTTTAATTTAAACAAACTCCGAAAGCAGACCACAGCAGAAGAACAGAGATTGATTACCATTACAGAAGGTAGAGGTCTGCCTGTTACCAACTTATAACCGACTGCTGCATACCCTTTTAATCTGCCAAATACCGCGTATTAAAAAGTAAAATAATCAAGGCGAAAAAAGGAAAGTTGTCGCCACTTTGCTTAACAGTCGAAAAGGGGGTGTGCGTGGGGAAGGGTGCCAGCTGCGCGCGACTGGTGCAGCACGCAAGTTGTCCATGCAACCCATAGACAGGTGAATCAAGTTTTCTTTCCCTGCAAGAAAATTTTGCGTAAGGCAAAAGTTTTCCATGCATATTCAACATCATTAGAAAGTCAGGACAAAGTAGCTGAAGGCAGCAGCAAGGCAACGCACGACATGGGCAGGCAGGCGCCTTCCTCCAGCTCTCCAGGGAAAGTAAAACAAACCCGTTTAAGGCGCTAAAATGTAGACTATAAATTATGTCATAGGTAGAGTCGACCTTTCTCCACGAGAGCTCTCTCTTAAATGCAGTTGCTGATAGGAGAGCAGTGGTTGAAAGGAGTCTTAAAGGGGCTTTTACTGCAGCCTTTAATTGATTTGAATTCTTCAATAGTGCAGCTTTGATTGAGGTTTATTCGGATGTTTAGCTTGGAAGTGATCGGTGTTTAAGATTACATATTGTGTGTCGTATCTGTGCATTGTAATTGTAATTCTGTAATTGCGTTTCGCGTTCTATCCTCCTGATCCTGTTCTCAGTACCTTCTTGTGCGCTGGCTGCTTCGGCTCTGTTTTTTTCTGATCCATGTGTCTTTTACATGAGGCTGCAGCTTCGTTTCATCGCAGCAGGGATTTTAAAGAGTTTATTTTTATCTTTAGTTGGCTTGAGCGGTTCCTGTTCTTCTTCTTCGTCATCCGGTTCCTGCTCCTGCTCCTTCTCCTGCTTGCGTTTCGTATTCCACTTTGCGCGCTTAATCTTCAGTGGCTTCACTTCACGATCTCGTGAAACCTCAACATTTACGTTTTGTGGTGGTTGCTCCGGCTCTGTAATTATCTGATCCTGAGCCTGGCTCTGATCAGGCAGCTGCTGTTGCAAGCTGCTCTCACGCCAAATGCTATCGTATCGGGGCCCACACGATATATTCTGAGGACAGCCAATAATGCTCCAGGGCGAGTAGTAGGCCACTGCATATCAATTCAAATCAAATTTGATTGGAGTATTGGATTATTCGGATGGGGCCAAAAACTTACACTCTGAAATTTTGTCAGCAATTATGTGATTTGTGACGCCTGGCACAAATACCGCAGCATTTGGATTGAGCCGTTTCTCCTCGCGATTGCGGCTGTTTTCCGGGGCACCAAGTGATGTCCAAGTGCGACTGGGAGTTGGAGCCCCAAGTCCAAGCAGGGTGCTACTGCAACAGGGGGCCTCATCGACTGGCCCGCTAGCCGACTCCCCGACGATGGACCAGATTTGGTTCACTTCAGAGGAACGGGTCTCACCGACTGTCAAGAGGCCTCTTCCTCCGGGGACTTCACCGCCTTCCTCGCGTTTCATTTCGCCGTGGGACTCGTTATTGCTATCACTGGACATCTTTCAGAAAATTAAATATTCGCAAACAAACAAAACAAAAAGGTAATTGCAATACAACTATTTTTAGACTACGATTTCCAATTCAGACTTTACTTTTTTTGATTGAAGCGTTACACTCACTCACTCACTCACGAAGCTTATATCTGCGCCTACTTGATGTCTGATATGCACATTTTGTTGGCATTCCAATAGCCTGAGTTGGCAGAGAAAAGTAAATAAAATTTATGACATTTAGAAAAATTACTCACCGAATAACCATTGCATTTCTATTTCTTACAAAGGTATTTATTGGTGTTAATATTAAAATAAATTCTTAAAATAATTACATACTCCGTTTTAAATCCTTAAATAATTACTAAACCTCTCCTTAAACCTTTCTATTTCGCCCATTATATGCTGCCTTCCTTCATTAATCAACTTTTAAGTTCAATTTGAACTGACAAAAACTATCATTTCATAGGCAAATAATCTGTTTATTCTACTTGTAGGAATTTCTCTATACGAATTCACAGAATATTCATTTAATTTGATTTATAAATTGTTGGTTGAACTGTCACTTTTGCACTCGTGCTGCAGTGGGTGGCGGTCGGGCGGTCGTCATGACACAAATCAAATTTGACAACAATTTTAATTAAATACTACAACTTACAACAATTTTAATAAGCCGTATAAATAAATTAGAATACTCGCTTCGGAAAATCCTCTCGCTCTTCACTTGTGTGTGTGTGTTTTTGTGTGGGGACAAATTTAATTTTATGAATACCGCAAATTGGCAAATATTTTGCTTTTGGGGAGTCGCAGAACTTTCGGACGGATTCTCTGTGGATTTTAATTGATTTGCGCTCAAAATTTATTGATTTCATTTTGTCAACAGTTGTTGCCAGTCGCCTAGCCGCAAAGAACCACAGCGCCAGACCTCAGACCATACTTGAGCTCATTATGGGCACTCTCGCACGCCCAGTCCGCTGTAAAATATATGAATTTATTGTACCCTGTAAAGGTAGAGCAAACCCCAGGGTTTGTTGTAATTATGAACAGCTAGAAGGAAAGGGTTTTTAAAAATTCACAAAATGATCCAATCCAAGATTTCTTTCAAAATAAATGTATAGATATGAGTGTGTTTTCATGCCCTTTATCATCGCTTATTTTCCAGATTTATCTTATGGAAGAAACCTATCTAAATCCTCAAATTCCGCAACTGATTAACAAGCATCTCCAGTGTCGCAACACTCTCTCTCTTTTAAAGCATTCTCTTTTGCTGAATTTATTCCATATGTGTGCGCTAATTTGCATGTGCGAGTCGAGTGTGTTAAAACATAAATTAGTTGACTCTGCCACGCCCCCACACTCCACAGAGAGAAAGGTTGCGCCACGCGACTTAGTCAGTCGTTAGCCATTTGTTTAATTTATAGCCAATGGATTGCATTTGCGCATAGAATCGAGAACTAATAGCGGTTTTTACTGTTTTTAGTTAATTGCACAAATTACTTGCGCTAATTTATTGGCCAGCCCTTGAATGGCCATTTTGTGGGTAGCATTTCTACATGTATAAAAATTGTGTGTCTGCTGGCTTAACTGTACTCTAGATCGGGGGATATTTTAATTGAAATCATAGAAAAAATGTGCATAAATATATTAAAAATGAATCAAATAATAAAGGGTATTATGGGGAAATGGAAAATGTTCATTTATTGTTCCATGAGACCCAAACCTTGAGACTAATTTTATATAAAATATTTCGACAATGGAGTGCATGAAAAAACCCCTTCAAAGATCATCCACAAAAGTTAATCAAATTCATAATTTGCCCGACTTCTGCCTTCTCCAAATCGGATTCATTTATTTCTTCCATTCAATCAAATGCAAACCCCTTTTTCTGCCAGGGTTGTCATCTGTTTTCCGTACGGTTAAGGGAATATCAATTAAGGCGGTACAAAAAGATGGCTACAGCATAATGACGGCTTTTGTTTTCATCAATTTCACTTTGCCAGTCATCCATCCATTCGTTCGTTCAGTCATTCGGTTGGGGTCTCTGCTCTCTGCCTCGGTGTCTATCTGTCTGGCTAGTCTGTCTGTTAGTCCATCTGCCCTGCCGCCTGTCAGTCTGTGTTTGGGGCTGTCGCCTGCCTCCCCACCCATTGGCCGTTGATTTTATATATTCAAATTAGTTCGTTTTGCACGAGTGGCACTCGAATGAAAGCGTCGTACTGCTGTGATATTTTCCCAACTACGGCTGACTGACCGCCAACCAACCAACCGACCTAAACCCCAGCCTGTATTCCAAGCCAAATCCAATTCAATCCGTCCCCGGAGTGGGCTCATTGCTGGAATCCAGAGAGAGCGAGAGAGTGAGGAAAAGAGGGCTATCAAGTTGCCTGTGAAGTGCTTATCCTCAAATCAGTGACACTTGAATGTGCAGCACAAGTGACTGACCAAGTGGGTGACTGACTAGGACTACGACGAATGAACGAATGGGGCAGGGCAGGGTCTGCTAGTGGGACAAGTTCCATTCAGAGTGCGAAGACTTCGTTTCATTTATTTACTGTGCCATTGCCATGGCCAACTGTGGAACGAAAACTGAAACTGGCCAACAACTCGAGTGTTGTTTGTGCCCCCCCCCTGATTGAGTATAACTAAATAAAGTTCCCCGCTTCTTTGACACTCTTCTGCTCGTCTCTTTTCTGGGAGTATATCCCGGCTCATAGTCGCATTAATATGATACAAAGAAAGAGCTTATCCGGACATTCATTCCTCTAAAATTTGTCAACAATTTTAAATAAATAAAAATTCAGTAATTCCTTTAATTTGATGCAGCACACAGTGTCCAGAAGTAAGAGCGCCCTTTGGCTTTATAGATTATCTAGCGCTTGACCTAATCTGACTGCATTCAAGCAACCCCTTTCGATTTAAAATTTGATAAATCGAAATAACATTCAGTGGCGGAATAGAAGCGCATTGCGCAGCATTTTTAAGCCTACACCACCTAACGTAACGTTGATACCCCATGAAATGGGGTCAGGGGTCAAGTCGAACCCGTGCAGAAGCCAAGCGCAACTTATTTATAGTTGTCCGTGCGATGGCGACGCAATTTATCGTCATTAGCGTTGGGCGCAAACGAAATTTTCACTTGAAATTTTCACGAGCTGAAATGAAAATGCCTGCGGTTCTGTTCCGTCTGTCCAGTGGTTCGGTATGGGCCTGGTGTTTTTGGTCCCATTGCCTTTGTTAATGATGGCAGCAGTGAATAGACCAGCAGCAGACGTAGAGTAACAGGAGCAGGACGAGGCACACATAACCAGAAATCGACTGAGGAAAGGAGGAGATGAGAACGAGACGACAACGACGACAACGACAACGGTAATGATGATTACTGACGGTTTTAAATCATTCGCTAATTATTGCAATTGTTGCTCGCCTTCTCCTCAGATTGCCTGAGGGCTTCCCCTGTGACACTTGCCACTGGCTGCCCCCTCAACCGAATAATTGATGATGGGGCCAAAGGACGAAAACTGGTAATCAAATTCCAAAAGAGTTGATTCGTTTTCTGAGAAATTCGAGTGCCAGCACAAACAAATATTTTCACATTTCGCTTTGTGTGTGTGTGTGTGTGTGGGGGTGTGCAAAAGTATTGCGCCAAGTAATCACAGGCAATTGCACAGAGGAGGAGCGGAAGGGAGTTTCAAATACCCACAGCAATCAACCTAATTTATTATACACATCCATTCCAAACCCAAACCCAAGCCCAAACCCCTTCGAAAACCACATCGATTGGCCGCCCCAGCGATGACGATGACTGTCATTCATGAATGTTATGAATGTTAATAATTTCAATTGCCACTTTGTGCCGAATGAACAATGCAACAGCCAACAGCCAGCAGCCAACAGCCGCAGTTGTGGCTGGCAGCTCTGACTGCGGTTTTTCATTTTTGTATCTGTTTCTCGGTTACTTTGAAGCCCTTGAGCCTTGGCGGGAAAACATTTTAAATTAGTCATATTTTTGTGCCGTTTGCGGTTCATCGAAAACAGGATACATTTTTATAAAATTTCAAGTTTGGTGTGTGGGCTGAGTAGATTTATGCATATATTTAAAGGGATGGGGGGGTTTAGTAATGAGTAGAATTTTGTGTGGCACAAGGTTAGGTGTTCATCTATGAAAAAACAATTTAAAAAAGAAACTACTAGCAATGTGAAAGGTGAAAAATGTATACCGTTTATAGCCCTGCAGCGGAAATCAATTGTGGAAAATCACTGAAGCCTTTAAAAATCAACTTAAAACGGCACTGGCATTATCGAATGAATGTGGTTTGCCAGTATTGAAAATAGTAGACTTCTAAAATATTAATCAAGTATCTTAATTTTGGTTTTGGTTGTTTAGTATTTAGTTGCCCAGCCAAATACTTGAAATTGTAAAACAGAAAAAAATATTAAAATAGATTTTTACTTGTCGGAAAATGTATTAGTCGCATTAGTCTTAAAGTAAACCATATGCAAATTTTTCCGATATACAAAGCGGGAAATAAAAAGAAGGAAATGTCGGATCAGAAAGCTTTTACTAAGTTATCTCATTAATTTTCCATGTTTTTGTGTAACAGAAATTGTTCCATGCTCTCATTAGTCTTGATAGTCAAAAACGTAATATAAAAATGCTCTATGATTGGAAGAATTATCTCAAGATATTCTTTTATTCGTTGTTTAATTGAAATTTTGACCTGCAGAATTTATCAGTATTAAACCTAATTTATAAAGAATTCTGGTTGAAATCTACAAGAACCAATAAGTCTTGCGTTTCCTCTAGTATATGTTGGGTTTAAATAGATCTAGCTAATTTTGATTAAGATTACAACAAATTCTAAATTTTATGAATTATATGAATTATGATCTATTTATACTTGTTCCCCGTTTCGAATTGATCCTGAAAACTATCAGAATTAAACTTCACAAATTTGTGTATTTATAATCCTTTAGCTGAAAGAAAGATCGGGGCCAACACGTGCCATGCTCACTCCCATTCTCACTCCCACTCCCACTCCCACAGCTAGTAGTGCCAGTACCACGCGCAGTGCCGGCTAATGCCCACACATTGGCACAGACGTGAGCCCACGGACAGACAAACAACTCATTTCGCTCAGTGAACTCAACAATAAGCATAAAAACATTCATCACTGATTCACTACGTGATCTGGTTTGTCAATCATGTATGTATGTATGTTGGCCTAGGTGGAGTATGGAATGTGCGCCCAGGGATGGGTCCGAAGGCAGGCAGAAGGTTGGTGATGATGATATGAGTACTACTGCTGCTGCTGCTGCTGCTGCTGCTGGTGTTGATGATGATGATGATGAATATATGAGTGCTGCTGATTGAATATCAACGGTCTGGCACAAAAGGAATTCTTCTTTCCATCTGCACTCGTTGTTGGGACTTCTTTTAACACTTTTCGTGCTCGTTTCAGGCTTCCTTTAACACTTTTCGTGCTCGTTTCCGGCTTCATTTTTCTCACTCAGCAGCGCCCACCCTTTAGACATACATATGTACATACATGTACAGACAAACATACATATGTACTATACTATACTATATGTGAGCATATTTTGTGCGCTAGTCAACTGTCAGATTTTCGTTGTGCCAGCATAAAATGTTAAAATAATGTGCCGCACAGAGACATAGACAGAGCCCGTCTCTATTTTGGGCAATGCTTCTGCTCTCTGTTCGCTTTACCTTCAGTTTGGTTCATATTCGGGTTTCACATGCTCATCGCACAGTGCCCCCCAATTTCATGCCACTCCTCCAGACATTCTACCTAGTCCCTTTTCACCAGTAACATTATATCCCATTTGTCGCATACAATCTGCTTGCCTTTTCCTTTTATTTTCCTTTTCCTTCACTTTTCCCTTTTTCCACTAGTTTTTTTTTGCATGTTTTTGCTGTTGTTATAGCTATTTCCGGTGACAGTGTAATATTGTAATATGCTTATGTCTCTGTCGTCTGCCGTCTGCCGTCTGCCGCCTCCTGCCTCTGTTCGTCTGTCTGTCTGTGTGTCAGATTTGTAGATGTGGGCATAGATACTATAGATATAGATACACTAACTGGTCGTGTAGATACATTCTTAGGTTCTGCATTTGCTGTTAATTTGTTTAAAGTTTAGTTGGGGATTTGCAGGCAAATGTTTTAGGAAACAATGGAGAAAGGTTACAAAAATGATTGTAAATTATGTGAAAAATACTCGTATCAGGGACTGCAAAGTCTGTTGTATCTGGCACCTAATGAACCCACATAAAATGTCCCCCAAAGTGTATTCAGAATTTTCATTATATCTGGAATTTTGTGCTGTTGGATTTCTGACTTTTGCATCGTCAGCAGATGAAAGTTATTTATTGTTGCGTTGGGTTTTTGTTTTTGAGAAATCAATCAAATCAAATGCGATGACAACAGATAGCGAAACCCTATATCATTGAGAGAGTGAGAGGAGTGTGGGATTTGATCAAATTAAAAGGGAACCAATATTTCTTGCTCAGAGAAAGATAAATATAGGTTTAGAGACAGAGAAAGAGACAGAGAGACAGAGACATAGAAACACAGAGACATTGGCATTGCAATTTGAAGACAAGCCGTTGAAATGCATTTCGTGTTGCATGTCTCTCAGCCCCTTCCCCCACTCTTCGAGTGTGTGTGTGTGTGTTACGAGTATAATATCTTCATGTTGAATCCAAAACCCAACCCATTTACCCGCACCCACCGTGCACACACACCCCGTTACGTGCTAGGAATTTTAATTAACAGATAAATCAATAAGAAATATGGACGACGGCTGTCAGTGTGACTCTCTCAATGTCTTCCCCATGCCCCCTCTGCCACACACACACACACACACACGAGAGCCTGTTTGAAGAAATACAGTGCCGCCAACTAAATAAACTCCTGACGCTGGCTGCCAGTCGTCTATGTCTATATTTCCAGGCCAGCAGACCTACCTCCCCTTTTCTCTGGCAGCCTCTTGCGGCAGTTGCAGAAAAGCGCAAGTGCTAAGCTCCTCCCGGTCGGAAAATGGCCAACAGCCAGGGGGAAAACTGCAGAGAAATTAGAGAAAAAGGCAGTTAAAATTGCAACTTCAGCAGCAGCAGCAACGGCAGCTGTAGCTGCATTTACAGCCAGCGGCGGCTTCTTGGCCCTGGACAGACCTGGCCTTGGGGTTAACATAAAGACTTGGCCAACACCAGGCAGGCAGCCCCTGCGGTTTTGTCCAGGCGAAAGGCATTTCGGCTTTGAAATATTTTAAATGAAATTTCTGTCAATGTTTATTCATATTTGTAAATGTAAATGCGGTTGTATCAAGAGTGGGTTTTACTTTAAGACAATATCTCTGTGCCATGGAGAGCTTTCACTTTAAACAGTTTGACTTCGCTTTGAGGAAGTTTTTTTTATTTGTTCCGAATAATTTAAAACGCTAGACAAATAGATAAATGAATACAATTAACAATAGATTTTAATCTTTGCTATTTTTTTTAACCACACTCTCAACTCTGCCTTCTGGCAATATTTTTTTAATTATACTATGCAAGTATTATTTTAATTTCTCATGCATAAATCTCTGTAGCACTCTCCTTTGGCTGCCTGCCACTCGATTCCCCCATGCCCAACGGAGAAGCGCATCCAATGCCCAGCGGAGTCGACACCATTCTGCTGCCAGGCCTGTCCCGTCGTGGCCCCGGGAACTGCTTCGCATGGCAAATGCTGCAATAAATAGAATTACAGTCAAGTGCTTGATAACTTGCTAAAATGCACAAGGCGCCAAGGCAAACGGAGCATGGTGCATGCCACACGGCCTCGGCTCGGACCGACTCCGGGGCTGCGTCTCAGGTGCACTGAAATTTATTATTTAATGAAAAAGAAAAATGTAGAGACTTGTGAGACCACTCCTGGCCACGTATTAATGACGCTTTTAAGCGTCAGGCTCTCGGCCTGGTCTGTTTGCGAAAATTTAATGACAGAACGTGCCACAAGTCACAGCCGCAGCAGCAGCAGCAGCAGAGTAAAGCGGCAGCTACCGCGCCCTATTAGACAGGACATCAAATATATATCCAACGTGTGCAACATTCTGTTTCGCCTCGCAATAAAACAAATTCTGCTCATCTCTATACTCTGCCCCCCACCTGGCAGACAGGCAAGCCCAAAAGTTTAATTTGAATATAATAGAAAAACTTCTGCACAAAACAACAATTTGCACAGTGGGAAAAGGTATTTGATGTGATTCGAAGATTGCAATACCCCAAAGGTTAATGAGGTTCTGTTCTCATGATTTTATCATTTCCATCTATAGACCAAGAGAACATTTGAAGATACCCATATTGCTGGTAAGTTTCGTATTATTTTAATGATACAAAATGCCTTCAAATTTACTCCATTTTCTAGGGTATCTGCAGTAAAAACTTCTAAAAGTCTGCAGCAGAGCAATACAGCAATAGCAATGTGGAGGGGGGCGGCGGAGATTCCAGGATCCACGCCAGAAATGGAAGCCAAAAACTAACTGCCAGACAACCAAATTTGCTGCGTTTCGTTTGGCATTCAACGGAAATAGTTTTCAAAATACAATATATACACAAAATATATATAGACGTGGGCATACGAGCAGGGAAAATGTTTTATGGCATTCGTGATTGTTGTGTCATTAAGTTGAAATTGTGTAGGTGGTCAGGATCGGACACGGACTCGGACTCACAGACAGACAGAGGGGACTGGCAAACGCACACAGACACCACGAAACGGACGCACGGACAGGGACAGAGACAGGGGCGTGGCCAAACAATGGCTGACCAATTTTATTTCTATTTCCAAGTGGACCAAAAAAGTTGTAATCGAAAAAGTGTCTGTGATTCTAGTTTTATAGCCACGCTTGGGCCGTGCTTTTTCTCGCTTTCAGTTATATTGTTTCTCTTTTTTTTGTCTTTTTTTTATAATTATTTTGTCGCAAATTTATTTATGGGTCGTGATCTTCGCCTTAAACAGGACAAACAGGAAAAACTTTGGCACTGGAACGCAGATAGAAAGTGCGTTTCGTAAATATATGTTGATGAAATTTTAATTATGAAAATTATAAAAGGATTTTAATAACCCAACGTAAAAAGTTTCCATCAAAGATTGGCACATTGTGAATGTAATTTAACAAACAAATGAACCGAGGAAATCAGACATTTTTCAATGAAAAACTAAATTTTTGTATCGAGCCAGGGCCAGTTTTAATTAAAAAACAATTACAAGTGAAATAGATTGAATCCCCTATGTTAGTGGTCGGCAAACTGCGGCTCTTTCACTGTAAAGATGCGGCTCTCCAGTTCCATTAACAGATGTTAATTAAATTAAATATATACATATATATATATATAATTAATATTAAATTATATTAAATTTTCAAAACTTCGAAAAAAAAAATCTTTTGAGCGAAAAATGCTATTAGGCGAAACAAAAAATAAAAATAAAGATCCTCATCAAATACCATGATACATAATAACTAAAAAATTTGAGTGGCTCTTTAAAAAATGGAAAACTTTTTAAATTGTGAATTTTGGCTCTTCGGTCTCAAAAGGTTGTCGACCCCTGCCCTATGTGAATGCGTTGTAAGTGGAACCAGATTATTACAGATCCCTAAGTTCTTAAGATACCTTAAGTTCATTCAACCAAAACCCAAAGTAAACGGAATCAAATGCGTGTTTCTATACGAACAAAAGGCATTCGAACTGCAAGAAAACCAGTATTACGTTCCCGAAACGCACTGCACTCGTTTGGGCGTTCAATAATTTGTGTACAAATTCTTTGTCCTGCGTTAGCGGCGGTCCCTTTATGACCATGAAAAGAGCCAGCCAAAAGAGAGAGGCCGTGGCCAGGAAGAGGAAGTTGTGCTCGTATTCACCTTGGCTTTTGGCTCTTTTCGCGCGCCCGTTCATTCATATTTCCCTCAGGACAATTGTACATGGGTGTGGGTGTGGGTGTGTATCTGTATCTGTGTGTGTGTGGACGTTTGTTCTCTACAAGTTTTGGCTGAGCATTTGCACTTTTGGGCGGATGTGGGAACTTAGTTTGTGACGCATAGGAAATAATGAGGGAAGTTTTGCTTCAATTCATTGGAATTTTGCTTTGTATTTGACTTTAAGGGAAGAATAAACAAATGCAGAGTAGTAGACTGATTGCTTAAAGCTTTCCTTTAATTTTATGGTGCAAATAAATTTTGTAAATAAATTTAAGGTTTATTGAATAACAATTACAATTACAGTAGAAGTGTTCTTTGACTTTAACTCTTGTATGGAGAATACCAAGTCTAACCTTCTCTTTACACTGTTCTCTCCAATCCCATTCCAAAAGTGTATTCCGTTTTCGTTAACCAAAAAATGTACGTCTTTCTCAATTGTGTGCCCTGTCGTTGTACGAGTAAAGCACTTTTGATATTTGGCAGCTTTTCTTTTTATTTTGTTGCTGTGCTTATTAAATATTCAAAGGCAACTTCAGTGGCTCCAATGTGGTTGCTGGTTGCCGATTTCTGGTTTGCTGGCTGCTCCAATGCAACAAGCCAAAAATTAGTTTAATCTGAGATTTTCTGCAGACACACCCGCGCACAGTCGTGGCGGCACAGTACGGCACTCAGGTGATGGCCCCTAGCTACGGCATACATACATATATCTACATATATTTTCAATTTCTTTTCAATTTTGTGCCTAGCAATTCCTTATATTGTTTACGCGGCCGTATGCCTCCACTGCCTCCTATGGTACGAGTATATACACATTTAAGTATATGTAATATTTGCATACATTTTGCGGTGAATGTTGTTGTTGAAGGAAATTGCGCATACGCCGCGTTTTGTTTTCCCGTCTTACTGACACAGTTCCTAACCAGAACACAGCCCATACACCTCCGCACCAGCAGCAGCAGCAGTCGCAGCCGCAGCAAATCAATTTAGCCTGCATATTTGCATAATAAGCATTGAGAGACGAGAGAGACCCAGTTTGTTTGTCACTCAGCCAGCCTGTCACTTGATCAATATGTGCATGGCGTGCTCATAAAATGATTTCCCTTAAGCTGATATTACACGGTACGCATTTTCACCGACATCTTTTGAGCGAAAACCCCTTGATAGCGGGTAAATTCATGAAAAAAGTAAAGTGGAATTTTTATTCATTTTGTGTACGCTGGTCCAAGCTGTGAATGATATTTTCCGTCCATGCAAAATATTCATCGGTTGAAAACGTAACGTGTAAAAGCCGCTCCCAGCTCTACCTAACATTCCACCATAAGATTTCTCCTGGTATTACTTTGTTTTCCTGTGCCACAAATTTGTGTCACACACAAATGTGGCAACAGCAGGATGAAGTGTCATAGGGGTCAAGGAGTTGTGTCGCTTAAAGTGACAAATCGCAAAATGCGGCATATTTTTGTGTGCCAAAAGATTCAACAAATGTTTCAGCCTTTTGGCAGCGGGGCATAAAGACAATCTGGCACACCAAAAAAAAACAAGCGAATGAAAGCGTATTAAACGTAGTGGAATAATGACTTTATTAGATAGAGAACAAATGAATATAGCTGAAAAACATTCCCAGAGCTCTGCCTTGGAGAAAGTGATTCAATTTTCTAGTCACACCAGCTGTGAATATATATTTCAGGTATTCAGCATTTGTTTATACACCGATAGAAAAAACCCCTGAAATTTTAATATTTTCACTCATTTATGCCATTGATTTTCATCCAAGAGTGGTTGTATTAATATTGAATATTTTTCACTTACATTTTGATATAAATATGAAAATATTTAAATTTAATATATTTTATATTTAATTTAAATATATTTCACATACAAATTATATATATTATATTTATTTTAAAGTGTTTTGTATTAAGATTAAATATGAACGTATTAAAAAAGCCATTTTAATACATTTATATTTGAATCAAAGTGAATTCTATTTAATTTTACTATGTTTGTATTTAAAACCGCATTTTAAATTCAAATATGATTGTAGTTAATTTTACTTTGGTTTGTTTTCTATCAGTGTATATTTAAATATGTCCATGAACTTTATCAATTGAGTATCAATTGAAACTGACAAAGCCCCCAATAAAATATCAGCAACCATTAATATATCTGGTCTGATACTGGTGCGAGTGTTTCTTGTGTTAACCAAAGCACTTTAGCCTAAGTGATTTTGATTATTGGCCACTTAATGCTGTGCAGCAAACAACAAGCCAAAAACAAAATCGATAAACAAATTGGCAAATTAGCACAGTGCCCCAAAAAAAAGAGACCAAAAACAAATCTGTTGAGTCTGTTGTGGGGGGAGATTGTTGGACCACTGATACAGATGGAGATGGGTACTGGGTGTGTGCCAAGCAATTCATCTATTCAAACAAAGCTATCCATCCATTCAGACAGTGTCATTCATGGCGGGTATGGCGCTGCCCAATCGTGCGAGGAGCATCTCTGGTCATTCATCTTAAGCCGCCGCTGTCAATCCTCGACTCTCTCTACACCTCCCTACATTTCCTATCATCCATGTATATCCTCAGTGCGAACTCATTCCCCGTTCTAGCCCCCAATGCTTGTGTTGGTAAGATAAATGGCTTACAGATTATGATCAATTTGTAGTGGAGGAGGAACCGCCGCACGATGGACAAAACAAGGATGCCCACATCCATGGAATTTCCATGGCCTTGACGCGGTCACAACCACACCCCATATGTGTATGGTAGGCGTTTCCTTGGAGGGGCGGTATGGCATCTGCTTATGACATCTTAAGTATGATCTAAAGTTGTTGGGCAAAAAAAAATGAAGGTTATTCCTGGATATGTGATAAATTATGGCAAATTGACTGCAGATTGCTTCGGTGTACCCTCAAAATGTTGTATGAGTTATGTAAATGAAACAATTATTGGGATGGACTTCAAACTAAAACCGAAGCATAGAAGATGGAATTAAATTTATGGTCCTAACGAACAGCAAACAAACCCCCTGCCTTTCAATAGCTCGCGCGTGTAATGTCAACTATTTTAGCTACTTTTGAACCATTTTCGAAATTTCAGACGTCGCGGAATGTTTGCTAAGAATCTGATGAGCGCAAAAGGTGAAACTCCTTGGATATTTATACCAGCATTCCTACACACATTTCCACATAAATTCCACAACATTCTTTCGTTGACTCCTCCCCCCAGTTTTGAGCTTAGTTTTTGGCGTAATTTTTCTTTGACTAGAAATTTTTTTTTTCTTTTTAATTTGTTGATGCGCGGCGAACGCGCTTGCACGCAACTAACCTCGTTAAGTAAGTTGAGCTGGCACAAATGCCCGCCAACTGCCTGCCACCAGCCCAATGCCGCATGCCACACCTGGTCTAGCGGGTGCCACTTGCAAGCTGCTTACGCAATGCCCAGCCAGCCTTGGGTATTAACACTTTGTCATGTTTGCTAAATGCTCTCTGAACCCACTCTTAAGCCCTGACCAACGTCTTCGTTGGGGCCTCACAATATGGCTGTGTGTGTGTGTGTGCGTGTGTGTGGGGGGGGATGCGTGGGAAGTGTGCCTGGAAAGCACCAATTAGTGCGAAGAGAAATGCTGTTCGAGGCTAAAAGGAAACAAGCAAGGAAGGTCAGCTTTTAATACCCTTTAAGATCGATCATTTTTATGGTAGCCATTCGATGTTGGTTAGCTACTGCTTGTATAGTGCCTAAGGTAATGAAGGTTCCCCTTCGAGCTTACATTGGCAAACATTTACTTGTAAACACAGTGTACCCTCTCTGAAAGTGTATAAACAGGAGGAAAAGCAAAGATTTTTTGATATTACTTAACGCGGCCTTTGATTCCATTGCTGTTGTTGTGATGGATTTCCTCTGCTTCAGCCGTGCCTCAATAATATTTATTTATACATTTATTGCTTGGCACAGCAATCAATTGGTGGAGGCCCAAGAATAAATAAGGCTTAATTGCGTATACGCAGAGGAGGCCATCGGCGAGGGGCAGAGCCATAAAGAGAGAGAGATTTGCTATGCGGGCAGCAGCAGCGAAAACCATTTAAAGGTTATCCCTGGCATTATTTTATCAAAGGGAATTAACACGCATAACCAAAGCAGCGCTGCTCGGCTCCCCTTATCGAAGCTTGCAGCAGTTTGAGGCACGCCCGCATTGCGTGCGAGGGTGTGGATGTTGGTGTTGCTCTGTGTGTGCAGCAAACGCAGCAAATGCGCGACGAGGTCAGAGCACCAGTACTGAGAACCCCTACAGTGAGGGTCCGCAAAAAAAAAAAGCTCAAATAAATATTTGTTTCCCTCAACTACTATGCTGTGTGCCACATCAGTACCCCGTCGCTTCGTCCTCGTTCTCGTCCACGTCCAGCCATGTGTGTACCTGTCATGGAGCTGCTTTTGGGTTCCAGCGGATTTGTCTTTGGCTTAAACAGTTTGTAGTTTCGGGGCTTAGAAAACAACACAAAATACGAGCACACGAATGTCCACAGGGGGATTTGGGGTTTTTATTTCGGAAATTAACCTCACCACACACAATAAACTCCCGATAAGGGTTAACAATCGGGCGAATCAATGAGAGCCATAGCCTTGGCCGTTCTGCGTGAATGAACGAACAGAACTCGAATGCTATCAAATATTTGTAAACCTTTTTAATGTTATCCCTACACCGATAGAAAAAAGCCCTGAAATTTTAATATTTTCACTCATTTATGCCATTGATTTTCATCCAAAAGTGGTTGTATTAATACTGAATATTTATCACTTAAATTTTGATATAAATATGAAAATATTTAAATTTAATATATTTTATATTTAATTTATATATATTTCATATTTAATATATTATATTTATTTTTAAGTGTTTTGTATTTAAATTGAATATATTATATTTATTTTAAATTGTTTTGTGTTAAGATTAAATATGAACGTATTAAAAACGCCATTTTAATACATTTATATTTGAATAAAAGTGAATTCTATTTATTTTTACTGTTTGTATTTAAAAATCGCATTTTAAATTTAAATATGATTGTAAATAATTTTACGTTGGTTTTTCTATCAGTGTAGGGATTTTTCAATTATATCAATCTCGGAGCTAGAATCACAAAATTAAATAATAATTTAACCATGAATTTTCTCACGATATATATTGTTTATCTGAATCTCTATATTCTTTTAATTCCTTTTTAAGCTTCTCTCAATATCGAAGTCAGCAAAGGAATATCTATGTAAATTATAATTAAATAGGCGCAAAGCTTAACAAGCTGTACATAGAAAATGCTTTAATTCGAATTAATTCCATGTTTTCCATCTGTTTTCCCTCTTTCATGCACTTTTTTGCTCTGTCAGTCACCCTCTTTCATACTCTGCCTTGCCCTTTCACGCTTTTATCTACGAGTACGTTCTGCTTGGCTCCTGCACTCCTCCTCTACCACATTATGCCTTGCTCTTGCACTTTCCATTTCCTTTGTTTTCTCATTGGAGGTTTTGGCGAGCGCCTTAATGCTAAGCAATTTGCGTTAAATGCGAAAGAGATTAAAACAATGTTGCATTTCTAATTGTTTTAAGCAACGATGATGGCAATGTGATGCAATGGACTATGCAATGAGGACGACGACGAGAGTGGGGGAATGCTGATGATGCTGCCTGTGGCAGTGGCAGTGGCACATGGCGTATGCGCAACTCAATTGCAGTTTAAGTATTTCGTATTTATTGCAGACACACACACACACACACACACACACACCCAGAGGATATATGGGGAGAACTTCTAGTTTCGAAGCTGGAAAATCTACATATGCAAAGTGCAAGACCCCAACTCAAGACTCAATTTATATGGCTTAAGTTTCAAAGTTGCAATTATGAGATTATTAAACACAAATGGATGTGCTCTCTGTTCAGAGTTTGCTCAGCCTTAAGCCAAGGCAGCGATAAGAGAGGTACAACGAGAGTTGAGGGGGGCTTAAACCCCAACAGAGAGTTTTGAGAGGGTCCTAACAGCCATACAGCAACAGGAGGGATGGGCGTAAACCCAATCAGAGCCTCAAGAGATGGAAATGGTGAGAGTTCCGTTTCTCTTTAAGAGTCAAAAAGTTGCGCCAAAGTGCAGCAAAGGCCAAAAACACAAGTGTCCCCAATCAGGCGCCTCGCACCCAAGTATCAGCACAAAAGTTCTGCTAATTCCCCAACGTAATTGAAACCATTTCAATGTTAATTAAATCCATGCTGGCTTCCCCACTCTTTTCACTTTTCACTCTTCTCTCTATCCCTCTCTCTCTCTCTCTCTTTCTTTACGAGTATCTATTCCACTCTGGAGCATAACGAAGGAAAAAGCTGCAACCTTTAAAGCATTTCGAGTGCTGCCTGAAGAGGCGAAATATTTAAGGAGCGCAGCCTAATGAAGGGTTTTTCATCTATCTTTTGGATTTCTCGTAATTCAGTTTGCCTAACCAAGCACAGGGAAAGCAGCAAAGGACTGGTTGCCAAGTGAGGTAACGATATATTCAGACTGGTACCCAAGTTCAGTGAATGATTTCTTATCATAATATTAATGCAAACTAAATACGTTAAAGTAAAGCAATTATTGTTGACTTTTAACTATTATTTCTGTGAGTAAATACTCAAATATCCGTTCGCTGTCACAATGTAACCAAAGAGTTTTGTGCTAGTAAATTATTGTTCACAAATTTGTCATGCATTCGCATCTCTGTAATTAGCAACATCACAGAACCGAAAGAGGAGTCAACCATTAGACCATAATTATTTTAGCCAAAAATTCGAAATTTGAATCACAATTCGGAATGGCATGCACTTAGCAGTTAGTGACCGCACCATTTGAACCATTTGGTCGATAACATGCTGACCTCAAATTTATGAATGCTTTTGGTTTGTGTGGGATTTTCGGGTACGATGGAGCGAGGCAACGACCAAAGCAAATGCATAATGAATAACCCAAATTAATAGAAGCAATTTATATTTTCGTTACATTGTCAAAGGAAATCAACATAAATGAGCTAATTACAGGGCCAGCAGACACACATGACACATGATGAATAGTGTATGGGTGGGGGGTTTCATCTTCACACGTACATATGTATGTACGAGTGTGTGTGTGTGTCGTGTGTCTTTTTGATTGAATCAACCATCAATGTGTGGTCAGGTCTTCATTCTATAGGCCAGCAGTCTCAACATGGCAGCTGTTTGTCATTCTGATGTCCAGCCTTAGCAAACAACAATTCAACCCTCAACTCGAAACCCTTGCCGGAACCAACTGGACCAACTGCATTTGACAAATTTTGCATTGTTTTGACGACATTTTAATTAAGAAAACCGCCAGAGTCAAGAACCAGAGCTCAAACAGAAACACAACCCAAACCCAAACCCAAACCAAAATTCCAAAACCCCAGGATTCAGCATCCAGCTGCCAAAAGGAATATTTCAATCTCAAGTTGTGGTTTTCTCAATGGGGGGATGCTTGAGTGTTGTAAACGGTGATATCCGCATGACTTTGGGGTGGGTTGAATGTGTGTGGTATGTGGCTGAGGGAATACTAAATTTAATTATCCCTTACTCATGTCTTAAATTAACTAAATTCTTACCGATTATATCCAATTTTTCTTTATAGAAAACTTAAATTTATCATAGTAGAATTTCAACATATCAACAACATAATGATAGTTTTATTAATTGTTAAAGTACCCTCAAATGTAATTTCCATTTTAAATGCAAAGTTAATCAATTAAAAAAATTTCTTTAATAATGAAGCAAAATCTGCAAAATGGTTTAGAATTTATTTTCTTCAAAACTGCCCCATACCTTCGCACATTTCTCTCTTCCTGTTGCATGCATTCATGTGTGATAAATGAATTTGAAATTTTACAAGAGAACGTCAGAAAATGTTCTGCAACTGGTCGCTTGAAAGAAAAGTGACGAAAAGAAAATACAGAGGAAGTGAAGGTAAATGGGGAGAAACCAAAATAATGCGGTTTTTGTGGGCAAAAATCAAAGCAATATTCCAAAAAACATTCAAACAAACTATGTACACCACCCAGATCCTGACTCATGTAAGAGCATTACATACATACATATTTACTTGGACGAACAGAATTCTTTGGGAGCATAATAGAATCCGGCAGCAAACAGCAAAGTTGCGGCCAACAATAAAAGCCGCAAAACATGGACCTGATGTGGGGGGATTCTGTTTTATCCAGTCGGTAGTATCCGGTCCGAATCAGCTACTGGCTAATAGTCAAGGCAAATTAAATTTTCAGAGCTTGACTTGACGCATAGAAAACGTTAAAGTTTTTCCTTTATTTTTCCTGCATCTAAAAAGTACTTATGAAGCAATGAAGAGCCAAAAGAAACCCAAAATCTTACATATTAATCATTATATTTTCTTTACTTTAATTAAAGGTAAATCTACAGATTATTTGGTCATCATCTTCCCCTGCAAAAGATTAATCTGAGCGCTTCATTAGCTTCATCTTATCATTACAGCATACTGCAGCCGTTCTTGGCCCAGCGAAATTTCCACTCAAGGTCGCCTCCATCTCCATGCCTATTTGCATAAGGATAATTGGCTTTAATTTTGAAAAAGAATCGACTGAATGAACGGGGCGAATCAAAGAAGCCAATCATAATTGGTGGCCATCAGGGCGGCAAACAGCAGCAAAAGCGAATGAGATGGACTTTCGCTTGGGTGTCCTTGGCTTCGTATTGATTGAAGGACCAGTCGCTCATGCTTCCACTTTTACTGCAAGACCGACCAGTACGTCTTCTTCTGCTGTCGCTGCCGCTGCCACCCCACCCCTGATACTCCTGCTACTGAATGTGCCTGCCTGTTGGCCGCCGACAATTGGTGCTGTCAACGCTGACAATCCTGTCGATGTCATTGATGAGGATGATGGTGATGATGATTCCGTCGATGATTGTCATGAAGGGATTTTATAATCCGAACAATTTGAATGCCATTTTCATTCTGTTGATTTACACATTTGCTTATTGCTCTGCCTCGCTTTCCGTCCATTTCCTTTCTTGTTTTTCTTTGTCGTGTGCTGAAATAATAAAGGAAATGACATGAATGCAATTTTAATCATTTATTGGCGAGGCCAAGGGCACTGAGAACATCGTCGCCGTACGCCCCACCAGAACAAGGCTGAGCCGCCACATCCGCCCACCCCCCCAGCCAAAAGTCCGAACCAACGTAAAGGTCACAAGGGGAATGACGATAGCCGAATCCGAAGGTATGGCTGCAAGGAGTACGTATCCAGGTCGAATGTCATGAAAAATGCACACCAATAATTGGCATGTGTCATTTGCCATACTTTGGGGAGTTTGGATTACAACAAATTGATACTTTCGATGCGACCCCGAGGTGAAACTGAAGCACAAGCAGTGGGTAAAGCAGAGGATGAGGCAACACAGGTCGCCAGACTCAAGGATTTTGGTTACGTGCAAGTGTGTCAGCTTCTGGGTATGGGGGGAAAATTTTCCTTTAATTATACGTTCTCTGTTTACCTTTCTTGCTGGTCTCCGTGGTGGGTTTCCGATGATTTTAATGGGTTGCTCTCTTTGGTATTCAAAGGTCGCTGATTATACGAAATTCAGCACATAGTCGGATTACATTGGTTGGCCAAGAATATCTTCAGCTTTACTAGACATCGCACTCAGCCATGACTTTAATATAGCTTTTTTTCTTAGGCTTAGGCAAATATGCCGCCTGCACTCTAGATAAGTTTATTCTAGTATTTTTTTTGTATCTCGCATATTCTTGCATTTTCCTTTCCTTTCACATAGCTTCGTACTTGAATGACTTTTCCAGCCTTTGACGAGCCTTCAGGGGTTGTACACTCACGAATGCCTCTGGCATTCGAGTCGCAGAATGTTGGTGGGATGCTGCGACTTCCCCCTCCTATCACTATCTAAGAGAATGCCAGACATTTCTAGTATGTCCAGCAGTCGATTAGGTTGTCTCGCTTCATCTGGTGGCCGCGTTTGCAGCTGTGATTTCCCCCACTTGCAACCATTGATCGCTGCCACAACTCTGTGGCTTCTGGGATAAGTTTAACTTATTGTTGGCCCCCCAAAAAAAGCACAGAGAATGAAACTTTTGACAGTTTCTTCTTTTTTTTTTTTTGGTCTGACTGCTTCGCCTTTTTTTGGCCAGTTAAGTTTTCGGGTCTGTTCTGTTTCGAGTCAGTCAGCGGTTGAGTGGCTGAATTGAACCTTTGAGCTATTTTCTTTTCGCACACGCGCCAATATAAATGTTGATTCTGTGGATAACTTGGTCCCGGCGCCTGCCACAAAACTTTGCCACATGCCACAAATGCGAGAGAATGAAGAGCCAAAAGTTATAATTCACTAAAACGCGTAGAGGATTGCGTTGCCGTTTGCTGTGCCCCACATATCGATTGATTGGTCGGTCGGTCATAGATAATCGGAATAGTGCAAAGTAATGGCTGCAATTTGTCGTTAGCTTAAAGCGATGTAAGGACCCGCTTTACCTCCTTTCCAGGCGCAATTTGAAGGCAATTTGGTTTAATTAAAAATTTACTATGCCGCTCGGACAGTTGTGTGTAATTAAAAGTTTAAAGGTCACCGGCAATGTCCTTGCCCAGGCCCCTTTGTTTGTCCCCTTTTCTGCCTCCCTTACGCTGTCTC
Source organism: Drosophila subsilvestris (assembly GCA_035043285.1). Taxonomy (NCBI): domain Eukaryota; kingdom Metazoa; phylum Arthropoda; class Insecta; order Diptera; family Drosophilidae; genus Drosophila; species Drosophila subsilvestris. Next base: position 3,548,429 of record JAWNNB010000960.1, read on the forward strand.
CACTTCCGTCTTCTCTTGCAGGGTAATAAAAATTGCTCACGTGTCACGCCCATAAAAGTCACACATAAAACAACAACAAAAAGCGAGGAAGGGAAGGGAGAGCGATATTTTGAAGGGTCGAAGTGTTGAATACCCTTGGGGTTGATACTGATTTGAGTTTATAAAGAATCAAAGAGGTATTTGATATACGTACTACGTGGATTGTGATTGATAATGAATTATGAAAAAGTTTTTTGCTATAAATATAATTTAATAAATCGAGAAAAAAGAGTTCATACTACAAATAAATTACAATTTAAGAAGATACACATCTTTACTGAATTGAATAAATTTATAAACAGAAAAAATCCCTGAAATTTTAATATTTTCACTAATTTACATATGCCATTGATTTTCATCCAAGAGTGGTTGTATTAATATTGAATATTTTTCACTTACATTTTGATATAAATATGAAAATATTTAAATTTAATATATTTTATATTTAATTTTAATATATTTCATATTTAAATTTAAAATATTATATTTATTTAAAAGTGTTTTGTATAAAAATGTAATATATTATATTTATTTTAAAGTGTTTTGTATTAAGATTAAATATGAACTTATTCAAAAAGCCATTTTAATACATTTATATTTAAATCAAAGTGAATTCTATATAATTTTACTATGTTTGTATTTAAAAATCGCATTTTAAATTCAAATATGATTGTAGTTAATTTTACTTTGGTTTTTTCGATCAGTTATAATACCCCTCGCGAGGGTATCAACAGCTAACATCAACGTGAAGCAGCCAACAGCTACAGAAAATTTAATTACAAACAAGCAAACATTAAAATTTTGTAATTCCATCATAAAAATTTGTTTGTTTCAGAAGAGGAGACCAGGAAACCAGAAGAAGGCTGGGGGGTGCCAGGGCTGGAAAACAGGTGCCACCATATTCTGTGGCCAGACACAAACATTCGCTTTATTCTTCCCCCACCCCCACCAAGCACTTGTACGCTTCCTCAATAAAAGTCCAACCAGATTAGCCGTCAGCTCGAATCCTCCCACGCCCCGACAGTGTCTCTGCGGTTTTTAATTACTTTATATTATTGGCCAAGTTTTTGGGCTAAAGATTTCCTCAGTACATAAAATCTATGTGGTGTGAAATGAATGGAGCTCCGGACAATGTTCTACATGGCACATGGACATGGTCCGAGGCGAGAGTTGTGGCATTGTTGATTGCCACACACACGACACGGAGTCCAGTGTCGGTGGCGGTGACGGTGTCGGAGATGTGTAGATGGATCCTGGATGTTGTTCCTTTTGTTTTCTGGCGCAGTTCATTTTATGCTGCGGCTGTGCCTCCTGCGCTCCATCATTCTTCTCCGCATTCACAATGCCTCACAACAAAACATGCGTTGGCATTCCTGCTTCCTGCCTTTGTCTAGCTTCAGCAGCAACACAATCCTTTGTGACTTGACTGCTGTGCTCACACATGACACGTGTCACAGGATGCCCTTCCACCACAAAAGAGAGGGTGGCAGAAAAGAGTACGATATGGTGAGGCCAAAAATGGGTTGAGATTTATGTCACTGGAATGGATAATGAAACACTGAAGAGTGTTGCCCTTTTTGGCTAAAAAGTTTCAGCAGAGAGGCAATCGTATGAATTTCTATAATTAGTAAGATGTCTTTGACTGAAAGAAGTTTAGATTTTGCATGCATGCAGGATTAGGTATTAATTGGGATATACTTTTTGTTTTGTATGTGTACATTTTTTTTTCAAATATTTTCTTATGAAAATTATTATTTTTCTATTCTATTCTCCTGTGAAAAATGATTCTGCCTTGTAGCAGGCTCAATACGCTCATCTCATATTCTATTTAAAAAGCCTTTCCATTTCTATAGCTTTCTTTATATTTCTCACACTGCACTATGGTCCGAAGCCCGTTTTTCTGGCATAAAGTCAAATTTTGATGAGAACGTACAGTATTTTTGCTTTTGCGAGCTTTAAACAAACACAATTTTTTAGCTGATTATGAAAAAAAAATGCGCGCCAATTTATTTGTTTACGTTTTGCTCTGTTGCTCGGGTAAATTTTTGCAAATAAATCTCCAAAAATATGGAAAATAAAGATCAAGGTATGTATTATATAGTGTATATAGTTTTTGTATGTGTTGTCCTTCGGATTTAAGTGTTGTGTAATGTCAAATTTATGTGTAAATTTGCAGAAAACTAACTTGCGTCCCCTGTGTTTCGTGGACAATAACTAAAGCACACTCCCGATCTATTCCAAACTAATAACGCCAGTTTGTACTTATATTTATTGTAATTGACCGCACATTAATAACTTTTCCCCGTTCTTCCCCCTTTTGGAGAAAATTGGTTTTCAGTCACTTATATATTTCGTCATGGCCATGTAATAGCGATCGCTGCGCTGATGCAGTAAGGGATTTTCAATTGGGAAAAAATTAACAAAAGCAGCGTAAAACGTATTCCTATTATTAAATACAAAAAAAGTTACAAATTTTATTAGTCATTTAAAAAAAAAAGTTTAACAATGCAATCTAAAAGCACGCAGTTGTTGTTCGATTTATATTGATATTTTTTGTGTGTTAAAAATGTAATCTTTACTTAATAAAAATTAAAATTAATTACTTTGAAAGGAAAATTAAATTTAATAGATACTTTCCACATAGAATGCTGCTAAATTAACCGGTTTAAACAAATTGTGAATTTTTTAAAGTCTTCGTTTGAAGCACTACCTTTTGCGTAATCAATTTTTTTTACCAAAAACTCTTTGTTACCAACTAGATATTTCAACTATCTTTACAAAAAAAAAATTTTGTATTTTCGGATAAAAAATACACTATCTAGGATGCCGAATATCAGGCAAGATCGGAAAATATACTGGCTCGTATATGGGCGGGAAGGGTAGGCGTGGTCAGATTCATCCGAAAATTTGTAGACTAAATAAGAATCCTAATATAACCAAATGTGCAAATTTTCAAGTCTGTATCTATATTTTTAGACTTTATGCCAAAAAAACGGGCTTCTGGACCATAGTGCACTGCTTGTCAATTTATTATTATCTCTCATTATTTTGTTTGATTTTAAATGGACTCTTTTGGTATAATTTGCAGTTGCAAATATAGCATTCTGTGTTTCTGTGTTGGTAGTTCATAAAATTTCTGCATTTATCCCTATCTTATCTATTTATATGTCTTGCTCTCTGTATATCCCCATTGTAATCCCTATTCCTCCCACTCGCTTCAAGTATTTGTCAATTAACGCTTATTCGGTACTTCCCCAGACTTTTTGTTCCATTCCCCTCCGTTCCTTCTTCAGTCATCTGGTTGGCAGGGTTACCAAGCCTCATGCTGTATGTGGGATGTTGTCGTCGTCATCATCAACGTTCTTCTTTTTTCCGCCCTGTCTGTTTTCACACATGTGTTTTGTTGGTGGTGTTGTTCCTGTCACAAAGAGCAGAGTCATGGAAAAAAGAGAGTGGGGTTACAATGACGTTTTGTCCAGTGGGTGGGGAATAGGGGAATGTACCCGTACCCGTACCCGTACCGTGGTATCGGCAACGGCAGCGTTGCATTTCAAATTTCAATTTCCGACAACTGTTTCGATTGTTTACATTGATTTATTTAGTTGTTGTTTTTATGCGGTTTTTCGTATACGTAGTTCTGTTTTTTTTTTCTCTATCTCCCGCCGCCACCCTATCTATACCCCTTATCTTTTCCCCTCTCTAATCCACTAACACTCGTGCTGTGCCGCTTTGGTTTCGCTGAGTTTTCATATATCCTCCGTCTTTTTTTTTGTTATATTTGATTTGTTGGGTTATTTTTTCGTTGGTTCGATTGTTGTATGTTGGGGGTCCTCCTGTGCAACTTGCATTGAAATGGATTTATTTGTACTTGCAAAATATTTTCGGTGAAATACTGACGCATGCAAAAATTTTTGCGGCGTTTTCTTTTTCTGTATGGAGCATTGGTTTTTACATACAATATATCCCACTCATAGATACAATGGTTACTGTTTATATTAAGGGCGGAACTGACAGGAGGAGGTTTGGGTGAATGTTGGAATTTTGGAGTGGAGAGCGGCCGGCGGCGGCCTCAAATGGCACAAAAGCCTCTGGAAATCATTTCAACTGTAAGGGTTCTTAGTTCTACTACTCAACCTCTCACTTTTTGCCGCTGAATAAGCTGAATATAATCCAAAAAGTTCACTGAACAACGACGAGATACAATATCAGAATCAATGGGTTTCAGTGTTAGTTCAAACTCATTGACCAGTCGTGGATGTGAGAATATTTTCCTCAATTTTTTATTGAACCTACATATATGTATGTATGTTAAAAACTCAGCTTTGAGTGCTACTCCTTTTTCTTTACAAATTGCTGATGGAATGGCCGCGTGCACACGCTGAGGAGAAGTGGAAAATGTTGTAACATGTCCATTCTAATTATATACTCGTTATTCTGAGCTGCAAAATAATTTTGCACACATTAAAGAATACATATTATAAAAAAAGAAAACACGTCCCGCAGCCGCAGGAGGAATCCTTAAAATAACTGCAAAGGTGGGCAGCAGGCAAAAGAATGTGCGGAAAAGGAATGTGAGTTGGCGTTGGCAGTAAACAGAGCGAGTGGGAAAAGCTGAAGTTCTGTGCGGAAATAGAGTAGCAAAGTTGCACGTGGGACTGGGCTCATGAGGGAGTGGAAAGGTCAAAAGCCATTGGAAAAATCTGGAAGGGAAAACGTTAACGGATGGAATGCAAACAGGAAAATTTACATGTTAAGAGAACTCGCAAGAGATTTTAGTTTAATTTTATATCTAAATTAGCATACTAAACGAGAAGGAACGTGAGTCGCTTCTAGTCGCGACTCTACTTTTATACCCGTACTCAGTCAATATATACATTTATGAGATTATTATTAAAATTAAAAAAAAATTTTTTTTTAAATTTTACATTTTTTGCTACATTTGTTAACTACATCTACATGTAAAATGTAGATAATACATCTAGAACAAATATTCTACATCTACCATTTAGATTCTACATCTCCTCCGCTAGGGGTTGCTCGCGCTTTGCACAGGGCAGAGTGTGTGCGAGCGAGACAGAGAATGAATAGCGTCAGCAACGCCAGAGGAGGTGGGGGAAGCAACTGAAAATTAGTTTCTTCATTCTGGCTATAATAAAGATCCGATCTGTACCGGATTTAGCAATCTGGTAGATATGGTCATTCTTTACGATACTGCGCTTTTAGTTTTTTCGTATGTTTAAAATTGTGGATGCCACAGATTTTCGTCCTTTGTGAAGGCGGAAGGGGCGGGGCGAAATTTTGAAATACACTTGTAACAGTGTGATATCACATAAGTCTGGAAAAAAAAATTTCGTTGCTCTAGCTTTAATAGTCTCTGAGAACGAGGCGCTCATCAGGACGGACAGACGGCCAGACGGCCAGACGGACAGACGGACAGACAGACATGGCTCTATCGACTCGGCTATTGATACTGATCAAGAATATATATACTTTATGGGGTCGGAAAATTTTCCTTCTCTGCGTTACACACATCCACTTTTACCACAAATACAGTATACCCCTTAACTCTTTTTGAGTACGGGTATAAAAATTTGAAAATTTGAGTATGTCAATTCAAAGTGGAAAATGGTTTTGATTCAAATTCAGGATAAATAAAAAGCTCTTTGAAACCAATTTGCTTCATGGAGTGGTAACACCAGTCGCTCTTCTGCAGCATCTGATGTCTTTTAAACTGTAATTAAAAAGAATTTCAATATCCGACTTAATTAGAACGATGGCTTTTGCCTCAGCTGGTGTCTAATTAGCTGCCAGCTCAAGCCACGCCGCTGTCAGGTGGTATGCTAATTTCGGTGCCACACACAGATAAACATACATACATATGTATGTACGAGTATATGCAAACACACACGTAGACTGCGGCTCAACTTGACCTCATCTAATTGAAAAGCCATTAAAAAGCTTTCAGCTGCTCATTATACATTTAAATATTCGCTGTATTTATTTTTCGGTGTACGAGTACGTATCGTACCCCATCCCCGATGCTTTTCAGAATTCTTACGTCCATGGTTACGCTTGACTCCTCCTTCGTCATGCATATTCCAAGTTATTTTAATGCTTCTGCTCATTTTTTAAGTTAAAAAAAAAATTATTTACAGCAAGCAAAAGTCATGAAGAGCACATATTGACTATAGGAATACCCTCGATTGAGAAAATATAAAAATAAAATATTTTTGCAATGATTTAATGTCCGAGAAATTTAAGGTAAAATTATTAATGAATAAACTAATGAATATCTGATGGCGATATAAATCTGCTAAATCGTTAGATAATACATAATAAGTATAAATAAAATAAAACTAAATTGTGGAATAAATATTTCGGAATGCTCATTTTATTCTTTGTCCATATGTGGGGTTAAAAGGTAAGTGATTATTATCCGAGCGTGACATACCAATTCCCAATTACATCATACTCTTTTCACTCTTTGAGTACCGTGCAAAACTTCCGCGCAGAAACGCACAAACACATGTTCGACATGCATTTATGCTCAGGTAACTGCATTTTCCCTTTTCCATATTCAACAGCAGAGGGTGGGGGCAACTTTTGAATGCATTGACTTCATGCATAAATTCATATGAGTGAAAAATTGCAGGATGAAAGTCAAACAGCTGACTTATAATGTCAACTTTTGAACAGCATTACCTGCTGCACATTATTCTGAGCTCAGAATTACCAAGAGGACAGGCTATGTACAGTCTGTGGCTACTTAATGTATACATTTGTTTAGAAATTCCATTTTCCATAAAATGGTCTCCCACCTGACAAGTCGCCCTCTGAAATTGTCAGACTGTAAATCCGTGCAAAGTATTCCCCTTATATCAAAGCCGCATTGCAAATGGATATTCAATACACATCAGAATCCCCCACTGACAATCTTGAATCGACCTGTTGGTGCTACGCTAACCGCTAATGCTATAAACGCCCGAAACAGATTGCGCAATTATGACAGGTAGCTTCAATGAGGGGGACTTTCCGGGCCAACAGAGCCAGACACAGAAAGAGAGAGAAAGAGGGAGAGCACCAAAGAGACAGCGACAGATACACACACACACGCATTCCGTTGAGATTCCCCGTTGGCTTCTTGTGGCAGGGGTCAGCGAGGAAAGGCTTTAAGCCACTTAACCAGATGAAAGCGTCATCAAGTATGCAATGCGGAATAGAACGGAAGACAGGTCCCCTCAAACGAAACAGAACTAACGATAAAGGGTGGTGAATAGGGGCGGAATAGAAATGTGAGGTGCGAGGTCAGAGGAATGGGGATGGGGATGGTATGGCAAATGAAATATTAATAATTTTGTGCGGGCCAAAAGCGAAACTAGACCAGAAATGGCTCGACAGGTGTCGTGCTTGGCTTACACAACAATAAACAAAGTATCAGGAAGGGGATGCGATGCGATACGTTGGGTGGGTGTAGAAGGTTAGAGGAAAGGTTTTTGGGAGGAGGCTACCAAAGCGTCACCTTCTGCGTGCCTGAGACTTGGAGCCAGCGTTTGCCCAATCTTTGGGGAAATTAGTTTAAAAGGTCAAAACCAGGTTGAAACAAGAGGAAGCGCAAAGAAATTAGCTGCGTAACTAACTTGTAAACTGATTATTTATGATGCCAATTGGGTAGAGATACTCCTAACCCTCTCTCTCTGTCTGCCTCGTTCTCTCTGGCTGGCAATTTTAGCCACAAACAATTTTATTACACTTGCTCGGTGGAAAATAAAATTATAAATTGCACTAAAAATTAACAACTTCACCAACAATTCCACTTAAAATGTTTATTGCGCTCATTAATTTTTTGGTTGTTTTTTGGAGAGTTGTTGCCGGTTGTTTGGCTGTCGGTTGCTTTTTGGCCAATACAATAAAAATAGAAATGGCAGAAAGCACAAGTCGAGTCGAAGAGGAAGACTCAAACGTAGAGGAGGTGGAATAAGTAGAAGCTCTGAAATTGCATTAAAGTTTCAAGAGCTTTAATTTGTGCAATTTTCTCATTCTCTTCTCGTTTTCCCTCCGTCTCCCACTCTTTCTCTCTCTCTTTTGTTGTCTCCCTCCCGCTGACTATGTCTGGTACTTGGCTTAATGAAAATTCCGAGCAGGCAAAATATAATTTATGCCTTCTATATGCTTTATTGAGTGCGATTTATACGGCAACAGGACGCCATCGGACAGAGTCAGCCAATTCACTTTGAACACAATGTATACAGTGAGTCCGGAAAGTTTTTGACAATGGAAACGAGAAAATTATGGTTTTAATTATTTTTATATATGTAGAGTAGAGTAGAGTAAATCATAAGAAATGCAACTTCCAATCGCTCTCAAGCAACTTTAACGCAGTTTCTTGTCTTATATTCGATTTCTGACATGTTTAGCTAAAAATCTTTAGATATAAAAAGCTTTTGACACTCGTATTAATTATAGCTACGGCTCAAAACTGATTGTATTATTTTCAAATAAATCACTGTTAATCTTGCCCAACATTTGAATACTCTCTCGACATACTGTTTGTATACAATAACGAAAACATCATCAACACAGATGTTATTGTGCATAAAATATACGCACATACTGACCAATATGAAATAAAATAAATTTAATATTAATATTAACAATGCCGCTGATGCGCATGTTGTTGGTCGACGTAAATAAAGGCGACTTAAAGTTTTAATGAAGCGCATAAATAAAATCTGTAAATAAAGGTATTGGTTTTTATTTGGTAGCCAGCACTGGCACTATGCCCAGTCATTGAACAGCATATTGATATCTCACGATTGGAGAAGTGAGAGTAAATAGCCTGGCTTTTCAGGTAATAGCGTGAATGATGTTGACTTGCTGAATTAATGAATTTCCTCTCGGATAAAATTAGGAGTAGGATAAGAAAGTGGAACAGAGCAACCACCAAAGAGGTCCATTTTGAGTGAAGTATGCAAACAAAATCATGGAAACATTCCATTTATGAAATTAGTATAAATGACATTAAATGATTTCAAAATCCTCTTCAATTTGAACGTTTGCGAGTATGAATAGAATCACATCTTGAGCGAGTTCTAAAGGAACCGGATTTAAGCTCTAAAAAAAACAGCCACAGATGTGGGAGGCCTAAAACACGATGCGCCATTAGGCTCGGAAATGAAAAGGGGGACAAAAAGGGAAAAACTACATGATGAAGATGTACCTCTGTACGTACATCGGTATGTAAGTGTCTGCCTCTGTCCGTTTTCTTTTCTCCACTTCTCTATCGCTTTCTTCAATTCTTTGGCCGTGACTTTTTGCACTGCTGTTTCCACCTCTTTCTCCAGGTTTCTGTTTCTTTCTGTTCTTCTCTGTTGCTTTCTCCTGTCTTTTTCTGTGTGTAAATTGGTGTTAAAGTGCAATACAGGCAACAAGCCAAAGGGAAGCATAGCTCGAGTGACACATGCAGGAGAGGCTTTCAATATAGACAGAGGTGTAGGAGAGAGTGAATGGAAAATGGCCCAAACACAGAAGATGAGCTGCAACTGAAGTATGACTCACAGGTGAGAAAAACCATCGATGGATGTTTGAGGAACCAACGGACAGAAGTGTCTGAAAATGGAAAAAATCCTATTTGGATGAACGAGAAATACACACGAATAGAAAGCACTGTATAGGTACCATTTTCCTTCCTTCGAATTTTAAAGAACTCTCTTCTTGGCCGATTTTATCCCTGCCTTACCCAAAAGTAATAAAACGAATTCGAAAACTTCCGCGGCTAAATGTTGTACGGACTGAAACACATTGGCAGTGGCACTCCGAAACTGTTCATCTAAAAACAACCACCTCAACGTGCATTCCCCTACAGAGCTCATTCTGCCATTTTGATACTTAACCAAATGTCGCATCTGTAAATATGTACTTATGTTAATACATCCATACATACTTACATAGTTCTTTATTATTGGGGTGCCAAGTAACAGTAATCTGATTGATTCTCGCATGTTCAGATATATATGTACCTCTGAATTGGTTTCTTACATCTTTGCCTTTATTTTGCTGTTCCTTTATGTGTAAGTATACAGAAGATCTTGGACCTGTTTCAGTAAACTTATGTCTAACCTTACGCACTCAGCAACAGGGACAGCATATATGTATGTACATAAATACATAGGCATATATTAATGATTAAGGTAAGGTATTGGTATTGAAGGAGCTCTTAAGCTGGCTCCAGTTCTTGGTGGCGACCTCAATGAGTAAGGAGTAGCTATCCCGCACGTCGCAGACAACTTTCGTCAGAGAGAGGCAAATTTTCTCATCCATCTCTACAATAGCTTTACGGTGTTCCTCGGCGTGCGGATATTTCGCCACCAGTGCAACGGTCTTCTCACGCACGGCGAAGTACTCTGAAATCATTTTGATGAAGTCGATGGCATTCAGCTCGATTTTCTTGCATTCCACCGCGATATCCTCCTGGACGGAGGCGCAAATGCTGCTACCAGAGTGCTGCTTCAGTACCTGGATCCATATCTTCAAGAAATTGCCTGCAAATAAATCCAACAACTTGTAAGATCTCTAATAAGATATACCACGCTGTGCACTTACCCTGCTTTGTCAGAGTATGGACAATGGGCTTGACCACTTTGATCATTTCGTATGCTTGCTTGTTGCAAGGCACTGGGCTGTACGGCAGAGCTGGGGATCCAGCGACAGTCACATCGGTAAGCATAGTCGGCTCACTCGGAGGCGGAAGCTGATCATCGATGCAGCCAACGCGATGGTTTTCGGCAAGCACGGGCGGCATGAGACCATCGATGATCTGATGGAGCTCTTCGAGACAATCGATGATCTGATGGAGCTCTTCGGGATCTCGCTGCTTGAACATTGGCATGTCGAGCAGCTCGTTTAGCTCGACAATCTTCTCAGGGAAGCACTTGGTAATCAGCTGCTCCACATGCTGGATCGCATTCTCACACTGCTGGACGTTCGACGGCATATTTGTTGAAAATGTGCAACCAACCGGAGATGAAAAACTTGCGATAGGTTACTGAGCAGGAAGGGAACTGTGGAGCCGTATTTCGTGTATTGTGTGCGTTCGTTGAGTTTAATCTTTGTGCTTTTGTCGAAAATTTACCAATTCCTTACTGATGCCACGTGCAGAAGTCAAGATTTTGTCAGTCACAGTCAACGTGGACAGCTCCCCCGGTAGCGATGGCAGTTTGAGAATAGTTTGGTGTTACGATACAAATTGCAAAGTCAACGTTTCCATCTATCTTTGTTTTCAATATGAAATTATTTAAATGAAGAATGTACACTTTCTGCTTAATTAGTTAAGTGAACCAATTATTTCTCTGATCTAGCTAAAGTTTGTCACATATATTGCAAAAACTAGTTACTATTATTTATTCTACAAGCTTTTCTGATGCAATTGAAATATCGTTGGTCTTGCCACCTCTATCCGAGTTGGAACCTTTCCTCGCTAGTGAGCCAGCTGTTGTTTCAAATAATTTATGCGAATAAACAGCGTTAGCTGCAGAGATTGGTAAGTTTTCGGGCAAAACCAGACAAATTAAACACACCCTGAACTCACAATGCACAAATTGCGGCATCAGAGCTGCGCAGGATAAGGAATTTAAAGCCCCCATTCGCTTTTCTTGCAGACAACCAATAGGTGAATCTGCCCAGGCCGACAATCTAAGATGTCGCACACTATTCTACTCGTACAGCCCGGGGCTCGCTCGGCGACTCGCACTTTCTGCGACTACGAGAGCGTCAACGAGTGCATGGAGGGCGTGTGCAAGAGCTACGAGGAGTACCTGAAGCGACTCTACCCAAACAAGCTGACAATTAAATACGAAATCAGCCAGCTATTCGATTTCATCGATACAATGAAGGACATCTGCTGCATGGTGTACCAGAAGACCACCAAAACCTATGCTCCGTTCAACAAGGAGTGGATCAAGGATAAGATTTATGTGCTCCTT